>JAHWFO010045937.1:628686-767238 GCA_023313115.1 Rhysida immarginata | reverse complement strand
CCCCCCCCTTTCTCTTTTTCTGTATATTCTTGCCTATTTTATTTCTCGCGGCAAGTCAAAAATGGGGACTGCATTATACAAGAGGATAAAATTTTTACTATTTTTTTGGGCTCTAAAAATGGAATCGCATTATACAAGATGCGCATTATAGTAGAATAAATACGGTATACGGTATTTTGTAGATTGTTCAAATTTGACCCAACCTTTGTTTTCTACAAGTTTTCAATTCCAAATATTATGCTTGACAACACTGCTATCTTGTGTTCACTGAACAAGAGTCCTTTTGTTGCCATGACAATCAGCACAGTGCAGAAACAAAATGGCAACAGCCAGTGCCTGCACCAGCAGAGCAATGAATAAATATAAAATCTCTCAGCCAAGAATGTGTGACTGGAAGTGAAAATTAAGTAATCTAAACAACCCGCAGGTTGTCCCCCAGCAGGCCAAAGCCCAACATGGTTTTTTTTTTTTTATAATAAAGACAATCACAAACATTTATGCCCCAAGTGGGATTCAAACCCACAACTTGCTGGTTGCGAGAGCGATAAGACCTGTGCCTCATTGTCCAATGATCAGAGATGTGAGTGTAAACATTGTCCAATGATCATACAGCTAAATTGAGCATGGAATATTCAGGACTAGGATGGAACATTGTGCACATCCTTCCGAGAGTTCTTTTACACCTCGACTTTTTGGACATTGAAGTTTGGATTAAATGAAGATGTGAAAACCAAAGTTCTGATATGGTTCCAACATCAGACGAAGTCTTCTACGATGTAGGGATGAGGACTCTCAGAAAGCTTAAAAAGTGTAAGGACAAAGAAGAATAATACATCGAAAAATAAATGATGGGTTTCTGCCTATTTTGTAACTATAAAAATTGTTAGAGGGAAAACTCAGGTTAAAACTGAACAACTCTCATATGTACAGCACTTGAATTATTTTAGAGACTATAATTACAATTCAAATCCACTATCTTCTATAATTTATAAGTTTCTTCAAAGAAAATGGCTATCATTAATAGACTTACCACCAAATAACTCCTCTAGCGTTACAGTTGTAGAAGCAATTGTCTCTTTTTTATCACTTCTAATGTCAAATGTAAGGGCACATGTTTTTGCCACACCACTTGAACCATCTAACTGAAAAATAAAAAAAAAAAGTCCAAATACATACAAGAAATAACAACTCAAGGCAGCTTTTAATCAATAAGTAATAAGAAGGGGGAAATTGAATAAATAGTTTATGGTCACAACAAAATTGATTTCCAAAATTGATTGAATAACTAATTTGAATAACACGATATTGGGAATTGACTTTGACTCCAGGTTAAGGTTTAACAACCTGATTGACAAGCTAATTATCTCCTTACATTGCAAGAATTACTTGGTAAAAAGGTTGAGATATTTTTCCTCAACCACTCAACTTCGTCAATACATAGGGACAGTAATAGTTCCAGGATTAGTGTACGGTACCCTCTTTTGGTCGTCAACCTCAGCTGCCAATCTTAAACGGCTATCGGTTGCTTACAATAGATTGATTTGAACTGAATAAAATCAACTCCATTACAGCTACGTGTTCCCGAAATTACCTACCGATCGTGGCTACAATAAGGTAGCGCTAACTATGGAGTTGGCCAATGCCATACAAGATGAAAATCATCCCGCAAACTATGTTAAAGATTGGTTTAGGTCTGAAAATAGTGTTAGACAAACACGTCGATTTTTGTTTGAAATTCCCGTTTGTATTTCTAGATTTATATCTAAACATTTCCCTTATAGTGCCATCATGTTGTGGAACGACTTGCCATATAATATACGACAAATGGCCTTATATTGTGGCTCAATATTATGCACAACGACTTGTGTTCACATTAGACGTAATCTGAGGCAATACTATTTAAATTTACAATGACTGCACTTTTGTAAATAATTTTTATTGACATTTTTTATAGATTGGAATGTTAACCCTTAGACTTAACATGTGCTTTACGGCGTATATTTTTTAAAACCAGTGCACGACTATTTGTATTTACTCCACCGAGAGTGATGAACACAAATAAATAAATAAATTCAATAATATATAGGAGAACTAAACCAGTTTAATAACAATTTTAAATAATGGATTCTGACAGATTATATTGGGTGAACACAATTTAGTTGGGCAATTTCATAAATGAATAGTTTGCGAAATATTAATTATAAGTTTTTGGTTCAAATGCAGATGAGTCTTAGTGTATCCTAAGTTTGTGAATAGGTGGCGCTAGGTGTGTCATGTTCATAGAGACCCTGAATAGAATTTTATATCCGTGTCTCAGTGAACTGTAGGTCGTGGGTGTTCATCATTTGTTCTGTCTTCGTGTAACGATAGAGATGTAAGCTGGTCCTGAAAAAGCGAAATGCTGTCTGTGGTTCCATGAAACGCATTCTGAGGTGCAAGTGAAACGAAATCTCCATCAAGAATTCCACAATAGTATGCCGAAAAGAGACACCATTGTAGCATGGTACGATCGATTTACAAAAACAGGATGCTACAGAGTTACCTGATGCCAATCCTGAAAGAAAAAATGACTGAAGGTTTCATCAATTTTCAACAGGATGGTGCCGTGTCACTTCCTCAGTGATGATTTCTTATCTCAGTGCTAAAGTACCAGTTTGGATGTTCGCAGAGGTGTTAATCCATGACCAGTACGATCACCAGACCTTTCACCCCTAGATTTCAGTACATGGGGGTTTTGTTAAAGGCCAGGTTTACCGTTCGCCGCCTCCGAAATCCATTCCTGAATTGGAATCACGAAACCACGCCAAACCATTCTTTTTGTCCAACTAATTTATGTCCTCCCTGTATTATGAATCTCTGGCTCTACTCCCAAAGAATCTAAGAATAATCTGTACCATTATTAGCTATAAAGGTTTAGACTGTTGATAACTTTTGTGACTTGAACTGCTAGATTCTAGATATGTTCATAAATGGGACAAAGGACACATGTGGCTTCAAAAAATAGTTTCTGAGTTCTCATAGCAGTCAGAGTTCACAACAGAGCTGACTGCAGGAATAGTACATGTAGTTGGTTTCATAGTGGCAATGCTACAGTTCAGAATGTCTATAATTTAATGTTTTGCTTCAGTAATCTCCTTCAGAGACATTAACGTTGCTTTAAAAGTAATGCATATGATTGGCACAAAGGTTTCCGTCAAGGATGTCTTAGGGCTGGTTCTACCACCTCGGATAAATTATCAGATAGCTATCGAAGGTTTAAACTTATCCCCAGTATACCGCTTCAGTTGCACTCTACCAACACTTTTTATTCCTCGGAAAACTTTATCGACAGTATTGTGCACAAGCAATGTAAGGCACATGATATTTAGTGCTTCCCTCTACCATGAAAAAAACAAAAGTATTCATTCCCGTCACTGTTGGTGTTGAAATGCGGCACGGCAGAAAAAAACAAGCGCAAAAAAAAACAAATGGAGCTCGAGAGCTCAGACCTCAGAGACGCAAAACTTCTGTTTTATTTCTCCTTTTGGGGGCTATGTTGTCGGTCATTGAAAATGAAATACAGAAAGGTAATCTAGATCTAATCTGCTGTTCACTTGCAGTCTAAAAATCTCGTCGTACTTTAAAATAGTAATTATATAACACAAAATAATATGGTTTTGAAGGCATTTTCAAATTGACGTGAACCGGAAGTACCGCTATGTACGCTCGTAAATTTTGAAACGGCTCACTATGCCAGGAATAAGTGGCTATCCGACCTCTCGAGGACCGTATAACTTTATCCGGATATCTGTGTTTATTCTGGTGTTTATCCTATCTGAGGATGGTAGAATACCGTTTTGACTTATCTGAGCTTTATTCCAATACTTATTCTATCAGAGGTTGGTAGAACTGGCCCTTAGTGTTTATGATGCTAAACATAGCAGCCAATTATAGTATAGTGTTCATACTATAATGCTAATTTAAGCAGCCAAAGACATTTTTGAAGAATGGCTTTCAGCAATGTTTCCACAAACTTTATATTAAAGAGTATGTTACCAAAGGAAAAAAATGTAGTGGAAATTCAATAACTATAAATTGTTTACGTAAACAACTGTGTTATGGGTATTTTGAAGCCAACCTCATCAAAGGAATTAAAGGTACACTTTATGAAAAAAAGTTTTCTTTCCTATTTTCATCAATAATTTAAACATCTGAGGTTTGGCGTGAAAAAACCCTCTTAAGATCATTCAATTATTATTCTCTACGAAAAATTCCACTTTTTTTTTCATAATACAGTATAGACCTGGTCAAATGCAGTCCGTTACAGCGTGAACTCAGCTCCAAGCAATTTATAAGATGTACCCAAATGAAAAGAAGACTACAGTTTTATGTAAAGAAATTTTAATAACAATATTACAATTACAGTTAATGTAGAATATTACAACTATAAATAATGGGAGAGAATGGATGGCTTCAGTGTAGAAACTCCTAGGTTGCCGACCGATCCAGTTTTCCACGGTGTCCTGCACTTCCTTGTCACAGGTGAACCTCTGACCTTTCAGTGATTTTTTAAAGTCAGGGACGAAGTTATAGGAGTCCCATGGGGAGATTTCAGGGCTGTAAGGAGGATGTTGCATGACCTCTCATTGAAATTTTTCAAGCAGCTCGAGGGTCATCTTGGCCACATGTGGCCTGGCGTTGTCCTGGAGAAGCACTATCCCATTCGAGAGCTTGCCCTGCACTTGTTCTTGATGGTCTGTTTGAGCCTCAGCAATGTGTTGCAATATTTCTCAACATTAACTGTTGCACCCATTGTAGCCAGTCGATGAGTAGAGGCCCTTCTTCGTTGAAAAAGAAACTAAGCATCATTTTTCTGGCTTTCTGGACAGAGTGGGCTTTTTTTTGGACGAGGGAGCTGGGATGCCGTCACTCCATGCTCATCCGTTTGGAGGCAAGGCCTCAAAATCTCAGTACAGTGATGATATTCATCAGCCCACCTTCTATGGGTTCTATGGTGTTCAGCAGTTAACGGGATGCTGTGCATATACTCCAACATGATGGAGCCGATTTCGTGTGGTCTGGTCCATACCCATCCTCCAGTAGCAGCAAGAAACAGTGCCTGCAGCTCCGTCGCACTGCTGTACTGATTCCTTCTTGCTAGTAACTTCAAGTAGCGGTCATCTCTTGCTATTGTGGCAGATAGGCAACCCTGTACTCGTCTTCTTCTTGATGTGCCAGTCTCTTCAAAGCAATTCCACAGTCTGCTAATAACACTTTGGGATGTTCCAAGTGCTCCTACCAATGCGCTGTCAGTGTTTGACCAGCTTCAAGACGTCCTATGGCTCTCCAGGCTTCAGATTTGGAGAAATCATGTTACAGGAGCATTGAAAGAGCAAGGAAATTGCAGGATGTGCACTTTGATTATCAGGAATGTCAAAAAAGTTCCACGAAATCTGACCAACGAACCCAAGGAGAAACACATGGACAAGTCTGCAACTTTTGCAACGGTTCTCCATGGAAGGGAACAGTTTTTTTCACCGCATTGTCACGGGTGACGAAACATGGTTCCACCACTTCACCCCCAGGAGTAAGAGGTTGTCAGTGGAGTGGAAACACACTTCCTCTCCAAAGACAAAGAAGCTTAAGGTAACACCATCTGCCAGGAAGGTGATGGTAACAGTGTTCTGGGACAGTACGGGTGTCATGTTCATGGATTTTTTGGAAAGAGGGCACACAGTGACCGCTGACCGAAACTGTGAGACCTTGACAAGATTGTGCGAAGCAATAAGAGGGAAACGGCCAGGACTTCTTGCCGAGGGCGTCATCCTCCTTTCTGGCAACACGCGACCTCAGAGAGCCCAGAGGACCACCACATTATTGAAGAAGTTTCGCTGGGACATCATCGAACACCTTCCCTACAGCCTGAACCTCGCTCCAAACAACTTTCACCTCTTTCCTCACTTGAAGGAGCACCTAGGAGACCGACGATTCGCTTCAGATGAGGAGGTGAAACACTTCGCAATAACGTGGCTGAACACGCAAGGAGAGGATTTTTACCAGGAGGGAAATTCAAACTCATCCCACGAACCGACAAGTGCCTAAACGGATATGGAGACTATCTCGAAAAATAACCTCATGTATGAACTATTAGTTGGCTGTATTGGTTGTATGTAATAAACTGTACACATTTCACTGCAAGCTTTGTAACCTTACTTTTTGATCACCCCTCGTATTAGATACAACTTCATTAGAAATGTGCTTCCCCCTTGGTTTTATTAACGGAAAATAGAATATTATATGCAATTTTTATAATACACGGTAATGATTTTTTTTAACTTTTATTTTGCATAATACGTGTATTATATACTGAAAATTACGGTAATTATAATATTAAATTTTATCTTAATAATGATATATGCCATAATTCTTACTTGGAATTCCGTATCAAAATGGGGATTTATTGAAGCAGCTATCATTGAAGATTTACAAATTGTTTTCCCATTAGCTGATTTAGAACGTTTATCAACACCTCTGTGAAGAGAAAGATACTGTTTAATAGAAATCTTATATTAATAATAACTGACGTAATAAAGAATATAAATTTTTTTAATTGTTAAATCCTAAGGCAATGATTCTAAAATCAAATTAACAGGTCGAAATAAGACTATTGCAGAGAATACTATAACACATGGAAAGCAGAGAATAGGAACCAGAGAAGCAATACAGTAATTTAGTATATCATAAGTTGAAAAATTACTTTATTTCAACATTAAAGTTCATCAATAACATAATATAATATGGCACTAGTAAGTTCATAAAATAAGATCGTTTCAATTATTTATCACTTTCGAAAGTCAAATGATTTTTCAATGATGTTCGTTATATTCAATAATAAATTTTGATGATATAAAGCTATTGTTGAAGTTACCTTGTTAGGAAATTTAATTGTAGATGTCAGATTCTAAATCTATTTGCATATTTAGGATTTATTTGTTTGTTTGGCGTTATAAATTTCTCTAGTTTCCCATATATTAATACAAGGAGCAGACATAAGGTCATTACAATCAACATGAAAGAATGATCGCTTTTGAAAATGTGTGGTGGCAGTGGGAAGTGATCTCCCTCAAGTGTTAGAGGATACAAAGCGGCATTTGGTGCAGCACAGTAGGTCCCCTACTTAAGAACAGGTTAGGTTCCGTAAGTTTGCTCCTAAGTTGAATTGTTCATAAGTCCAAAGTATACTGTTTAAAGGGATTTGAATCCTGGTTATCGCCCAAGGTTAGAAAGAAAAACGCTATGCAATATTTAAGGTGCTTTGAGACTTATTTTTAACACAATATAAGATTATAAAAAGATTAAACAAGAAATTAATCCTCCCAAAGAAAGTATAGGAAAGTAGCGGAAGCGCTGAGGTCATCTATTTTTAAACTTTGATCTACACTTTTTAGGCCCCCCCCCCCCATTTTTTTAGATCGAAAAATTGATTTTTTCAAACATAGTATTTAGAAAATGAAAAAGAGCTTGCATGCTCTTTCTGCCAAATTCTCACTCTGCAATCTGCATATTGCAACCAAGTCTCATCCACGGTTACGAAACGCATGAAGAAATCCCTTGGATTGCATTGAATCCTGGCCAGACACTCCTCCAAAATGGTCACCCGTTTTCGTTTTTGCTCTGGTGTGAGCAAACGCGATACCCATCATGCGGAAAGCTTTTTCATTCCCAAAATTTCGTGTAGGATATGGCCAACGCATTCTTCTGAGATGCCTGTTGTCTCTGCTATCTCTTTCAGCTTCAATCGGCGATCGACTAACACGACATCATGAATCTTGTCGACCATTTCATCAGTGGTGGTGGTTTTTGGGCCTCCACTGCGTGATTCGTCACTTGTGCTTGTGCGGCCACGTTTGCAGTCGCTCACCCAGAAGTTGATGGTCGAAAATGATGGAGTAGATCCGCCATGAACCCCTAGCAAAATATTTCGAATTTCCGTGGCCTTTTTCCCAGCCATCCAGAAGTGTTTTATCACTGCATGAAATTCGATTTTATCCATTTTTGCAAAACCACCTGACTTGCTGCACAAAACACACTCTTAAACACACTATTGACAGTCGACTTCTGAAATTTTGACAGTTGCTGTGAAAATGGTTGCCCTCCCTGCCCAATAAATCCACTTCAACCTTCTTGCGCCATCTCTTGCCGATTCCAGAAACTTTTCAGGTCGCCCTCGAATAGGTGCCAAATTTTAAGATGTTTAGGTTAAAATTGGTTTATGGCTACTGTTACAATGGTATAATTTTTGATTTTCCCTGTAAATAAACTCTTCCTCAAGTTATCACATTTGCGAGTTATTCAGTTTTACTGGGGATGCCAATTAGGTAATAGCAAAGTGAGTGTCAGCAAGGGATCTCATCCTAATAGAATCGGCAGCTAAAAGCCATTATGCTTAGACAATATGTGCAAATGTCATTTTTGCCTATATTAGAATACTTATGTACAATGTTGATAATGTTTTCAAGATGAAAAACTTTCATGCTTGTTGAATCAGGCATGTTTTTTTTATTTTAATTTTATTTTTTTTATAATAAGCATGAAGAACTTCTTAAGAAAATTTCCTGATGACATATATCAAGGAAATGACACTTACGAGGGTCACTCCAAACGTAATGCATAATATTTTTTATTAAATTTATTTTTCTTTCTGCATTCTTACAACTTGTGGAGGTGCATATGAGCCGAGGCTTTTGAGCCACTGTTTAGCAGCGTGCATGAGGGAGTCGTCATCTTCAAACTTTGTTCCGCAAAGGGATTCCTTTAGTTTACTAAAGAGATTGTAGTCGCATGGTGCCAGGTCAGGATTGTAAGGCAGGAGGTTCAGTAACTGATGCGTGGCCGTGCTTTGCCATGCAGTAACAGAACATGACTTAGTCGAGCTTGAAGCTTTGCAAAATATGTGCTGCATACTGTCAAGGCTTTGTGCAGTGCATGGTCTCCCGCTGCGAGGAGAATCCCGAATATTGGCGTGGCCTCTTTCACCTGATAATCTGCTTGCCCACCGACTAATCATACTGCATAGGCAGCTGCATCGCCATACACCTTTTTCAACTGTCTCGTTCTCACAGCAAAGGAACTCGATCACAGCATGTTGCTTCTGACGAATGTCCAGTACAGCAGCCATCTTGAAGGAGTGCTATCATGGCGCCACTCATGGGAACAATTTAAACTACATTTTAATATAAGCAGGAAATATGTATCTATGACATCCAAAAAATGCAAAGTAGAATACGAAATAAATTTTAAAAAAATAAAAAAATGCTGCATTACATTTTGAGTAACCCTTGAATAATTATAGTATGAGTCACAAAGCATTGATTTGGTCTATCAAAGAAGAAATTTAATGTCATAAAAACATATCTGAAAAAATCTTATAAAAAGATCATGTCTCACAGTAACCAATGACAATGAATCAGAAAATAGTAATAAATCATAAACAGAAAACTTGTAAAATAAGATACCTGGAAAAACGCACACGGCAGTATATTAAATTCTGATGAGCTTTAAACCCCAGTCCTTGTATAACTTTGCCTTGTATGTTAAAATAATGAGATTTCTGTTGTTGCTCTTCATTGATGTCTTTAATACAATAAATAAATAAACAAAAAAAGAGAAAAAAAATTAATGCAAAACATTAAACAAATTTAAAGAGAAAATCAATATTCTTCATTACCAATTGAGACTGGAACAAGTGAAGAAATATCAGGTTGCGATTTAGCCTGAATTAAGCTGTTGCAAAGATAAACCAAGATAAAAGTGTGGTTAAATCCTGTGACTATTAGGATCATAGTATTTAATGCAAACTACTTCAATTAGATTAAACCATAATTGATTTTTTTTTAAATTTTACATAAAGAAAGAGAAACTTTCAAGACCTGTCAAAACCGTTGTTAGAGTTTTCAGGATTTTGTGGCTCTATAGTTACACGGTCTTGAAAAGTTTTTGATTTACTTTCATGTACATTTACTTCCGAACGAAAACGACGTAATGGGTGGCTAAATCCATCTTTCATCTACAAATAAAATAATGTAAATTAGACAGTAGACAGTAATAGAGAGTAGAGATATGAGCTTTTATTAAGCATTATGAAATGTTTAAATCTTGAAATAAAAAAAGCTTATGGAATAAACACGGGAAAATCATGCACAGGATATGTTAGGGGCAGAATGGGTCACGTGACGATGGATGAATAACGAAACAAATACAACGAAAATTTGCATAGCTCATTTAGAAATGCGGAGTTCTTTCAAGATTGGAAGAAGCTTCTTTTAAAGAGCTCAGCTCATTTCATATCGATAATTTTGATGAGCTTGATTTCCATTTTGAAGATTTACTGAATATGATGCAAATATCATCACCTCAGCAGTTCCTTAATATCTGATTTGGTAGAATCATTATCAGGCAGTGACAATGAAGATGCTAAAGTTGAAGAGAAAACTGTACCTTCTTTTTTCAGCTGCTATCATGTTTCGCAAGAATTGCGCTTACAAAGCCTTTCAGTGGAGAGGGCTCTTTTTGAAATTAAAACGAAAAAATATGGCTCAGGAAAAAATTTTGTTATATATTGTACCACATTTTTGTTACACAGGGCAAGTCAAAAGTCTGTATCCCCTCTTCTATCTTAGATATAAATGTAGTTATGCAAATTCCAATAAAGGGAGTGAATAGGAAGTTGAGCGTGCTCTTTTTCATGGTGGCACTTACAGAGTTGTCAACATGCAAATTAGGACTTATGTAAATCGTATCTACTAAACCAAAGGAGAAACTAAAAAAAAAACAAAAATTACAAACTTGTACAGCATCAAATAAGCAACAAAAAGAAAAAAAAAAAAATTCAAAATCCGATGAACGGATCACCCAAAGACCTCATTGCAGTCTCTGCAACATTAATACCTTGATTCCTGTCAAGATTGAGGAATGGATGAGTGGCCTGTGGGGAAAGTAAGAGCAACAGACTCCAAAGATTTTGGGTTCAAGTCCCAGGAATAACTAATGAGTTTTTTTTTTCTGATTAATACCATTTGCCAAGCATGCAAATAATTTCATGTAGTATCCATATCCTGTCTTGGAAAGACACCACAAATTACCATAAAGACACCAGCTTCCTCTGCAACAGGTATAAGAATGCATGTTGAAGCTGAAACAAGATCAGACCAAAGCACGATGACACAGTACACTGCTAAGAAAACGATGAACACAGTCCTCTGCTTTGGTGAGACAAGGCAAAACTATCATGCAAGAGTTAGGTTGTACCAAGAAAGATACCCTAATCAACGCCATCCAACCCGTCGTGCAATTAGACAAATTGTACAATGGTTTCTAAACACAGGAACTATCCATCAGCACCAGTGTCAAGGTCAACCAAGGACACAGACTGGTGAGGAAACTGTAGCAGCGATCTTGGCAACTGCTGCCGATGCTGGGTCTTCTCAACGAACTGTCATCAGGATCCTGCATTCACATCATTTCCACCCACATCAAGTACACAGTCACCAGGAATATTGATGTCCAATTACATAAGTCGCACCACCGTCTGCAATGGTTTCTTTGTCACCTTGATGATAACTCGAACTTTGTTGACGAGGTGTTATGGGCAGATGAAGCCCACTTTTCCCGGGATGGAGTTGTTAACAGGCAAAATCTTCATTACTGGGCAGAAGAGAATCCTCGATGGCTGCGAGAAAACACATCAAGTGAACTGGAGGATAAATATATGGTGTGGGATATATAAAGGCTCCATTGTGGGACCATACTTTTATTTATTTATATAGGTAGATGTACCAGTAGTTGACAATTCACGATTTAAAGGTTTTTAATAAAATAACAAGGCAAGAAAAGGGACTGGTGTTGCCATCTCATATTAAACAATGTATTAGGCTTCCCAGAACAGCAAAAAACAAGGAACTTTGCTCCCCATTGTGGCTGCAAGCACATGTTGATTGCTCAATGCCTTACCGAGTCAAAAAAAACCTTGTAATGAACCACTACGCGGGGGTTTGATTACTTGAATTTATTTCATGTATGTTATGCAATATTTATTGTTAATTTTATGTGAACTATTTTTGCGGGACAATACTTTTATGTAGTAACAGAATTTCAGATGACCAATGCGTTAACTGTTTTAATCCACCGTCAACTACTAGAACCCAGATATGTAGTGTCACTAGTAATTAACATAACCTAAAAATTATTGATAATTTCTATGTTTAAAAAAAAAACGAACAAAAACATACTAATGTGATATAGAATGTATGGTAATAATAAAGGAAACATGATGGTTTAAAATGAAACTTCCTAATTTACGGTAATTGACCTATCTGTGTCAATTATAGGATCTTGACTGTCACTTTCTAGATCACCCATTTTGACATAAATCTTCTAGGCCTTATTTGCTAATTCTTTTTTTTGGTCCTGAATCTTGTCACAGAGACAATCAACAGATAGCCAGAACAAGTTATCTTCCAAGAAGAAAACTACTACTGGTACTCTGTTTACCGTGATAAGAAGTACCATAGGATAAATTGGATGAATTTTGCAAGTAGGAAAATAATCGGCAAAACTCAAGTTTTTCTACGAACAATTTGTTGGCCAAGATCTGATGATAATGCGCTAGTAGAAAACACCTTGATTTTCTATGGTCATTACACTTTACATGGGAGTGGACTGACTTAATTTATTATTTCAAAATTTATTATTTATTATTGGCAAATTCTGCATTATATTTACAATTTAATGATATAACTAGAAAAGTTCCAAAATGCAATTTGATTTATGTACACAATTTCGTTTTACAGCAATGTCTTTAACTTCAATTACTGGTACATCTACCCTATTATGAGTTACAAAGTAAATCTATGAAGGAACTCTCACAACAGATCGCTACAGGGATGAGATTCTCAACTATTACAGTGATGGATTTTGTTGATGCTTTGCCACTAGCCTCTTACCAGCTATATGTAGTATCAGCATGATGGAGCACCAGCGTATTACAGATTAATTGTTTGCGAACATTTGCAGGAGATATTTCTGGATCGATGGATTGGCCGAGGTGGACCAGTTCATTGGCCGCCATGCTCACCTGATCTGATGCTGCTTGAGTTTTCCTGTGGGGTTACGTCAAGAATAAACTTTATACCACACAATCCACTTAACAACAGGATCTACAACAACAAATTCAGGAAGCATGCAGGGCAATAATACCAGTCACATTTGTAAATGTAATGACATCGTTGAAATACCGTGCAGAGTTATGTTATGGTGCAGGTGGACGTCACATTGGACAGCTTCTGGACGGATTGTAAAGACTTAATTTGTAACACTTGACTGTTAAGGGGAGTCGCTAGGGAAATAGTCAAAACTTCGAAAACAAGTTTTTTTTCATTAAAATATTTTTTAATCTGTCTAAAATCGATCTGTGTAATTAGTCTCTCAAAATCTTGTCATTTTGCAAACAAAATAAATGTTTTTCTGGGACCTAGTGCTGAATTATAAGCAAAACAATTAAAAATTAGGCTGTAGTTGGGTACAATTATTTCAGTATCTACTTCATGGATTTTAAAAATCTTGGGCATTTTAGAAAGGTCTGGTCCTAGCAAACATTTTGCCAAAGCCATATTTTGAAAAAGTGTATTAAAACATGTCAAATGGATCCACTGCCCTATCTGTTTTGTCGAACTTTTTTTTGAAAGCTAAGAATCAAAAATAAATTAATGTATTCTCACAAATGTCCTTGGAACTTTATTGAAAAAGAGCTGCTCTTTCCAATGGTGTAAATTAAATCTTTCTCAAGTGAACAGATAAAAGAGGAAAGTGTACCTAACTCGACGCAATTCGTTTGCGAGTAACTCCATAAATAAGTGAAGTTGGAAGTTAAGATTGGTATCGTTTTGAAGTACCACTTATACTCTTTAAGCATGCCAAATTTCATTAAGATTAGTTCGTGACTTTTAGAAAAAAATTTTATCCTAGCAACTCCCCTTAACAAACAATACAATTGCAAAGATTGGAATGAGGTTTTTGGGTGATCCGTTCATCAGATTTAGAATTTTTTTTCTTTTGTTTTGTTGCTTATTTAATGCTGAACAAGTTTGTAATTCTTTTTTTTTATATCTGGTCCGATTTGGATAATTTTTTTTTGTTTTGTTTGTTTTTTTATGCTGAACAAGTTTGCAATTGGGTTTTTTTCTCTATCCCTTACGGTTTTTGAGATAAATTTTGAATGTGTCCTAATTTGCATATTTGGGATGATGAAAAGCGCACCATGGGATAGGCCACCCACAACTTCCTATTCATTGGATTCATCAAAATTGACATATCTGCTTCGGTTCAAAAAATAAAAGGGGGGGGGGGGGACAGACTTGTAATTATGTTAGCTTATTTTTATAAGTAAAGGTATGAAAATATAAAGAGAAGAATACTCACTTTCTGTTTCATTGCACGGATACTTGAATATTGTGGAGTCCTTCTTATATTTTGGGAATCTTTCGTTGGTGATGGATCGTTTCCTTGTGAAACAGTAGATGACTCAACGGACTCTACTGATGGCGAATGCTCAGGTACTGTAGTTTTCCTGTTACCATCACAAGATACTTCGGTAGTAGTGAGAGTAGCTGTAATATTATTAGAAGTAGTTGTAGTAGTAGCTGTACTAGAAATGACACTTGTAGCAGTTGTTATAACGTTGGCACAGACAGTGGAAGTAACAGTTGTAGAAGTAGTTGTTGTAACAGTAGCACTGGAAATGGCCCTAATATTAGAAGCCTAAGAAAATACCAACTAGTTTGTATTCAAGTATCAAATAAAGTAAACATAAAGAGAAACAGAATAAGACTAAACCTTACCTCTGTTTTTGTTTCCTCAATCACCTTTCTTTTAAATTGTGGTGAATGTTGATTAGTGTAACTGTTAAGTATGAGAGGTGCAGGACTGTTTTTTGGGAGGATGGGGGTTGGAACCGCCAGAGGTAATGTCCTGCCATGAAGAGCAGGAGAAGTAGACCGACTGTATGCTTGTGTTAAATCATGAAGAGGAAAGGCAAGTGGAGGCTCACTGGAATTTCCTGTTTTCTATGGAACAGAGTGTTTAATGTAATGTTCATTTAAGCTGTTTTAACAACAATGTAAGCCAATGCAATTTTTACACATGTGAATCTAATGAGTTAATAATAGAAAACAGGAACATACAAACAATGAAACATCTTAATTTTTTATTAATTTTTTTACAAGTTTGCAAGCGGTTAAGTTGAATCAGAAATGCATACCAAATGAATTCCACATTTGTTATTATTTTTACAAAACGCAAATGCTATTTTTCATGCAACAGAACATAGAAAGCAAGCAACATGCACAGAGGTCTTTTAAAATTTTAGGAAAATTACAAATACAACAATTTAATTTCATTTTAACCAACCATTTTAATCCCTTAACTGTTTCCGAAGTTATATTATATTATGCACTTTTATTTCCGCTCCAATAGATAAATTTGCAGCAAGTATAATTGGCATCTCCATAAAGCAACCCACTAAACTGTTGCTTTCTTTAAAACATTGAAATGTATGATAATGCCAATTTATTTGCAGAATAACTACAATAAAATATATCAAATTTTCATACTGCTTCAAAAATTACAACATTCAAACTTCTCTTTTCCTAATCGCATAAAGCCAGAGCTGAAAAATGATTCAATTTAAACATATTTAACTTTTCAACTTCACAATAAATAGGTAATTCTGATGGTGACAGCCAAAACAACTGTCTCGATATATTTTATTCTTAAGGACAACTGACATCAAAATTTTTGACACTGTAAGATTAAGTAAATAATTAAAGGAAACTGTAGGCTTGCATAATGTATAATTCAGTTTCGAAAATTTTTCTTGTTTATTTAATAAATTCAACAAATATTTGCTATATACAGAACACCGCAAAAAAAAAAGAATCATTTGACACATTTGAACTACAAAGGGCATCGATGATGTCATTCTAGCGAAATAAGTTTCTAGTACTGTGATTAATACTGCTAAAGCCTGATCCATTCAACAGAGGTAAACTCGAAATAAGTTCTCCAGGAAAATGTACGAGTCTTGCAATTTTCTTCCTTATGACTGCAATCCTTTGGCAGTCGATAATGAAATTGAAGAAATTTTGAATTCGTCAACAGAAACGGAGAGTGATTAGGCCTCTTACGCACTGTCGACTAGTTGCTGGCAACTATGGTTGCGAACAACCGGAAACAATAGGAAACTGAAGACAGGAGAAAGAATAGATAAACAAATAGCCGGCACCTTTCGTATCGCTCCCGTTCGTTCTCACCTTCCTATCGATGTTCATCAGTGCATTGGCTATCTCTCAAGATGGAGGATGTAGATAGCCGACGCGAAGCTGAAAAAGGAAAAAAATTTATAAGGTGGCTCCTTTTTACAAGAACGTGTAAATAGAGCTTGTTCCAAATTTTTTCAGAGGTCTTGCAAAAACGTGACAATAAATAAAAATGAAATGAGACAAAGGGGATAATGACAAGGTCCAAGAAAAAGGGTCTTCTTTTTCCAATGAACAAGGGTCTTCCGGACGAATGAATACCTTTGCAAAGGACAAAAAGCTAGGAAATAAAGAAGAAAACAATAGCAAATTGAATTCAATATAGCTGACTATGAGATATCTAACTTATACTTTGGGGGTTGACAAAAAAAAAGTCACGGCTCTCTATTTTGGGGCCTGGTGCACAATGCTAAATGCTCTTGCTGACCTATTTTCATAAATATTTGTAATGTGGAAAATCAAGGTGTATGGACTTCAGAAGTGCGGGACCTTGTAAAGTCACAACGTTAGCATCATCCTCGAGCTGGCCATGATTGTCTATTTCAAACATATAAGCAAAATCCAAATCGAGAAGGGGTGGTTGATCAAACAGTGTGTAGACATCAAATAGAAACAAGCCACCCCAGCAGTTGTACAACTTCCCAGTCACCGAATGTTGCTCTTGAATTTTTGGCCTCCAGCAACTGGCGGGTTGCCGAAACCATGTGCATAAACGTAACTATTCCAGCTATGTCTCGTGATTGCTGGCAACAGCTCATCAGTGCGTAAGAGGCCTTAAATGTTACAACTGTTTACAATTTATACATGAATTGGGCTTGGCTTCCACTTCGCTTCCTGGCTAGTGGAGGTGCTAATTTCACCCATATGGGCACCCTTTTACCCCAAATCAATCATGGGAGAAATTGACATGGGCAGAGAGTGAAATCCTTACAAATAAGTAAATGGAGAATTTTTTTACCAGCTTCATTGTGATATTCCTCATAGATGTTATGTATAAATAAAAAAATGAAAATTAATGAAAGATGACAATGAATGATAAATGATAAATGGAATGAATTCAGATTTCTTTCTTGAAGATGGATTCAGAAAAAAATCAAAAATGCCCCATTTATAATTTATCATTCAT
Organism: Rhysida immarginata; assembly: GCA_023313115.1. Taxonomy (NCBI): domain Eukaryota; kingdom Metazoa; phylum Arthropoda; class Chilopoda; order Scolopendromorpha; family Scolopendridae; genus Rhysida; species Rhysida immarginata. Next base: position 749,763 of record JAHWFO010045937.1, on the reverse strand, counting down.
TGTCATCTTTCATTTCATTTCCATTTATTATTTATACATAACATCTACGAGAAATATCACAAGGAAACTGGTAAAATTTATTTCATTTTATGTCTATTTTTATTTTTTTTTTTTATTTTTAATACAAATATACAATTTTACCACGGTAATTATTAGGAAATAAACAATAATGTTCTTAACAATTAGCACCTCCACCAACCGGGAAGTGACGCAGAGGCCAAGCCAGTCCTTCATGTAAAAATTGCTCACTTTTTTGTAACATTTGTAAATTTAACCGAAAATTTGATAAATAAAGATTACTTAAAGCATCTCTGTGATCAATAGCCAATCGTGTCTTTCACGTAATTAAAAGTAATGGATGATTTACAGGCTACTAAGACAAGCGTCTTCATGCACTTAAGATAGGAAAAATTTTGGTTTCTGTAAAGTTTTTATTCTTTTTGTGATTAAATTTTTAAAAATTTCCAAAATTTTCTTTCATGTTAGCAATCCTGGATATAAACTGACATCATACTTCTCAATGATTTAAAGAAAGCAGCACATATAAAGAATTCATGAGCTGTTCTCCAAAGTAGAGATTAAATCATTAATGATAAAAAGATGCCACAATATACACTTATATATGTTGTATTAAAAAACTACGCAAACAAATTCTTCATCATTAAAATAAAAACAACACAAAAATATGCCTAAATATATACCATGGATATATATTTGTAAAAACTTCATATGGTACTGTACGAGGGGTGGTCATAAAGTCATTACAATCAACATGAAAGAATGATCGCTTTTGAAAATGTGTGATAACACTAAGAAGTGAGATCCCTCGAGTGCTGGAGGATCAAAGCGGCATTTGATGCAGTACCGCTAAACACCGCCTGAGCGTCGAAAACAAATGGCACAGCCTGTCAGAAAATTAGAGGTGTGAGCTTTTGAACCTGTGTCAGGCTGATCCATATGATTTTTTCAAGCGGCTTGTCACTATGGAAGAATGCATTGTTCCCCTTCAATTGCAAGAACCTCACTACGGCTCGCACCTCCTATTTTCCCACGGGCTGCACCATGTTGCTTTCAATGCTCTGGCACCGTTTAGCTGTATGCACCAAACACCACTTTGTATCCTCCAGCATGAGATGGATGTCATTTCAAAAGTGATCATTCTTTCATGTTGATTGTAATGACTTTATGCCCCCCCTCCCCCTCGAATGAAGAGGGAAATTTAATGAGAATTAAATTTATAAAAAAATATGTTAAACAAATAACAAAAGTAAATTAAAAATAAAGAAAGAAATTCTTCAGGAGATTCTTCATATCTTAACATAAATATAGACTGCAACTGCCAGAGATTACCAAAGTTACATTACAAGGGCTGTTCAAGGAAAACCAGGGCTGTTGTGAATTCTTGAACAACCTTGGAAATGACATGGCAAAATAAAACATGCTTGCACAATCTGTTGTCAGTCATGTGAAACTCCAAGTATATTTTGTAGCTACAAGATTCACGCCAGCCACAGGTTACATGCGTGACCAATAATAAAAATGGCAACTGAAGAACAGAGTAGTGCAATGAAATTGTGAAACCAGCTGAATATTTGCAGGAGAGTTCAGGTACTGTTCAGGCAAGAAACATTCAGCTACAGTTATGCATAAATGGTTCAAAGATGGTTGTACATCCATTCCAGATGATCCCTTAAATGTGGCAGCTACAAAGCAATAGAAGTAGTCACCTGAATATTCGTTGGAATACTTACTTGATCCCTGAAAACTGGAGGACTACCTTGTTCTGAAGAATACGCACACTGCCATTTTCATCTCTTAGAGTTCTTGGGAAGCCAGCGTTTTAGCAGTAATGGAGAAGTGAAGGATTCTGTGCGAAACTAGTTGTAACGCAAAGACAAAGTTTAATGCTGAAGGCATTCAAGTGCTTGGAAAACATTGGGAGAAATGAGTAATTGTGTAGGAGATTACACTGAAAAATAGAAATACTTAGTAATGTATACATATATAGGTCTTATTTTTTACACCCAAGAGTGCCAGTTTGCCTCGAATGACTCGTGTAGCTGCATTGTATCTCCGATTCTTTTCTTTTGGAAATGTATTTTGAATTAAAAACTGTTTGTTTTCTTTATAAATTTGTTTATCAATAAGAGTAAATTTACCATAGTTAGAAATTCTCACAAATTAAAGCAGTTAAGGGATTAATTAATATTTTAACTTTATGAAAACAACCACTGATTATGACATCAGAATTAAAAACAATCTTTTAAAAATTATTTAAAATCACAAAATTAAGATAATTTTTTATAATCTAATCTTTTAAAATTAAAAGCAAATCTTTTATGATTATGATTCAGCACTTAAAAACACACCAAATTCCAAGCTATACAAACATAAAAGCCAAGTGAAATTGCATTCCAAGCATATTATAAGCAACTCACATTGTTATTAGAAAGCAAAGTTAAAAACGCAAAGAAAATGCGGCATTCTCTAAAGCATTTATTATAAAACAGAAAATGGAAATAAGAAAATTTAAATGTTAATTTTCAGAAAAAAAAAAATAAAGCAGGCAAATACAATTTAAATATTTCTTAAGCTTTAAGCTATAAATACTCTTTAAATGGATACAAACATTTGTTAGAAACAACAATTAAAATAAAGTAGAAAATGAAATAATTTTTTTCAATCCATTAAAGAAATAAACAAACAAAATAGGCAAGTTATAATTTATTTAAGCAAATTCAAAATAAATATTAAGTAACTGTTTAAAGTGAAATAATATCATTAATTTGTTCTTTGTTTTTATTCTGAACTGATTATTCGTTCTTCGTTATGTAATCATACAGCCTGTTACATTAAAGTAAGTATGTTTCTCCCTGTCACCCCCATTCAACAGGAAACTCAACAGAAAAACTGCCTTTTGTTATAGCAAATCCTCTCGCCTCACCTCAAGATCTTCAGAAATTACTTTTATTTTCAATTCAATTTCACCACTCTCTGTATCTTTTAAAGTAAACCACTCCGAGTTATCCTGAAATACAAATTTGAGACCACCAATTAAAATTAACTCTACAAGGAAAATAAATAAATAGCAAACTATATTATAGGAATTCACCTTTGCAGAATGTTGCTTTATCTCTTCAAGATTTAAGGTAACTATGCCAAGAAAGTCACGCATCCCTAAAGGATCTCGATCCCAAAGAGTCTAGAAAAAGGAAAACAGAGAAGCTTATTCTTAGCTTTTTTAAAAAATTGGACAACCTCTTCATATCATGCAACTTGTTTGAGTTGGTGATCGTAGTCATTGAACTATTACGATCAAGCTAAACTTGTCATAATAGAGAGCATTGCAATAGCTAGAGAGGATCAGATCTTCAAAAACTATCCACAGACATTAGAAGATTGTGTTTTATTTTTCAAATGTAAGCCTCAGTCTAATTCATAAGCAACGTAACCCATGCAATATCTAAGCTGATGTCAAGTATTCTTCCAGGCTGGAACCAAAACAAAATCCCTAAAATGGTTGGTGCTATTAGCCATCTCTACCATCAGCCAAGGAAAGTGTGCTACTCTAGGTCTGATGATCAATAATAACAAGGGACATACACAAGGATGTACATGCAAGCATACCTTGAAAGCGATAGTGTTGCTTTCAGGTAAAGTGGATTCATGTGTATGTACCAGGCTGCTGCTTGAAAGGGTGCTTACCAGAGGGCTGATTTACCAGGTCTAGCAAAATGCGATGCAAGAAAGAGTCTGCAACCTACAAAGTCACAACCCAAGCAAAAAGTTTAGACTTTGAAGTTATCTTGATCTTTAACCAATCACAGCACATTAGAATTTGCTTGGAAGGGATCCACGCTACGACAAATAGAAACAGGAGTTGATCCACGTGGTTTATTCAGGGATCTGCCTTTATTGTTCTAAAGATTAGTCAGATGATATGAAGGCCCTGATCTCCTTTCTTTGGGACTCAGGCAACGAGATAAAAAATAATTTGTATTCATCTTGTTGGACTCAAGGGTTCAAAATTCAGTTTCATATTTTATTAAAGTGCTATTAAAAATGTAAATAATTTAAAAAGTAATTACAAATTTATTTATAGGCTACAAGAATATTTGTAAGCATACTTAAAAAATATATATTTCGCTAAAATTATAGATATATGCTAAAGTGAATTTATGCCATTGCCGACAGTTCGTTATTATAAATGAAAGGAATGAATGAACACCTTTGACTAATTTCTTAACCATTCTAACTTATTTCATTAATCTATAAATTGCTCTTAGTGCTTCTTAGTCATTATTTCAACCATAATCCTAAAGATTTTCTTATAACACCCTTTCTTTTCGCATAAGCTGTAGTTTCATTTGGTTTGGTTTGTTTGGTATTAACGTCCTTTTCAACTGCCATGGACATTTCAGGACGGCGTTATAGGGGCCGCAAATTTTGCCTCGCAAGGGTTCTTTAATGTGCAGCTGGCAAACAACTACACGGGACTAACGGCTTTACTTCCCTTCCGAAGGAAGTGCGTGATCTCAGGATTTTCCCCCTGAAAAAATCCTCAAACCCGCGTCCTTGGGCATCAGAGACGCAACCCCTGAGCCACCGAGGGCGATAATAAGCTATAGTATAGAGCTGCCATGTTGGTCTAGCAAGGATTGTGGGAGCTCTTCAGTTCTCGCAAGCACATTTGCGAGAGTGATGTCTTTGTTACTTGTGAGGAACTTGCTTCTTGTATTGCATGCGAGTCGAAATGTGAGGCTCTGCCTCTTTTTGCTTGCTACAATCGCAAATAGTTTCCTGCAAAAGCTATAAGCCCAATGAAATCTACGTCAGTTAATATAAGGAAACCAATAAGAAAATCTCCAATATTTACACCACTGTGATATCACTGGCAAATGGATACCACTGGAGATTAGCTGCCATTTGCCAAGTGAATCGGACTTTTTCATTACAAACCTAAACATTTGGTCTACTAAAATGATACAAACAAGACTAAGATTTGCAAATGCAGAGCAGTTAAGAACTGTGGTCTAATAATTTAGTTTTATCTGTGAAGATATTTTTACTGATGTCCTCATTATGTGATCAATTTATAATATAAAAATGGTGTTACAGTCTTGTATTGCATGCTTAACCTAAAGGATAAGAGACGATATTGGAACGGCTTACGTATTTCACAGCAACAGCCATTTTGTTATTGCAGATGACCAGGGAGTAAGCCTGTGCCAGCAATTCTGGTGGAGGATGAAAGAGTGCTCCCTTGAGGTCCAAATACGAATTGGTTCTCTGTCCAACTAAATTCATAAGGCTTGGATCTAAGCAGAAACGACCACTAGTCTCCAAATCACAAGATGTTTTTTCAAGATTAATCATTCCTGATATTGTGGAACAAACTTTTGCATCGAAGTAATATTTACATGTAATGACACAATTTTGTTTGTAATACCAGGCATAATCAGTCGAGAAGTAGTGGTCACTTCATGGATACTTAACAGATAAACCCTGGAATTTACAGTCATAAACCATTCTTAGAAAATCATGATTTTACTTAATGAGAGCCACTGAATAGGTAGGGTGATATCTCCACTGTTCAAACATCGTATCAAGCTCTCTTAATATTCCAACTTCATCAACCATCATTAAAATAAATTCTTTTCTTTTATTTTTAAACAAATACACAATAATAGCATACTTATATAAAATCATCCTTGTATTAAAAAAACAAAAAACAAAACAAATAAGATAATACTTACTACATTCAACACTTCATTGGCTTTAGGAAGTTGGATGGTTGCTGATTCATCCCATTCGGGGTTTAACGTTTTCTTTTTGCAAGATGTCTTAAACTTGCATTCTTCGTCAATTTTTATCTCACAGTACGGATCACTAAAACCTATTTCAGACAATAAAGACATATAATCTTAATTATCAACCGAAATTCTTTTTCATCACGAGAATCTATGAGGGAGGATCGAAAAGTAACACACAACAATTTTTTTATAGAATACTGTTTTGGTCCAGATGTTCAAAGTTGGCAAATTGATAGTTTAAATCTTTTGCTACAGGCAGCAATGGCTTAATCAGATCTCGCCCTAGCGGAAAGGCCGATAACTACTGAGTAAAGAAGGCACATTTGCTAGCATGGTCAATTTGAAGAACAGCGAGGTGTAGTTCGTTTTTTGCAGGCCAAATGAAAAAATGCACATGAAATCCATGGAAATGTTGGAGGTGTATAGTGCTGATTGTCTGGACTGTAGCAACATCTCCAAGTGGTGCAGATTCTTCGAAGAGGGCTGAGAAAATCTTTCAGATGAAGCACGTTCCAACCGGCCAGTGACCGCTGCAACACCACCCAATGTCAGAAGCAATGACGTGGAGATTCCAAACTATCAGCAGATCCATCCACAAACTTTGATACAATAATTCAGCATTTCGTATGGTACAGTGTACGATGTGACATACAACCGGAAAATGGAATTTTAAGAATGAAGTGTACTGAATCTGGTGTCACGATGGGAGAAATGTGTCGAGAAATGATATGTATGCCGAAAAATAGGTAAAAACTGCAACTTTCTTGTGCATTATTTCATTTTTGCTTATTATTAAAAATGTTGCCACAAAACACTGTTATGTGTTACTTTTCGATCCTCACTTGTATTTAAAGAACACAGTTAACGTTAGTGTATGCAAGTGTATTTAAGTGACAATACATTATACAACTACACTCAAAGGCCGGAAGTCATGAGATAGCTACTCAGTAACGTGTTGGACCCCCTCTGGTCCAAAGAAGATCGGTGTGAAAGGTCAATTGGTTGGCTCATTTGGTCCTAGAAAGATCATGTCACAGAAAATTCTCACACTTTAACGAACTGTCAAGAGCCTGCACAGTCGTTAGTGATACCAAGCCCAGACCCTTATATCAGCCCTGGTTAATTGGAAAGTAATTCATTGGACCACACAATATTGTTGCAGTAGCAGTGGGACAACGGTGAGTCTTCTGCTATCATAACCCATTGATGTTATATCACACTGCACCAACCTGTTAAATATGTGTCTGGAAATGCCTACATAGAATGTGGCAGTGATTTCATGTGCTATGATTTGTCAGTTAGAATGGACAATTATAGACAGAAGGCAGTGATCATGTTTGGAAAGCATTCATGGTTGGCTACTGCAGTGTCCATGTTACATGGTAATGCCTCCCAGAAGGTATTCCCTGTACATACGAGACAACTCGGATCGTGTAATGTTGAATTCTTGAACAACCTTGGAAATGGCATGTCCCATGCATCGGGCACCCACTATCATGCCACATTTGAACTTGGATAGTTCTCATCGTTTTGCCATGATCACAACGACAGGGATACAAGTAGATAAAGTGTAAAAGGTTGCAACCATTATATGATGTTCTGGATCAGTCCATATTTGCATACAGCTATCCCATGATGTTTGGCCTTTGAGTATATATTAATTGTTGTAGCCTAAAGGCTACGTCGTCCAAATTGCTTGCCTGCTATTTCCAAAGAAGTTGAAAGTATTTATAATTTGGAAAGAGGAGAGAATGTCCTGTAATTTTCAACGCTATAAATATATACATTTAGATGAACATTTAAGCCAACACATGAAGAAAAAAAATAATACCTAATAGGGGATTAGCCTATTGAGGCTTAGCTTGATCTTCCAAGTTTGTTAGTAAAGGGACAAACAAAAACATCCATGCCCTCAACGAAATTGGAACCCGCGACTTGCTGGTCTTGAGAGCAACAAGACCTGTGCCTTAGCACTTTCAGCTACCAAGCCAGCTACGAGGTGCAATGATTAAATTCTGAAACTAGTCCCATAAATTGAAATAAAATTACCTGATTTAAATTTGGCTGCCATCCCCCTTAGGCAGCTGTACACCGAAGTGCCTCTGCCATTTTAGAAACGCCTCCTGGAATTCGCATTCCTGAAGCCTGTCAAGAACATTCTGCGATTTGCGTTGGGTATCTTCTACCGTGCCAAAACAGCGACCCTGCAGCTTCGATTTCATCTTCGGAAACACAAAGAAGTCGCAGGGGGCCGAATTTGGTGAATACATAGGATGACAAACAATTACCATCATGTCATGCATTTGTTCTCTGCCCAGAGTTATGGTCGTTTCTGCCGAATGTTCTTCCTGAGACATCTCAAAACACTGCTGTAGAAATGTTTGAGTTGCATGGACAAAATTCAGGATGCACAAACCTGCGAATGTCGAAAAATACAATGCACGTGTTCTTGGTTGAACTCTCGAACTGTCGCACCTTCTTCGGTCGTGGAGACTGAAAGCATGCAAAATCTTCCATTGAAAACAGTCTTGCTTGGTTTCGGGATCGTACCTGTAGACCCAAGTCTCATCACAGGAAATGATCCTGGACGGTCAGCCAGGGACTGCTGACAGAGATCTTGGCAGACTTCAAGACGGTGCGCTTCTTGCTCTTCTGACAGAAATCTGGGCACGAACTTAGTAACAATACGGTGCATGTCCAAAATTGACACCAGGATCACGTGAAACTCTCCAAATGACAGGTTGACGATATCTGTAGTTTCTCTGATGGTTACACATTGATCATCATGAACAATTTGTCGAATTTTTTTGACATTTTCTGGAGCTGACCTAGCCTCTTGCTGTCCTCCAGTGATGTTCTGACACTCAAAACACTTCGCCCAACTCATTGCTTCATTCCTGTAAACTTGATTCAACAATCAACGTGTTTTAGTTGGCGATTCCCTGAGTTTCATGCAGAATTTGATGTTAGTCATCTGCTCCGATTTCGAGTCCATCACGATTTCGTAAATGAGCGGCTGCACATACTAACTAAAATGACTATAAAACATGACTCAATGAAAATGGTGCTTTGAAAGTTTGTGCAATGTCTCCTCAAGGCCGTTATGCATCACTGTTGCATGCACATGGCAATCACGTGATCCACTTCCCTATAGCACGAGTACAGTCTCAGCACATAATGATCGTACCTCATATTGTAAATGATTAAAGGTAAATTCTATGGTCATATACAATTTTGCTTAGAACAAAAGATGAAGGTATCAATAATCATTTAACGTACGTTGAAAATTTCAATTCAAAATTCAAAATTAACAATTTCATTCGCCCTCTCTCCTTGCGATTGAGACGGATGCCATTTTTCCAGTCCTTGTGACATCAGAAAGTAACAAGGAGAGAGAGAGAGAGAGTATGTGTGTGTGTGTGGGTGTGTGTGTTGTAATGTACCCGAGAGAAAAAATTTTTGAATATGCGAAAATACTTTGTTGCTAAGAATTTTTTTGGACTTAGAAACTGGAAAAACATTTTGCAGTGGCGATCATCAATAATAAAAGGTATTGTTTTAATGACTGCGTCGAGGCTTGAGCCCACCAAACAATAGTTGAAGAGAGACATTCTTGAAAATACAAAGAGGATTTTAAGAGAAATAAAACTTTAGAAGCGGGTTATGACTTTTCTCTAGGCCAGGAACAAGTCGAACGTTTTGAACTCTGCAATGGCTATTGATTTTGCTGATCAAATGGAGGTAGACGCTTGACAGAAATTTTCACCATCTGATATTAATGAACATTAATTGATTTGATCTTGGACATTGCAAAATTTTTACTTTCGTTTTGAAGTCGATGGGATGACGGCTTTTCGAATTTCTTTGCTCGGCCGAGAAGCCTACTCGCAATCATCGTTTCGGGAGTGAAATGGAGTTTGATGAAATATGAAAACCCGCACGCTAAAAGCGTTGGGAAGAACCAGATGAGTCCCGAAGTTCTTTGAATTTTTTCGTCAGGATGTTTCACCTTGGTTTGGATGCTTGTTAAAGTTTCTTTTGTTTATTCACTAGTTTTCTGGTCCTGGATGTTACCGTACACAAAAGAAGAAACGCCCCAGAAATATCTTTATTGGAGACACCCCGGATTGCACCCCACCTCCGATGATTCGTTCCTTTGCTGCTTTCACAACATATGAACATGACGTCTGCAGTTTGCATTAAAGTTATGGGTAATCCTGATATTAACGATATCTTTCTTCTCCTTGACCTAGTACCTTCCCCCACCCCCCATTAACTGCATTCGTTGACTTAGTGCGATTAAGGCTGAAATTTCAAAAGGGAATTAAATTTAAAACGAACTGTAGCATGTCAAAATTTTCGCTGGATTAAATCAGCCCTTACCTGTGAAGTTTAGTCGCAGCTTTTTCATCTGAAGTCTCTTATTGGTTATGATATTGTAAGACGTGAAACTTTCAATTTAGTTAAAAGTAACAAAATGAATTCTCATGATTAATTAAAAAACTCTCGTGCAGCCAAAAGGTGGATTTTTTAAACTTAGAATAACCTTTTATTTGTCCGAAACGGTTTTGTACGCAGTGCATTAACCTTTTATTTTCCTAGATAATTATTCTTGTTAATTGTTTAGAAAGAGATTGAAATTATATTCTTAATAACGAAACCCAAGAGAAAAAACTCGATTGATAAACTTTCTTTGTTCAGCTGTCAGAATTTTATCAAAAATGTAATCTACAGATTAAGAAACTAGATGTATGAAGGATTTCTTCATTGAATAAAAATAATTATTTAGGATTTGGAGAGTCCATGATTTTTGTAAGGCGAAGCATTTGGAATGCTTAAATAATTTAGAGGCTACGTTCCCTTCCAACTTTGTGACTTATAAAGAAATAGTTTTAAGAAGTCAGTTCAGCTCCCCCAATTTATTATAGTGTGTACAATAGTAGCATTTTCTGTGAGAGGAAATACGACAGAAATTGGAAGCGTTATAGCGTGTGTGTGTGTCTGTAAAGCCATATTCATGTAGACAGAGATGGAGAGAATAATTAGAGACAGAATCACATGAGCACAAGGAGCTGTCCTCAGGTTTAATCTCTACATCATCATGGAACCATCTCATTTGCATGTGGATGTCCAGAGCAAGGAACAATTGATAATAGCCTGGTAAAATATCTGGGGAATAAGGTGGATTCGGCAGGAGTTTTCATTCCAAAGTGGTAATCGAATTATGGATCACTTTTGCATTGTGTGGGCTGGCATTTGTCCTGCAAGAACTGCACATCTTTCCTGTTCACCAGTGCTGGTTGTTTGCGACACAAGGAAACCTGCACAAGTTCAAGTTGCTGAGTGTAAACCACTGCCATAATGGTTTGTCCTTTGTGAAAAGAACTCGTGGTGCAAAATACCAGGTGATGTCCACCAGATCGTGGTAGGTCGTCCAGCGATTCGTCACGGAAATGGAATTTTTGGAACCACCTTCGTATATTACGTTTTGTTACTGCATCGTTTCCAATGAGTGGGCATGCCTCAGAAATGTTTGTGCAGAGTTTGCATTCGTATAACAAAAATGTTCAAATAACGGTATTTTCCACAAACATTGCGAAGTTGCTTTTGTATACCAAACAGCAAACTAAACAGTGAGAAACTCCTCAAAGAACCTTATATGTATGCTGTCTGAGGCAACTTGAAATTGCCATGGTTCTACAAGGCAAATAACACTGATTAATGTTTAAAATTTGAAAAATTTTGTATCTTTTTAAATGTTACTTAAAACAAATATATTTTCAAAATTTTTTCTTTACCAGATTCTATATACATTTAACTGTTTTTCCACATATGAGGCGTGTCTGGAAAGTACCGTTTTGGAAAAAAACACAACATTTTTTTCAAAACAAAATTTATTTTTACACAGAAAGAGCATTTCTTAAACTGTTTTTTTTTTTTACATAGTTGCCACCGTTGTTCAGGCATTTGTCATAGTGGGAAACCAACTTTTCTATGGACTCTTCAAAGAAAGATGCTGCCAGTGAAGACAATCTCATGCAAAACAGTTTTTGAAATTTGTTGAAACTCATTACAAAGCATTCTTATTGTGAACCGTCTGTTTTCACGAATTTTCTCATTCACTTCTTCAACCAAATCCTCAATGACAACAGAAGGCCGCCCATTCCGTGTTTCGTCATGAACATTGGTTCGTCCATCATTAAACTGCCTAACCCACTTTCTCACCATTCCATCATCTCAGGTGGCTTAATATTCTTTGCGTTCAAAAACCGTATTACAGAATGCACTTCACAGTCCGTGGGCTCAGAAATTGTCTTAAACATTTTCAACAATCACTAACAATGTAAACACAACACAATCCGTCTGTAACGGCGTCAGTGCAAAGATAATGAACCAGAGAGACAAGTGTGCATGTTTGGAACTGCGACACTAGTGCTCGGTGGCAGTAGAACGAAACGGTGCTTATTTTACGTACAAGCTTTGTAGTTTCAGGTTTATTAAGCTATTCACTTTTTCAACTCTTTTAGATACTTGAACAAGTGGTAGTCACTGGACGCGAGGTCTGGACTGTTAGGTGGGTCAATTTGTTCACAACCAAAGTTCTGATTAGAAGAAGTGAAAGCTGCTTGGTTTTCATCACAGGTGGCAGACTTCTATGAAGTGAGCATGCGGAAGCTCATTGAGCATCATGACAAGTGTTTAAATAAACTTGGAAAGTATGTGCAAAAATAGTTAAAGGTATATAGAATCTGGTAAAGAAAAAAATTTTGAAATTGGAAATTTAACTGGATATGCCCAGTTTTTCTTTCGTTGGACAGAGTATAGTAGATTTGTTTTTATTACAAAACGGAACTTACTTTCTGAATTCGTCTCATACACTATTAATTCCAATAATTCCAAATCGAAACTTAATTAAATATTAAACTTAATCTATTTTCCATTCTATCCATCACTTAAATGAATATAGTTTCATGACATATACTAAATATAAGGGTCGTACAAATGAAAACGAAAATTATTTATTTTATCCAAAGTGTATACAAGGAATTTAAAAATACTCTCCAAATATGTAAAGGTATTTATCCCACTGTGTAACAAGGTGTGTAATTCCTTTATGGAAGAAGTCTTTCGGTTGCGTGTGGAACCATTCCAAAACCTCTTCCTTCACTTCATCGTCCGACTGAAACCTGTGGCCTTTCAGATATTTCTTGAGATCCCCAAACACGCGAAAGTCACATGGGGATAAGTCAGGGCTGTAAAGTGGATGCTGCATTGCTTCACACTTGAACTTTTTGATGAGGTCTACTGCTGCTTTCGAGCTGTGAGGATGCGCGTTGTCGTGGAGAAGAAACACTCCTTCTGTAAGAAGTCCAGGACGCTTGCATTTGCTGGCCACGAGCTATCATTCTTTCTCACGTCGTGCAACACTTGCAACCTATTGCTCAATTTGCACATGGGGTTTCGCAATTGTTGAAAAAAAAAAAAACTTACGATCCTATAAGTAGTTTTTTTTTTCCCCCCCCCCACACAAATTTTCATTTTCATTTGTACGACCCTTATAAATTCGTATTTTACATACCATTAAGATCTTTTGCCACTAAATCCTTTGCTCGGACAACAGTCAGTTCCATTAAACCTGAACCTGAAATTAAAATTTTTTAACATGAAAAAAAAAAAAAAAAAGAAAACAATAAGAATAATTTTATAGAAATTTTATGATAATATAATTTCTCAAAGTAATTACTAACTAAATAAAGTGAAGGTGTACAAATAAGAAGTAAGAGTCTAATATAGTAATTCAGATCAAGAGAACTCAAATTTTTACACTTGAACCATGTATTTTTAAAAAGTTTTAAAGACTGTGGCATACAAAAATGAATAACTTAAAATTTGATAAAGCTTTTTATAAAGTTGAGGTATTTAATCACAAGCCTTTTTCCAATCGGTAATTAACACAAAATTCCTGCTTAATTAAAACAAACTAAATTAGAAGTAAATACAGTGTATTATAGCTTTGTGAGCTTTGGCTCTGATACATTATCCAATGTTTCCCATTTCAATTCCCATTTCAATTGTTACACAAAATCGAAATAAAGATTAAACAATATTTAAAAACAGAAATTTAATAGGACACAGATAGTTTTTCTATTGTTGGACAATTGGGCTGATCAAGTTCTATGATCAGTCTTATACAACTTCCTCTTAGTAGCAGGGAATAAGGTGAGTCTATTCAATATCCAGACAATTGCCCCCAGGACAAGTGCCCCATAAAATGCCCAGACAAGCGCTCTAACTTAATTAAAATGTTTTATAAAACTTAATTTAGATTTTGAACGAAGTTTTAAACTGAAAACCTTGAAATTTCAAATTACAATGCAAAATATATGAAAAATAAAATTCTTTCGGATAGGGTAATGTTGGGGGAAATATAAATAAAGAAAATAAATTCTTCATGGGGGAGAAGGAAAGACTTCTTTCAAATCTCTGACCTCCCCGATTATTCCATTCCATGATTTTTAAATATGCTATTCTATTGTGTTTATTTTGAGCTGATTTCTTCATTAACTCCATTCCTCGTTTTTAATTACATAAAATTTACAGCATGTAAGTTTGAGAGATTTCAAAAGACAGCCATTGGACTTGTCTTTTCGAAAATTGTCTGAATAGCATTTTATTTTTACTTGTTTACTTTATTTACTGTGAACACAACAGGTTTATTCAGTTACTATGTTCATTAAAATTTAGTTTCACAAGTTAAAAGTTTTTTTCTTCAAAATTTCATAATTTTCAATTTACACAATATGAAGTACAATATGAAAAATAAAATCGGTAGTAAACTTTTCATTAAGATTTAAAATAAAACAAACTTTCAGAAAGTATTTTACATAAAAATATATTTCAGCATCCGCTTTACATTAAATTTTATTTTTAAATCTTAATAAAAACAATAGATAAATTTCATAGATTTTAAATTGACCTTTCTTTCTTATTTATTTATTTCTTTAAATATGTCTAAAAAAATCACTTGCAATATGCTTTTACGTATTATGCTTACAATTTTCGTGCGGCAAATTATCTCTCATATTTCAAACGTAAGGTTTTTTCATTGAATGCAATATAACTGTAATAACGTGATGAAAATTTTTCTGTTAAGTAAACAAAAGTTCGACGAAAAGAGAGCGACGATATGAAATGTGAACCATCCGGCCCGCCGTCCGCCATTTGCACGGTAACTTGAAAACGGATTAACTTTTTCAAATTCTGCTTTCAGAAATATGACCATATCAACTTTTCAGAATTTTTCGTGGACCCCATCTTCAAGTCGAATTCACATGCTAAAACAGTGAGTGTAAAGAATTCAAAGATACTTGTAGGTCATATAACAATCGATTTTTCAAGAAGGAATATATTGTTACCTTCTGTTCATCTTTTAAGCATTATTGACATCGGCGCGCGCACGTGAAATCACTTTGTCGACGCACGATTGCTCAAGTGCTCATAATCTATAAGCTTATTAAGTAGCGGAAAAAACTAAGCTACTTATTGGTTTTATTTTACACACAATTTGAATCACCCTTCATCATTTCTACATTTTTTGAGGTAGAAGGTTGAAATTCAGAATAAAGCTTACTATGGGCATGTTCATCTTCACTATTTAGTTTGGTTTTGATTACAGTCCAGGTTGTCTAAGACGGTCTTCCAAGGATGACATGAATAGGGCCCTTTATAATTAGTCCTTTTTGGGAATAACGGTCTTGACCGTTATAAATTATAACGGTCATGGCTGTTATAACGTATAACGGTCTTGACTGTTATAACGTATATCAGTCAAGACTGTTATAAATAATCACGAGCTACTGACACTTGTAAGGAATGGTAAATCCCCGAGAGGGAATCCCAATGGGGAATCCCCAACATAAATAAAATGATCTTTAATATTTTTTCCATCAAAACTTTAAATTCTTGAATGATAATTAATTTAAATTTAAAGATTACAATAAATAGCATCGCTTGCTTTTATAATACACGGTTACTAAATGTTTTCGAAGAAGAAAAAAAGGAAAATTGCAATACCGCCACTGGCTACGAGAATAAAATTGCAGATACTGAAAAATGATTTTATTTAAAAAAAAACAAAACATTTTTATATTAAATTGTGGATTAAGTTAAATTTATAACATAATCCAAAATTTAATATAAAAATGCCTTTAAAGTTTCAGTACGAAAAGAAAAAATTATATGTAAAAATCGTTCATTAATGAGCAATGATGCCTTGATCGAGGGTATGTTACTCATGAACAAGGTCCATTAACGAACGTAAAGTCCATTAAGGAGATTACCGTGCTGTCTTCGGGCCACATTTTTTGGTCCTTTATAAGGTTGTGACTGTTATAAGGAGTCTGTTATAGGCATACAATTTAACATGGGAAAGCCTATTCCCAAATCCGGGCGACATAATTTTCGACCGTTATAATTTTAGTTCGTCTTGGAGGAGACCGTCTTAGACAGTCTAGACTGTACCCCACTAAGGTCGGAGTTCTGGGGGTGATAATTAGAGGGGACCAAAAGGTCTAGGTGTATATATGCATATAAAGGAGTGAAATTCGGTATGCAGATTCCTATAAGCAAGATCTCCATTATATGAAGATTTTTTCCCCCGAGGTATCCATGTCTTCCCGACTTGGTGACGGAAATGCATCCAAAAGATGGGGACCACATCGAAAAATAGTGTACCAACTCTATCTGTAATAAAGGAGCTGTAAAAAAATATTTCCGGTTTTCATTTGACTGACCCTCATAAGTAGAATAAGAATGGAGCTACTTATTGGTTTTATAATGTCAGGCCGTCCCCTTCATAATTTCTACATTTCTTGAGGTAGAAGATTGAAATTCGGAATATAGCTTACTATGGGCATGTCCATTTGCACTATTTAGTTTGGTTTTGATTGGTACACTGGGGTCGGAATTATTAGGGTGGGATTCATATAGGACAACATATGTATGTGCTGTTAGGTACGTAAAGGCGTAAAATCCAGTACCCAGATTCCTTTAGCCAAGATCTACATTACAATGAAGTTTCGGCCCAATTGTTCCAGTGGGATCGGATTTGCGGGGCTGGCAGTCATTTGGTCCTTAGAACTATGGCAACATATGGCATGTGATATATCATACATTTGAAAATGATGAGAAAGGAAACAAGATACGAGGTTTTTTACACTTTCTACATATTACATTCGAAAATCAATTTATTGATTAAAAAAACTTGGGGAGAGGTAAAAAGTGTAAATGAAGGGGTAAAAATAGATGACTTGCCTTATCCTACTCGGGAGGCTGGGTAAATTCTTTTTAATAAAAGTATAAATGTATTTCTGCTTCACTGCTAAAGCTCCTCCTTGGAATGTTTACAAGATTTTATTGTTATCGTTGTTAATTGTTTATGTAATAGTTATTGATTTGATCATCAATGGTAGCAAAGTTGTTGATTGTGACGTTATTGTGAAGAGGATTGTTTGATTTGCCAGCGTAAGCATTTTGAATTGTAATTACCGCTAAGTAATAGTACCGTAATTTTCGATAGTAACGCCGCGGCGGCTGATACGCCACACACGCTGAATTTTTAACTTTTAATAACAGAAACGCCGCGGCGTTACTACCGGAAATTACGGTAATTCTGGACAAAAAAGCTAACTCTGACAAATCTACAGACAAAGATCTTTAATTTAAGGACAAAATGAAGTTTAGAGATGCAGTAGTTTTCTCCAACAAACTGTCGAAAGAATCACCTTGGAACTTAAATATATAGATGTTGCTCAGACGATAATGGTCAGGTGACGTTTCAGTTCTATCGTGTGCCTCAAGCCAACGCCTCCTATAAAGAAAGTCTCTGCACTGAAACATCATACATTGTTACATCATCATACGTAGTCCTTTGTTAATCGTATTTCTACCACGGTCTATAGATATTCATGGTCATCGAGCTCCATTGTTAAAATGAAGCTAAAGTTTCTAGCTCCCGGTAGGACGGGAACTCTATTGAAAAGTGGGGCTGCAGGTACAATCAACCCAACTGCGCCTGCAGCGCCGCCCTATCGGCAGATAGAAACTTTACTTTGATATTCAGTTTCAATGAAAATCTCTATCGCAGGCTACAGTCGGCCTTAGCGCGATCTATGCGGCACCTGGCGCGAACTGTTTTCCTTAGCTTCTCGAAACAATGGAAAATGGCCGAAGCTTGATGACCATGAATATCTATAGACCGTGATTTCTACCAATAATAAGCCCTAAATTTGGTCAACTTATGATGATGTAACTTATGTATGACATTTCAGCGCCGAGGCTTTCTTTATAGGGGGTGTTGTTCAAGCCGCCGCCAACAATGGTTAAACATGCAACGACAATGCAAAACTGTTTCAGTTTTTATCCTATTATTACGCATGTGCTTAAAGCAATTTTGAATTGTAAATTAGCACTAATTAATAGTAATAATGGACACCAAAACTAAATTTGACAAATGTACCGACAAAGACCTTTCATTTAAAATCAAATTGAAGTTTATAGATGCAGTAGTTTTCACCAACGAACTGTCAAAAGAATCACCCTTGTAACTTAAATATATAGATGTTGATGGACAAGACAATGGTCAGGTGACTTTTCAGTTCTTGCATGTGCTTCACCAACGAACTGTCGAAAGAAACACCCTTGGAACCATTTAATCAGTTGATATTTTCAAAATGATGTAATAATGTTCTGGACAATACTATGATTATAACAATGTTTTTATAACTCTTTAAATTCTATATTCTTTAAAACTATCACTGATGAAAAAATGAGTTGAAGAATTTCAAAAATTTCTACCTGATGAAGGTCCTTAATTAAAAAGACCGAAGGCCTCGTATTTTTGTGATGTTTTCTTATTATATCTATTCTTATCTATTATTTTTACTGATTATCAACGGAGTGTGGATCAAAAGTGGCTCGTAATTATAAATTACTAGCAGAGGCACCCAGAGCTGCCCGGAATAATTAAAGCTGCCCCCTCCCTCCCAATCGTTCCAGCACTAATATTATACTCTTGTATAATACGGTCCCACAAATTTTGGTGATTTTTTAGGCTAAAATTTTTCGCATTATAGTAGAATAAATACGGTAAAATCAACTTTATCATAATCTATGTACAAAATAATCACAATAAGATTAAAAATTATGACTGCTTATGCCTTTCTTAATAAATAGCAAATATCAGGGCAAGTCAATAAGTAACTTACATGGTGTATTATAAGTTTAAGAGGCGTCTGAGGCTATTGCTGCTAGATAGCAGTGTTATCTAGATGATAAACCATTAGATAAAGAAAGTATGGAGACAAATAGTTGCAGGAAGCCACTTTGGTTCCGATTTCATAGGATGACTGCTTCTTGTTTTACAGTAAATTCAAATTGCAGATAGAACACTTCCTTTTTTGACAAAAGTTAGAGGGGAATGTGCATCCTCTGAAGTTTGAATTTGCTAGAAAATAAGAAGCTGTCATCATATGAAATAGGAACCAAAATGGCTGCCTGGAACCAGTTGTCCATACTTTCTTTATATAGTGCTTTAGGTGGTGACTGATGTCAATCAACACGTGACAAGCGATGTTTACAGAAGCAAAACAGCAGTTGTAAGATGGCGACTCTGCTAAATATACGTATATACACACCCCAAATGCTTTGTGCAGTTTTTATGGGCAAAACGTATGGAAGCAAAGAATGGATGGTGAGAAGTGTGCAGAAAAAGTTCAGAGGTATCATCAGCCGGGAAAGTGTTGTTTTTGTACATATACTCATATTGCCAACAAGATAACTGAAAGTTCAAGTGGGTTGGTTGGTTGGTTGGTTGGTTTATTAGAAATTTTGGCATCAACTACTAAGATTATTTTGCACCTTTTACACAAGTTATAACAGTACGTAGCCCGGGACAAACACAAACATCCATGCCCACGGCGGGATTCGAACCCACGGCCAGGCGAACTCGAGTACTAGAAAGCCTACGCCCTAGCCCTCTCGGCCACCTGGCCGGCAAGTTCAAGTGGGAAGTCCTTTAGCATCCTCCTTATAACTCAGACCTTAACATCATATTTCTGCTGAACACTTTCTTGATAATGAAACTGTACAAAGGGAAGACACCATCTGGTTCAGACATCGCCCAAAGAATTTTTTTCTGCTGGTTTTGTGGGGCTTGTGAAACAATGGGACAAGTGCCTCAATGTACAGGGACGTTATGAGCAGAAATAAAAACAGCTTTCAAATCAGTACACTTACTCGTTTCTTTATATATCCACTTGTAACTTACTTACTGACTTACTTTCATATATACAGTACTAAATGCATTTATATTCTATCTCAATATAAATTTTTTTGCTAAACATTAACAACAATTACATCATCAATCCCACTTACCACTTGATAAAATATCGCTGAAGTCAACACTACTGAATGATTCACTGTCTTTTGTGTTAGATAAAAGCATTTTCTACACAAGAAAAAATTGTCATTAAAATTAATTAATCTTAGGAAAAAGGTTTCGTTTCTTTTTTTTTTCTTCCTTTAAAAATAATTTGATATAAATGTACTAACTGCTGTTTGCATGAAATTTGAAGGATTATTCTTCTTGGTCTTCACAGACTGACTGTCCTCATCATCAGAATTATTGTTTGCAGATGATAACAGTTGAGATTCATCTAAAATAAAGAAAAATTAACAAATGTTGCAATTCCTGATTACAAATGATGGAAGTAGAAGAAAAAGAAAAAGAAGGTACAAGAACCCTGGAATAAAATAAAAAATAAAAATTGAACACTGGGTGGTGAAACCCTGAATAAAAAAAACCCTTGTCCAATGGCCTTTCCTTCTGTCCTACTCCGAACACCATTGGTCCTTTCAACTAAATATTGGCCACCACATCAACTAAATCCGTTACATGCCCTCCCCCCCCCAAAAAAAAAAATTATGGGTATGGGCCTGGCATTAGTCCAGCCTTCCATATTCCTAGCAACTAGGCCCTTTCCCATGATATCAATCCTGAGCTTAAAGTTTACATCAAGTCCATTCAAAACAACATTCTCTCCATCACTAACAACATTAATTATATTATAAAGCATCCTTCTAACCCCTCACCAAAAACAAATTTCATCCACAGAATCTGCACTAATCAATCTGACAAAGACTTTCCATTCTAACACCCTTACCCACTCCCTTAAAGAAAGATGCAAGATGTTATCCCAAATCTGCCATATGTGCTTTTATCTACAAACATCATAATTCCTGTCCTAAAAACAACCCTAAACCTTCTCCAGCCATGGTCACACCTTCTCTAGTTCTTCTCTATCACCCAACCCTTAATAATATTAAAAATTTCCTAAGCAAAGCATCATCATATTATTGACGACTCTCCTCTCCTCCATTCCCTTCTACCAGACCAAACACAAGTTTCTTTTAAAAGTACATGTACATCTAATTTTAAAGATATTCTGGTCCATGCTGCTGCTTCATCGTGCGACTGAAACCTGCAGCCTTTCAGATGTTTCTTGATCCCCAAACACGTGAAAGTCACATGGGGATAAGTCAGGACTGTAAGGTGGATGCTGTATTGCTTCCTAGTTGAACTTTTTAATGAGGTCTACCGTTGCTTTCGAATTGTGAGGACGCGCGTTGTTGTGGAGAAGAAGCACTCCTTCTGTAAGAAGTCCAGGACGCTTGCATTTGATGCCACGCACAGTGCCTTCAATGTTTACCCATATCATGCTCCATTAACTGTGGTGCCTTTTTCAAGAAAGTCCAGTAAAATCGGGCCTTTGCGGTCAAAAAACACGGTCAACATCACCTTCCCAGTGCTGTTTGCGATTGCTTTTGAATTTTTTGACGGTGGTGACCCATAATGCTTCCATTGACGACTTTGACATTTGCTTTTGGCCTGGAAATGAAAGCACCAACTTTCATCCCCTGTAACGATTCTCTTGAGAAAACTCTCTCCTTCCTATTCATAGCAAGTCAAATGTTGCAGGGACATGGCCATTCGAACTCCAAGTTGTTCTGATGTCAAATTATGCGGGACTCATTGTGCACAGATTTTTCTGTAGCGCAGATGGTTCCTGATAATGGAGTGAATAATTCCACGACTAAGGCCAGTTTTAGCAACCACAACATCGATTGTCACACTTCTGTTTTCCTTTAAGAAAGCGTCAATTTTAGCTCGGGAATCATCCGTGGTGGCGCGGTTTGCTTGTCCAAGCTAGCAATGATGACCGTCCTTTGCGTGATCATCTAGCAATGATGACCGTCCTTCCAAAAATCTCTTGCTCCATGCCCAAACACGAGTGAAGTTTAGGAACTTATTTCCATAGACGTTCTGCATACGACGATGAATTTCAGAAACTGAAACTCCTTCACATGTCAAAAAAAGAATTACTGCTCTCTGTTCCTGTTTCATTGACTCCGTTTTGTTGTTTGGACGAAGCGATCATTCGCAGAGCTTCGAAGTGCAAGCTATCGTTCTTTCTCACGTGGTGCAACACTTGCAATTTATTGTTCAATTTGCACGTGGGGTTTCGCAATTGTTGAAAACAAAAACTTACGATCGTACAAGTCTTTTTTTTTTCCCCCCACACAAATTTTAGTTTTCATTTGTACGACCCTTATACGTACATACCAGATTCTCCAAGAACAAATTCAACATCCTTAACAATGCTGATATCCCTATCACTAAACACTTTAATTTCCATGGCCACTCCTTACAGGGCATTAGTATTTATATTTTTCATAACTTCCATAACAATAAAAAAAGCAATTCATGTCTTTTCTCATTTAGAAATTCAATTCCCTAACACCTAATTGCATTTACCTTAGCAAAGGCACCATTACTTCATTACCCTTCCCATATTAGCTACAGGGTCGAGTCACCTTATTATGATCACATCCTAAGTTTGTCTTCAGGATTGCCCAGTCGAGGAACTATGTCACATGTTGGGAATTGGTTAGGTGACTATATAAGGTAAGTTTCCACTATGTTAAAAACATATCACTCATTGCTGCATTGGGTAAGAAACGTGATTTATCAGATCTGGAAAGGGGGATGATAATCGGCTTTCGGGCTAAGGGTGGCAGTATTTCGGAAACCATGCAGTTTGTGAACTGCTGTATGACAAATGGAGATTTTTAAACTAGTTTTTTTGTTTTAAACAAGCAGGCAAGGTTTTTGTTTCATTACAGCATATGTTCAATATGTCCACCCGTTGTGTCAATGACATGTTGAAAGCAGAGGTGTAGCTAAGGACGGCCAAGGTGTGCAAAGAGTTAAAGTGTACCATGGCTGGGAAAATGGGACCGTTCAGAATAAACGGTATGGGAACTGTGGAGCACCATATGACACTGATGAGAGAGGTGAACATCGGCTGCGAAGGTGTGTGAAGGCCAACCGAAGAGCTACAGTAAACCACTCAAATCAATGAGGGCGTTACCAGACATGTCTCTAAAACCACAGTACAGAGGACCCTGCTACGTATGGGCCTCCGCAGTAGACAGATGGTCACCACACCCATGCTGATGAAAGTTCATCACCAAAATTTGCCCAATTCAACGGCTTCAATTTGCCCAACAGTACAGAAACTGGGCCACTTCTGACTGGAAAAAGGTTGCCTTCTCCGATGAGTCACGATTTCTGCTCCGCAGAAGTGACAGCTGTTGGCAGGTGAGGCGACCATTGTTGGACGAATCCAGGCTGATGGCGGCAGCATAGTAGTGTGGGGAATGTTTTCATGTCATTGTCTGGGCCCACATGATACCTGTGGAAGGCACTCTCAACCGATTCGGTTATTTATCCATAATTGCAGATCAAGTACACCCATTCGGAATGATTGTCTTTCCAGAGGGGGATGGCACATTCCAGCAAGACAATGCGACGTCTCATATGGCTGCAATTGCTACCAGTAGAAACCTACCAGAATCTTATTGACTCACTCCCACACCATCTAACTGCTGTCCATGTCGCTAAAGGCTGTATTATTCGGGATAATAGTTGGTGCTCATAATAATGTGAGTTGACTCTGTATTATTATAGAAACTAGAATCTCACTCGTGAAAAAATCTTCGACTAACAACTTCACATTTGACAATTTAGATTTAACTTTATTGTAGTTTCAATAAAATAAAATAAGATTTTGATGGCTTCATGTGCTACTAAAGTAATGCTATCTCTCGAAGATCAAAGAAAATTCATGAGAATTCTAATGGTTATGGAACACATGCAAATTATTATTGTTGAGATATTTTAATCATTATTAATCACCACACAGTAGATCCCAAATTTTCCGACATTCACTTAACTGACGTTCTGTTTTTTTCTGACACGATACCACAACTCTATTATAAATTTTTGACAACCACAAAAAATCAAAATGCGCACTGCATTATCCCGTTAAGAAATTATTCAAATAACGTATCATGAAGGAAATAAGAAATGAAGAGGGACCGTATATAGAAGTGACTGTACATACACTTGTAAGTTTAACTTTTGATTTACACAGCCGTCTGATACAATTCTAACCATTTATGTCGAATTTTGACACAAGAGTGCTAATTTTACTTGTGCCGCCACCTTTGCGCTCGAACTCTATACTAAAAATTCGTTACCTATACTAGCAAACTGTTTCTACGAAATCCGACTTCTGGTAAAACTGATTTGATCACGTCATTTAACTCTTTAGTAAACGTTGCTTCACACTCCACATAGTTATGCGATCTATTTCAGGTGTGAATCAAACTGAATTTAAGTCAGTGCAGTTTGTAAAGTTCATTTGTTTCAGTTCACGTGAATGACATACATTTCTGTGATTCAAGTGTTTGTCTTTTGAACATTAATATTTCATATTGCGAAATCTACCAAATCTGAAAAATAAAAGGTTTATTTAATTTTGATATGCAGCCCGCCCATTTGTGTCGGATAATTGGGACTTTGCTGTATTACCTGATTCACTAACAGAAGGAACTGGACGAAAAATTGCAGTTACAGTGAGAGAGCCATTTCCTTTGTCTTCAGGATTACTGCTAGAGACATTAAATGTCAATGGAATTTGTTTTCTTTGTATCACAGGCTCATCCTGAAATAAATAAAGAAGACATTTGGAATCTGTTTAATTGTTGTTGAGAATCAAATTATAAGGATTTTTCAATTTTCAGAAAGTGAGACAATGGTTTTTTTATTATTATTGTTCCTTATTCAGAATAATCTTAGAAATATGCATGTTCATTTAAAATATTATAATAAAATAGAACTTGGTATAATTGCTAAATTACATTATTAAATACATTATATAGAGAGAACACGCAAATTAAATTTTATTTAATTCAAAATAAAAGAAACAAAGGACCTATAATATTTATTGAAAAATATCAATGATAATATAATGTTATTTGTTATGTACAACAACTAAATTAAACCAAATTTTTAACATACGATTCTACTAGCAGTAGAAAATCACGGCTGCTAAATGCTCATGATTAGCAACATCTGAGCAGAATAATCCTTCGTAACATGCACACATTACTATGTCAATTAAATGCC
This sequence comes from Rhysida immarginata, assembly GCA_023313115.1. Lineage (NCBI taxonomy): Eukaryota > Metazoa > Arthropoda > Chilopoda > Scolopendromorpha > Scolopendridae > Rhysida > Rhysida immarginata. The sequence goes on along the minus strand of JAHWFO010045937.1, from coordinate 724,359 downwards.
ACATTCAATGAGAGACATAGCAGAAATGTCTATGAGGTCAGCCCAGCGAAATTTTGACACCAATGGGATATGCTTAGGCAGTGATTAGCTTCTTCTCTAGTCAATCATAGATGTCACTTTGTTTAGAGTGTTGTGGATCACATTATGTGAGACAAAGGAGGATAAGAAAGTGTGACGGAGACACTGATCTCTATAACAACATTATAGAGATCAGTTGACAGAGAGCATGTAGAGCTGCATTGTTCGTTGAATCAATAAATATTCCAGCAGCAAGAGTTCACATTAAGGTTGAAGCTTTTTGAATTTTCCAAAACAAATTAAACTGGGACGTTCTTCTATTTCTGGATTCTACTGTATTTTGGATGTATGCTGTGCAATTGTAAAACCTCTCACCTCCCATAATGAGCAATGAAAAATTTATGTAGTTTGGGATGAAAATCTGACAGGCTATTCATAAAAATGTTGAAGAAAAGGTGTTTATTTTCTCAAGTTACAGTTGTATAATCCCTCGTGTTGATGATAAAAATACTGTGCCATTTTCAGGAAAAGAGTAATTTTGTGTAATGTCATGACAATGTTACATTGCAATTGAATTTATTTAGTTTACAAGTCTGAGCTATTTAGTTTACAGTTTTTACAAATTGGTTTCATACAGTTTTAAATGAATTTCATACAATTTTAAATAGATTTAATACATTTTTTAATGAATTTAATACAATTTTAAATGAATTTAATACGATTTTCAATGCACTGGCCGCGTTTGGTTTTTTGAGATGTAGTGGCTTGAATTTCATTAGGAGTTGACTGTGTTTCAACATTTGAATTATTTTCAACATTTAATTCATTTTCAATTCTCCAGTGGCATTGGAATCACAAATAAACCCGCCGTTGCTTAAATGTACTAATATTTCCTGTGCATTCATATTTTCATCTATTTCATCCAATTTTACAAACGAGAAACTTTACTAATTTTACAATCGTCTGCTTTGGAAATGTTTGTCCATAGGTGAAGCATTTTTATAGAAAGGTAAAATAATCTTATAAATTATCGCTAGGTGGACAGTAATATAAATTTATAACATTTGTAAAAATTTAAAAATAGTTTTAGTAATAAATTTAAAAATTATTTTTAGAGTATTTAGTAATTAAACTTTATTTACACACATTATATTTATTTAAAATCGTATTAAATTCATTTAAAATTGTATGAAACCAATTTGTAAAACCTGTGAAAACTGCTCGAAAGTAGTGCTTAAAGTAATTATTTTGCAGAATCTGTAAAAGTCTTTTTGAATACTGAACATTTCTCTACACTAATATGTCACAATCATAGCTTGAGTATTTTTGTTGTACTCACATCCAAACTCACTTGTTTTTTTCTTCAACTCATAGCTGCCATTATTTTCTTGGATGTAAACAATATCAGAGTTCCAATGCTTTATGTATAATCAGAAAATGGACATTTAATATCAAGGAACATTTCTCCATCAACTACTCCATCTGGAGAACACGCAAAACATGGGTGTAAAGGATGATGAAAAATCAGTCCACATTTTTTACATGTTTCCAAAATTCTCTTGAATATGCCTTTATACTTCCATGTCTGGTATATTTATTACCAGCAAAGCTTAACCTTCTGATCCTGAGAAACTTTTTCATCATGAGCAGCATCTGCTTTTCCCTTTGTGGTGCTCGTAATAAGAGTAACATCTGCTTGCAGTAGTAATTCTGATGCGCCTATGGAATTTACATTTAGAGGAATTATCCTGGAATCTTGTAATGTATTCAATTTTTGCAAAACTCATAGTTATCTTCACAGATACTTTTCCTCATAAAAGTTCAACAGATATTCACCAATTTCATTTTTCTAATTGTCTGCCTAATTTAAAAAACTGCAGTCAGGATTTATTAACTTCTCAAAATCGCTGAACTACTAGTCTGTTGAATTCTATCCTCCACATTTCCAAGTTCTGAGAGTGGTGTGATTATGAGGTGATTTTGCAGTCCACAGTTGCCATTTGTTGTTTTCATTAGATTTATTAGAAGTTCCAGCTCAGTTAGTAGCAGAATAGATGAGGATGGTACACATGGAGTCATGGGATGGTGAGAAAAGGTGGTGTATATAATGGGCTCTAAAGGGCTCTGAGTAGGCAAACTTATTTTGTAACCACCCTGCAGTTCTTTGTAAGAAATTTATGGAGGCCTTGCAGTAATAATGGAAGAAATAAGACAAAATTTACCCACCAGTTTCACCATTTATTCCAGGCTTTATCAAGGGTTTTATCCATTTTTAGAGGCTAAAGGGTACCCCTTTCATTTGTACCCTTGATCATGAGCAAAACCGGTCGGGAAATTTTGTATTCTTTCTTCCATTATGTATTGTAAGGCCTCCAATAACTCCTAATTCTGCAAGGCACGGGGAAGGTGATGTTGATCGTATTTTTTGATCGCAAATGCCCGATTTTACTGGACTTTCTTGAAAAAGGCACCACAGTTAACGCAGCACAATATGGAGAAACATTGAAGGCACTGCGCACGGCCAACAAATGCAAGCGTCCTAGACTTCTTACAGAAGGAGTGCTTCTTCTTCATGACAACGTGCGTCCTCACACCTCGAAAGCAATGGTAGACCTCATCAAAAAGTTCAACTGGGAAGGAATGCAGCATACACCTTATAGCCCTGACTTATCCCCATGTGACTTTCACGTGTTTGGGGATCTCAAGAAATATCTGAAAGGCCACAGGTTTCAGTCGGACGATGAAGTGAAGGAAGAGGTTTTGGAATGGTTCCACACGCAACCGAAATACTTCTTCCATAAGGGAATTACACACTACGTTACACGTGGGATAAATGCCTTAACGCATTTGGAGAGTGTTTTTAAATTCCTTGTATACACTTTGGATAAAATAAATAATTTTCGTTTTCATTTGTACAACCCTTATACATAAAAGAATGGAAGGAAAAATTCTGCGACCTAGATTCAAACCAGGGACCACGAGAAACCCAGATTGTCACCTTGTCTAACTGGGTCGCTGTGGACACGGTACAGCAAAGCTATCTCCAAGTGTCCCAAATACTACAAAGTAATCAATCAAAACCAACATTCAACCAATTCTTGCAGAATTATTAAAGTTTAATGGAATTTTTGATTGATAAAAACATTTAATGCAGGATAAATTTAATGCTATGTTTTTTTTTAAATAACATAAAAATTTACTGAAACTAAAATTTCAACCAGTAAATGGAACTAAAACCAACACTAAATAAATTCTCTTACAAATTCATTTTGTTTTTAATAACTTACTTCTTTCATTCCAAGACTTGCAAGTCCTAATAGATCAGAATCAACCATTTTTGTAACATCCCAATTGCAAACTGCAAATGAAATTACCATCTACAAGTAAATAAATAAATACCGGTAAGAAATAAATATAAAAATAATTTCAAACATCAAAGAAGTCATATACGATATATGATCAAACGTTTCCAGAGACCCCTCCAAAACAATGTTGCATGCCCTAATGCACATATGTATGATATCCAAAGTAATATAACTAGAAGGATGCCTTAGGCCAAGATCACACATGCATAAAAACGGCCCGTAAAAATCATCCGTAATTAAAATTCATAAAAATTTATGGATAGAGGCAACTGAAAATACTCATAAAATCAAGTTGGAAATTGCACAACTTTTCTGGCTATGTGCTCACCACTTTTGGGTTGTGACGACTGTACAATAGAAGCAAAGAAATGAAAATGACGACTGTACTCTACTCAGTTTGCCTCATGGTCCCCTGGACTAGGTGGGCTGGGGTTCGCCCCGAAACAACAATGTACTCTACTCAGTAGGCAATGAAAATGGCGACCATGGAAGAAACCCTGAATCAGCAAAGAGATCGAAACTTTTTTTTTCATTTGTTCCGTTTTTATTTTTATTTTTTTAACAATTTCACACAAGAACATGAACTGTTGCAGTACTCGCTATATGCAGTAATCACTTTGCCGCTTATTGCCTTCAAAGGAATGAGTGGCAGGAATGATTACCGTAATAAAAATCATTACTAGATGGCAGTGTTTTTTCAGGATTACAGATACACGTAAATACCACGTTTGTTTTTGCTGCATTACGGATACGGACCATTTATTTTTTATAAGCGTGATCCTGGCCTTACTGGTCTCGTTTGTAATACATACTGGTACAGTATGGATCACCCAACAGAGAGCTCAGTGAGTTCTAACAGAGAGCTCAGTGAGTTCATAGGATGTCGCTGATGCAATAAATTTGTACATTTATTTCTGTCATTCTGCAAATACCCTGTTCAACTGCACAGCCAAGATCCCAATTGCAAAAAAAAAAAAAAAAAAAAAATGCTGGGACATACCAAAAGAAAGAGAAAAATGGAAAAAAATTTCGCTTTTTACTTCAGAAATTCTACAGGAAAAAAAAAGCTGAACGTAGTTTTACTTTTCCGTGCACGCTTCCTTTTGGCCAGCAGAGATCATTTAGAAGACCTAATTTGGCGAAGTCATAAAATGTAATTTGCCTTTTGGTGCAAAAATCTCGGAATTTAAAATGGACGTAACCGTGAGCCTCACGTACAGATAGAGCTTTTTATTGATGAAGTCAATAAATACTTCAAAATATTTAATTATAGACATCCTCAAGTTTAAGGATGCTGCCCTGAAAAAAAGATGGTACGGGTGACAATGCACAATATCAAAAAAGGCTCACAATAGATACTGAATACAATAAGAGTATGAGTAAAATCATCCATGCTGGAAACGGGAGAAGTGAGCATGAGAAAGAGACTCAAGTTGCATGAACTTATCACTAACAAGGGAACTACACAAACATGTATCTCACAGATTCCCACCAAATTGAAATATGTTACTCATCTAAAGCCACTGTTGATGCTTGCAAAATAAGAACATGCTAAATTTTGTTTCTTTCAAAATAAACCGAGAAAACGAAAAAAAATTGAGCAGATATAGCCATACAAAAACTCCATTGTTAAAGCGGTGTGTATGCGTATTATTGCGCTCTCAACTTCTTTCTTCACTACTCAACAATACGCACAAACCCATTTCACCTAAAAGCAACACTATTGCCATAGCCTAATAATACCAAGTCTGTACACTCCCGTCAAATCCCATAGTAAAAAACATGTCGTTTTCTGCTGATCATACAACCAGCGAACCTAATGGATGGCCCCAGAACTCATTGCTAGCGCATGCATCGTTATGACGTCAAAATTCTCCAACTAATGGAAAATCGCTTTGTCAGTTGGCTATGGTTCGCTTCGAGTGGTCTTAAGCAATTCAAAATATTTATTTTAACTACATTACTATTTAGTTTAATGGCAAAATATATAAACTTCCAAAAAAGAATTAGTTTATAGCTTACTTATACAGGGTGAGGTATTTTTCTTGAGATAACTGAATATCTCAGAAACTAAATATTATACAAAAAATGTCCTAAATCAAAAGTGAATTATTTCGTGGAAGAATTTCATTAGTTAAAAAACTACCCTCCCCCTCCTTGTGAGGGTGGCCTGGGGGGAGGGGGTAACTTTGAAATCTTAAATAGGAACCCCTATTGTTAATGGTATATTCAGAATGTACACAATATTCAAGAAATGTTTTATTCTTGGTGTTTTTTCAATTGATTCAACCGTTTAGGAGATATAGGCTCTGAAAGTGTGGAACTTTTAAAGTTTTGAACCCAATTTTATCGATGAAGACAAAGAGATAGAGAGTGGGTCTTACAGATATTCCTATTCTACTTTTTAATGGTCTTGAAGAATCCGAAGTCAGAATTTCAAAAATCCAATATTTTTCAATAAACGCGCATAGACTCTGTCTCCATAGGACTGCTGCCCCCAAAAGTTTACTTGTGCACTAAAAAGTTTTGAATTTTTGAAGATTTTTTTTTTTTTTGTGATGTGCGTGTGTTCGCTCTACCCATGTTCGTTATAAATGGGTAATATTGTAAAAATTTTACTACATTATATGTTGAAAACATTTTAAATATGTAATCGTAAATTCTTACCTGTAAGTAATCAGCCACTAAAAATTCTATACAAGTTTCCCATTTTGGATTCAAAGTATGCAATACATAATGAGTAGTTTTTATCTGTCAAATAAAATTAAACAGATTTCAATAAATATTGGAACTTTTAGTTTAATAACTCTAAAAGGCAAAACTAAAAGACACATAGTGTATAAACATCACAATTGCTAATAATTATGTAAAAGTGGAAGCTGTGGTTATATACATATATTTAGTAAGCTTTCCTCTCTAGAGCTGAAGGCTTATAGATTACACTTAAAATAATGCACTTAAGAAAAAACGTAACCTTTGAATAGGATGCGTTCTTAAACAAAGTCATTGAAATCAAACAACACAAGTATGGATCTAATGTTACTATCTTAGAAAAAAAATCGTCCCTACAGCATTTCATAGTTTGGATGTGCTTTAGTGATGGATAAGAGGTTTTTCTTTCTTATACAGGCAATTCCACACCACAGTTCCATTCAATTTTTTTAAAAGTGGAAAGATTTTCAAGAATGAAATTAGTCCAGAGGTAGGGACACAGCAGTGTTTTTGCATATTTAGTATTTTTTTTATGCATTTTAATAATCAATGATTATAATCACGCTCAATACGATTTTTTTTACACGAGTCCGGATAATATGAAAAAAATGAAGATATTCATTCCAAGAAAGGTACATTATTCCAGATTTTTATTATAAAAAGAAAATAGAAAAATGTAAAATATTGCATTTTCATTTCTTTTGTTGCATATTCCGACTGGTTTTTGTGTAAATGAACAACAATCACTTGTTAACTCTTCCATGCACGTATTAAGAAAAACACAAGATAATGTACAAAGAAAATTTGGTAAATGGTCTTTATTAAGTAGCAGAAGAATGTGGAGCTCCTTATTGGTTTTACAATGTCCGTCTCATATTTTCTACATTTTTTGACTTAAAAGATTGAAATTCGGAATGCAGCTTACAATGGGCATGTCCTACTTCATTATTTGGTTTGGTTTTGATTGATCCACAGGGGTGGGAGTTACGGGGGATGGAAGAAAGAGGTGATCATCTGATCTACGGTATATAGGTATGTAAGGAAGTGAAATCTATGCAGATTCTTCCAAGCAAGATCTACCTTACTAAAAAGTTTGAACCAAATTGTTCCAGTGGGGTTAGAATTATGGGGGTAGTGGTCGTGTGGTCCATAGAACTATTAACGTTTTCTAATGGCAACATATACATGTGATATGTCATTTGATCAGAAATGATGAGAAACGAAAGAAGGTAGACTTCTTTTTGATTTTCTAAATATTGCTATAGCGAATATCAATCTTTGTTTAAATAAAAAAAGGATTTAAAATTACGGATAAAAGGGGGAGGTGATAAATGATCTCATGGCTTCTGCTACTTTCCTATACCTACAACTCTCGGAAAAAAGTATGGAATATTTTCATTCTCACAGTTGCATCTCACTGAAATTAATAATAACAAAACAACAAAGCTGAATTTCAGAATTTCCTTTTAATTACACTATTATGAACCAGGGTTCGCGCTTACTCGCAATTTACGCGTCAAATGGGCATTTTTGCTAAAAATTGACTCGTGATTTTTTGACCAGCGAGTCAAAATTGACTTGTTAAATTTTGAATAGCATCGGCCCATATCTTTCTCACCACATTTTAACCTCACTTCATTTTGTCACATGCAGTCTTGTTTAAATATCTAATTAACTATAACAGTAACTATAGAGATTGTGGATGCATGTAAAAATATGGAAGTTAAAAAGAATCTAAATTTTGACTCGCATCTTCTGAAATTTGACTCGCAGTTTTCAGACTTGGGAGTCAAATTAACTCGTATATATTTTTTCTTAGCGCGAACCCTGATGAACTGTATTTGCAGTTATAGTTTTTATGATAGCCCATTTGGCTGATTAGTTACAAAGAGATGCTATTTTGAACGAGTACATGTCTGGAAAAAAAAACATGGAATATTGTCAAACATAGGAAAAAAGTATGGAATAATGGGTCCTAATATTTGTTGGAACTCCTTTTGCCTTAATAACTGCTTGTAATCTTTTCGGCATTGATAGCACCAATCATTTACATGTGTGGGCTTCAATCTTCTTCCAGCATCTTATGATGGTTGACTTCAATTCTGCCACATTTGTTGGTTTCCCCATTTTTCTTCAAAATTGCCCAAACATTTTCGATTGGATTGACATCTGGGCTGTTTGCTGGCCAAGGTAAATGTTCTATTCCTCTTTCTGCAAACCATTCACGAACTTTGCGGGACCGATGACAAGATGCATTATCATCTTGATAGATGAAGTCATCATCGCCATAATGTTCTTCAGCCGTCTTCAAAGCAAATGTTTCCAAAATACTGATGTAAGCTTCCGTATTTACAGTACTTGTAAGGATGGCAAGATTACCCAAACCCCTGTGAGTGATACTTCCCCATACCAAAACACCCTTGGGGAATTTGGTTGAAGACTGGAGACACTCAAGATGAAACTTTTCTTCTGGTTGTCTGAAAACGGATTTTCCATCACTGTCTCCATAGCCAAGGCACACTGGTGACTCGTCTGTGAACATTACTTTTTTTCCAGTCTAAATCTGTCCACTCTTTGAGCTGTTTCGCCCATTTCAGTCGATCTCGCTTATTCTTCTCTGTCATGTGTGGCTTCGTGGCCACCTTGCACCATCTGTAGCCCCTCTCCTTCAATCGAGATAGTACAGTTCGATCTGTGACATTGACACCCGTTTATTTCCATCCATTGTTGATCTCACTGGATGATGAAAAACTGTTAGAGATTGTTTAACTGTATTATTAACACAGACAGTTTACGTTCCTCGTACTTATTGTTTCACGCGCATTCTGTTGAAAAACCTTAATTGTTACAATACATTTTGGTAATAATTATTAATAATAAAACCACACATTCTAAAATAGCAAACATCAAGTGTAGACTCTTATATTCTTTAAAATCCCACGTTCTCTGCTTAAAACCCTAACAAAAACGTTGCCTCCTGACGATTTTCTTGTTAACAGTGCTTCCAGTTTTGGCTTGTTTAGCCAAAACGTTTGACACCGTTCCTTGGAGCAATGGATTGTTGAGTGTGACCCTCAGTTTTCAACTTCAGAATTAATATTTTGTCTGCAGTACTGAGTTCACATGTCTTAGCCATCTTAGCACCAGAAAATAAAGTTAATACTACAAAATTATCTTTTATATTTTACTTATATCACTTGATTAACCTACTATGATTTACATATCATTTTCATACTGTTGCACATTGGTTAATCGTAATTATTCCATACTTTTTTTCCACTCTTTTGGACTATTCCATATTTTTTCCAGACACGTACTCGTTTGAGATACCATTTTTCTGTAACTATCCAGCGAAATCGGTTAGGATTAGCAATGTAGTTGTAAATATATTGAGCAAACGTATAGCTAAAAGGGAATTGCACAATTTCGCTTTGTTGTTTATTATTAGTAATTTTAGTGAGATGCAAATGTGAAAATGAAAAATATTCCATACTTTTTTCCAAGGGTTGTATACATATTTAACGACTGAATAAATGGACAAAATTAAAAACAATGTATTTTTCAAATACTGAAACCACTGTGCATATGTGTCCTTGGGAATGAATGATAGGAAACGGAACAATTTTTTTGAAGGGATTAGCAAATCCTACATTGCAAACACAACAATATCATCTTGTTCTACAAGGCTGAGTCAAATGAAAACCAGAAAACCACTGTAGAAAATCGAAAACCCATTGCGATCAGACCCGGTACGCATGCACATGGACTCTCCCGCCATCAATTGGTATTGGTCTCGCGTTCCCACGTGACCCAGCGGCGCCATACAGGCATTTCCAATATGATGTGCACTGTTGGAATGCACCAAAGAAGTGCAGCATGGAGTGATCCGTTTCCTACAGAGTGAAGGCACAAAAACCAATCAACGCATGTTGGCACAGTATGGTGCTGCATGTGTATCGCAGACTCAGGTGTACGAATGGTGTAAGAAATGTAGCAGCAGCACAACAAGTTTGGCGGACGCGCCGAGGCCAGGCCAGGTACATCATCTTGTGACAGCCGAGGCAATTGCAGCGGCAGAGGAGATGATTCTGCAGGATAGACAGGTCACCATCGATAACATTGCAACGGCATTACAGGTCAGTCATGGCTCTGTTCAGCATATTGTCCATGATGAGCTGAAATACCGGAAAGTGGCTACAAGATGGGTCCCTCGTCAGCTGACGCCCGAAATGAAGGAGAGGCGAATCGATGCCTGCCAAGAGTTGCTACGCCGCTATGAGCTTGAAGGTGACACCTTTTTGAGTGGATTGTGACTGGTGACGAGTCCTGGGTCTATTACTACCAACCACAGACCAGCGGTCCAGTAAGAAATGGCGGCACTCAACATCACCAAAGCCGAAAAAGTTCCGCAGCCAGCCATCCGTAGGAAAGGTGATGCTGACCTTGTTCGGGGACCCTAGTGGAACATTACATGGATAAGGGTAAGACGGTGACCAGTGCCACCTATAGTGAATTGGTGCATGACATTCTAAAATCTGCTATTCATACCAAGCAATACAGACTTGCGTCTGGAGTGCCTGCCCCATCCTCCTTACTTTCTCGACCTCACACCCTCCGACTATCATATCTTTGGCTCACTAAAGGATTCCTTAGATGGCCACAAATTCGCGACCAACATGGAGGTGAAACAGGCGGTGCAAGAGTGGCTGCACACACAGCCAAAAGATCTTTTTCCCTGGGTATCCATACCCTCCCAACTCGGTGGCAGAAATGCATCAAAAACCAGGGGACTATTTTGAAAAATAGTGTACTAGTTCCAACTCTGTCTGTAATAAAGGAGGTATAAAAAAAATATTTCCGGTTTTCATTTGACTGACCTTCGTATGTGTCTCTTGCTATGCTACAAAGAGCAGATTTTGACTTTACACCGCATATGTTTTGATTGATCTATTTGTACTTCATTTTGTGCATTTGTTTTAAGGTGCTGATTTCAAAATGGCATGCAAATGATAAAATTATACTGTGCCATCACTGCAAAATGACAAAATTATACCGAACACTTGTAATTAAAAAAAATATTTGGACACAAAAAATAAATTAAGAATATACAAAGACTTACTCAACAAAATGACTTAAAAATGAAGAATTTCAAGAAGAAAAGAAAAAATTACCGTACACTGCTGGCCCTGAAAATCGTTATATCCCCTTTCCATACAGGAACTTTTATTAAACCACCACAGGCAGATAGATGATAGTATAAATGAATATAAGTAATTTGCCTTTCACATATGAAGGGTGCATTGCTTAGCATCCACAAAACACAAGATCAAAATGGGATAGAGCCTCCTTTCGTGGCAATACAAGCAACGATATGACTAAGCAGTCCATCATACAGATGCCAGTTAGTGTTCTGAGGCACATTGTATAGCCTTTTTATTGAGGCTCGTTGGATGGCCCTTTTAAGCACTGAGTAAAGGCTCCAAACCCTTTATAACAGGCATGCAGTGACGTTTCGACAACATTATTTTAATTATTTGCATTGTACCTTTGGATGATTCCTTTTGGGTGTCATGATTTCCATGAACAGCAGTGTATCTAACTACTGGAATTAAAAATCAAAACTCACTCCACTGCTGATTGACAGTTGAAGAGAAGAAATAGATGAAACAAACAAACAATGGTAATCAATGGGAGCAAGAAATTGGAAAATACAGTTAAGTGCATATGTCAAAAGAATAACTTATGTTGCCTGAGAAAAGAAAGAAATCAGTTTAGGAGTGAAATTTAAGTGAACAGCAAAAGAAATATCAATGGAAAAATCATTTGGGAAATCAATCTTACCAGTCTTATTAGCTTTCCATGAATTTAACTTACCTTTTTCCTGTTGCAAAGTATAACACAATAAGGATTAGGGGTTCCTCGTTTATCGGGAGCCACTAGATCTGTAGCATTATGAACACAAATATACATGACACCTGCAGAGCCTGAACAAAAAAAAAATATTCTTTTATCTTTAGTAAAATTATTAAATTTAAAAAAAGCTGATGTTAAGTAATGTTATTTGCAGAGTAGTGTTGCGTTCATGTGTAGAAATCTGAAATAAAGAACGCAATAGGAAGAGATTTGGATAAAATAAAGGAAAAACTGACCTTGAGGAGCTATAGATGCATAACAAAGAGAAGGTAGGAGACAACACTTGTCCACAAAAGAGATTTATTCCGTACAGTGTACAACGCACACAGAAAGATGAGCACTTATTGGTCGAAATGTACATTTATACAGAATAAATCTCTTTTGTGGACAAGTGTTGCCTCATACTTTCTACTAGCAAGAGATTTATTTGAATGAAACGCATTTTGATAATTGACAATCATCAGCCATTATTCAATGGTCAGTGATAATGAAAATGAACATTGTAATTGTAAAAACTGAAAGGAATTTTGTCCAAATAAATCTCTTCTTATCGCATATTATAGTGCAATGATTATAGGAAGACAAATGCCAATCACTTCCAATGTCATGGATACTGAGCAACACACCCTTAGCCTCTCTCCAAGTTCACCGTTTATCCTGTAGGAAAAGATCACAAAGCAATTTACGAAATGGAATAAAGGCTGAGGAAGACAGGGTATCGCTAAAGATTTTTGGCTGCATTGGGCATGTGACTATGCTTGATCTTCGGGAGGCGGAAGTAGCCATGTGTCTTCCTATAATCGTCTGATTATAGATCCTCTATGTGCTTTATTTCTAATTTTATTTAGCAAGAGAAACATAAAAGAAAACTGGAAAAAGCTGCTTAACTCTTGCTCAAAACGTATAAGCTTTAAAATTCTATATATATTTCCTTTGCCATGTCCTTCAGTAGAACTGCTTAAATGTCAACACTTCAGCCAGAATAATAATAATAATAATAATAATAATAATAATAATAATAATAATGTAACAACAACTGCAACACGGATTGAACCCAACAGACAAACCGAAGGGTCAAGCCCGCGTGTTGTTCCCCAACAGGCCGAGGCCCAAAATAGGGTTAATGAGAACATGTAACTAACAAGTCTAGTCAATAAAGAAAAAGAATGACAATTTAAAAAAAAAAAAAAAAAAAAAAAAAGACACACTTAAGTAAATGATAAAGAAACTAGGTTAGTTAATAAAAAATCGATCTGTGAGGATCTGTGTAGATATTAACTTTAGTAGTTTGATAAGCATTTATAAAATTATTAATAAGCTTAAAAACTGGATCAACCTTTCTAATTTCAGTCCCCCACTTGTTTTAAAAGTAAATTTTAAATATAGCGCATGACTTACTCATTGGTAGCAAATGTTTTCAACATCCTCTAATCTCCCACATAACTGATTTATACTTTGTGGACGGAGCATATCACTTTAATTTTACTTCTATTTACTTAAGTAAATGGTATTAAAATTTATTATTGTTATACAATTTTACTTACTTTTCACACTACCACTTTCCTCATCTACAAGTACATTATTTTGAATTAAGGGGAGTGGAGTATATTCCATCCTGAGATTCAGTGGAGGAGTGGATAAAGATCCTTTTGGCCCTTTCTTTTGGAGAACAGTTTCGATACTAAAATATAAATGTTACTAAAATGCTCAGTCAAACATTTTTAAACAAGCTAACAATGTATTCAAAGTTTAATAAATATACAGATAACTTTCAGATAACACTGATAAAATATCTTTGAATATTTTTATAATACATGTATTACTCTTTCTATGGTAACAGGTCACTTCATCAACAGACAATTTTTGATGTTTCATTGACTAAATGATATAATAGACAAAAAAAAAAAAATCTATACAGGGCGTTTCTAAATTACGGTATCTCCCGTATTATATATGTTTATTACTCAAAAACTATTACAGATTTTAACGTGATTTTTTTTATTCACAAAGAAATACTCAAAAAGTTTCGTAACATGTCTTAATAAATTTCAATGTGCACCCCATTTATGGCCTGAAAGACATCAAAGTGAAACTCGATTTTCTCCCATGTTCGGGCTAGCATTTAGGGGACGATTTCAGCAATTATTTCAATTATTCTGTTTACCGCTGCATATGCTCCATCTTGTTGGTAGACTGTGTTGGGCTGCAGTTCTTCCACCTGTGGAATCAGGTAGTTCTCCAGCATATCTAGGTAGGTTGCAGCGGTAATGGTGTCTTCAGCGAAAAAGGAAGGTCCAATTACTTGATCATACATTAAACCACACCAAACATTAACCTTTGGGCTGTCGCGTATATGCTCCCTTAGAACGCGGGGGGTTTTGTGAGCCCCAAATGTGGCAGTTGTGTATATGCTCCGGAAATATGGAATGTTGCCTCATCAGAAAACAAAATGTCTTCAAGGAAGGTGGGATCGCTGTCGATTTTTTGAAGCAAACTTCTTGCCTTCCATCGGTCATCTGGCTTCAGTTCATGCATCATCTGGATTTTATAGCATGTAAGACAAAGGCGGTGCTCACTATTTTATGTACGGATGTCATTAGCATATCCTGTTGACGAGCTGCTTGGCAAAGTGATTTACGGAGACTATGATCGAACGCCTCCCTGACCTTTTCTACTCTCTGAAGGTCTACCAGCACCATTTTTGTGTAATAGGCTGCCTGTGTTTAAAATTTTTCATGCCGTAGCTTAACTGACTTATGATTTGGAAGATCCTTTTTAAAATTTGTTTTGAACATTCTTCGAACTATAATCATTGACTTAAATTCCACAAGCCATAACACGCATTAAGCTTTTTCTTGAACACTCGCCATTGTTTACTGCATCTCACGAAAAATGGAACAACGCGCCAACAATGGTACCACGTGCCAACTGCGTGTTTCATTATCAACTCACACAAAGCTAAGAAACTGGGTGAGTTTTTCTTTGTGAATAAAAAAAAAAATCACGTTAAAACCTGTAATAGTTTTTGAGTAATAAACATGTATAATACGGGAGATAATTCAGAAACACCCTGTATATCTTTTACATAAAAAAATGTTTTAAAATGTAACTATGTAGTCTTTGAAATTGATGAGACTGATGGCAAACTTCCTTGAATAGTTCCAACCATGAATAACTGTAAAGCAAAAGAAAGGCGAATCATTAACACCCATGACTAGCTGGGACAATGCCCAACATACAGCAACCAGAGGGATTGCTTCATTAAGCAATCAATAGATCCATTAACTCTGCGATTGCTGCACCATGTTCAATAAAAGTTACATGTTTTTTGACATACTATCCAAATATGCAATATAAAATGGAATCCTGGGGATCTATTTTAGTGCCATTCGATTGCCCCCTCCGAGACAAATTAACTTTATTCAGAACTTTTTTCGATCCCATATGTTGTTTTCGAGATATTCCAGGGGAAACTTTAAAATGGGTCACCCTGTATACACAGTACGGTCGAACACGGTCTGCTACAGCACGAAATCGGCTCCAATGCAGTTTTGACATGGCTCCGGAATTCTACTTTCAGTTTCGCAAACGGCATCTTTTCGCAACTTTTCAACGTGTATTTTACATTTCATAACATTTATGATATATGCATACAAGTTGAACGTTTGAAGCTTTACAGAAAATTAGGTTCATTTCTCAAATTTCCACCGACAAAGGAAGTCAGCGTGACAGCGAAGTTTGAAAGCAAATTGGCAACAGGCAATTGAAAGTGTATGACTACTTATAAAAACTTCTAAAAACTATCGTGATCCTTCACTTTCAACGTTAACACTGCCTCAAATGAAGATAACTGTCATTTACTATTTTTAAAAATTCTTCTCCCTGGCCAACGTTTATTGAACACTTGCAAGCAAGAAAATCGATTTTCGATTCTAGTGTTCGCGTTCAGTTTCGATTTGAACAACTGCCTGACACTGCGAAATTTGCTGCAATGTTATCTTCATCATGGACGTAAAATTAAAGTTGAAAAATGAATTAAAGTGTCCACAGGCAGAACTTTTCAAGGAGATGATAGCCCAATAAAGAGAAGACACACTCTTAAGCAACAGATCGATCATGTCTTTAGTCAAATTGCTGAAATCTGGCTCCCAACTTCCCCGTTCGATCAGGTTTGTACGAATGACAAATGTTTCCTTATTGTACAGGGTGTATCTGAAACGCTGTCACAAACTTTTAGGGGAGATAGTATGGATGATACTAAGCAAAAAAGTTCATATGAACATGGGTCCGAATTTGAACAATAACTGAGATATGAACAGAAATGAAAATGCCACCACTAAGATCAACAAGTTACTAACGCACTTTCTACAACATCTAGAATGATGAAATTTGGAAGAATAATAGGGTACATAAAATTGTGTATACTGTTAAAATTTGAACGAATTCCAACAAGTAGTTTCCGAGTTACACCTCAACATCGTAACACGTGCTGGTTAGTAATCGCATGTGAGCACTGTTACGATTTTGAATGCGTAATTTGGAAACTACTTGTTGGAATACGATCAAATTTTAACGGTATACACAGTTTTATGCACCCTGTTATACCTCCAAATTTCATTAATCTAGGCTCTACAAAACCTGCGTTATTAATTTGTTGATCTTGGTAGCGGCATTTTTATTTCTGTTCATATCTCAGTTAGTATTCAAATTCTGACCTATGTTCATATGAACTTTCTTGCTTAGAATCACCCATAGTACCTCCCCTAGAAGTTTGTGACAGGATTTCAGATATCCCTGTATATGGTGCAGGATATAATTAAAAAAAAAATAAGGTACTTATCTTACAAAATAGGCCAATTTTGTAATAAAAGAGCAAACTTATATATTTGTTAATTTTTTTTAAGAATCCACATAAAAAATTTCAAAAAAATTCTTTACCCTGAACTTTCTTAATATAATAAACTTTAAAAACACTTTATTGATTTCTTTTTAATAATATCATATAGACATTTTATTTTGTTGCAACCTTTTTTTTCCTCTTAATAAGATTCGTGACAACAATTTTATGCTTATGGGCGTTACTCCAAAAGCAATGCACAGCATTTTATTTCTAAATTCAATTTACAGAGGGTTGTTTCATGTTTATGGTGACGAGAATACACTTACTGAAGTCTACTGGAACCCATTTCTACACCACCTATAGTGCTGTATGTGATGGCCCTTTCTTCTAGAAATCACTCGACATCTTAGTTTCCAGTGTAAGAGGCTTCTACAGAAAACAGCAAGGTCACTTTGGTTGCACTCCTCTTAATAGGCTTTTCATAATCCAGAATGTGTTTTTGGATGTCTTACATGAAGAGCTCTTTTAAGGAGACGGAATCTACAAAAATCCATGAGAGAGGTAGCAGATGTCATGACAGGGATGTCTCAGAATGGGATAACATTAATCACAGTTTCCTGTTCCATCCGTGCACAGCAATTGACATTCGATTTAGAATGTGGTTAAATGCTTTGCCCTGGTGGATATACACATCTTTCACAAATAATACGGTTTATCAATGCAACAGAGGTTCTAATCTTGCTTGCAATAGTCCTTTGTGTTAGCCTTGGTATGGGGAGAATGAAGATGCAGTCTTTTGTTCAGCAGTGCTGCACTGCTGATTGTTTGGACCCGTTTGTCTTCTGTGTTTAATAACTCTTGTTATACCATTCTTGGAAATAATGGAAACTTTTCCCTTACACTATTCTATTATTCTGCAATAAGAGTAACCAGCATCCTAGCCCTCCCAGAATGATTCAATTTTTGAGGATATCTTAACAGCAATGGTGTTTTCCAATCATCACCATAAACAGGAAACCACCTTTAAATTAAATGCACAGTAGTCTTGATTCAACAATAATCATTTTTGCGTTTTAACAACAGAAATCACTTAGCTTTCCTTAACCATTGTTCACATTGGAAACTTGTAGTGCATTACTTTTTGAATGCTTGTTGTATAATAAAAAATGATCAACTTGCTTACATGTTGTTTTCTTTATCGAAGTTGTAATTAACCAGAGGTAACTCTTCTTGCATTAAAGTGATGGTGCTTATCAGTCTCTTGCTTTTCATTTTAATGCAAACCTAAAATTAACAACCACTGCTGCCATAAAAAACTGTACTGTAATGTTATATAATGTATTTCTAAATTAACATAGCTTTTTACTTTGTCAGTAGTGAGATTTTCAACTAAAAATGTTCTGCATTCTTGCCATCGTGCAGTATTTAGCCGAGTTGTAACATGTCTTTGATCACCAATTCGAATGACACACCAACGTTCTTCATCCCCGAAGGCTGTTTCCATAACAAAAGAAATTTAACGAAATAAATTTTTATACATCCCTTATGAAACTACAGTATATAATTACCATGTATGAAAGACTCACTTGACAGTTTACTGATCTGTTGGGATGATCTGCTAAGTACGACAGTCAGAACACCTTGAGCTAGAATTGATGTAATTTAGAGCATGAAATTTCAAAAAGTCAAGTAATAAAAGAAACTTTAATTTTGTTTTAAATGACTTACCTAGAGTTTTTGCTGAATCAAAACTTGGTCCTAATCCTGCACCTGCATTCAAATTTAAATCTAATTTCCCAGGATCAACAAGCGCTGAAAAAAAATTTGATTCACTTTATCTTAATAATTTAATAAATATTTAACAGCTAGAGTATACTAGTAGAAACCAATGATTAGATTATTTCAAACTTAAATTTAAATATAATCCTAATCTATTAAATCTAGGGCTCCTATCTTTCACTCATAGGGTGATCCAAAAGTCAGTTCACTTAAATATATATAGGGTGCACCTGAAGCCCGGTCACAAACTTTAAGGGGAGGTAGTATGGATGATTCTAAGCAAAAAAGTTCATATGAACGTGGGTCCGAATTTGAATGATAACTGAGATATGAACAAAAATAAAAATGCCGCCACTAAGATCAACAAGTTAATAACTCACATTCTATAACACTGAGGATAATGAAGTTTGAAGAAATAATAGGGTACATAAAACTGTGTATACCATTAAAATTTGAAGAAATTCCAACAAGTAGTTTCCGAGTTACACACTCAACATCGTAACATGTGACAAGGTTTCAGACTCACCCTGTATATATAAATATATAAAATAAAAACCATTAAGCATACTGACATCAAATTTGCAGCAGATATTCTTTAATCAATGTGATACTGATTGAACCTACAATAAATGTTTAAAGTGGCCCCCATTCTTTTGCTTGCACAAATGAGTGCCATAGCACATATCTTGTTCTCCAGAATGGCGCGGATTTCTGAGTAGACATTTGCTTTCAGTTCATCTAGAGAGTGTGAATGGTTGGCATACACCCTACCTTTTAAATAGCCCCACAGAAAACAAGCCAGTCAATTCCGGCGAACGAGGTGGCCAATCTCTTTCAAAATTACTCATGAACAGATTGACTATTCCATTGAGATTCAGGCTGTGTGAGCTGTATCTATGTCCTATTGATAATAACGTTGTCTGCATTCAATGTCATCTAAATGCTCTACAAATTGTTCGAATGTGTTGCAATAACGTTCCACATTAACAGTGACGCAACACGTTTCCAATCCTTTTGCTGCATCATATCATCCAATCACCAGTTCATATTCCATTCCTGACGTAACTTTATACTTGTATTTCTGCATAAAAGGTCTTTTCATTTGTATCCTTGATAAAGCCGGCAATAACAGGCAAAACTGGTTGGAATTCTTTTCTTATTCCCATTTATGTATTGTAAAGCATCTATCAACTTCACTGATATCAGGACCTGTTCATTTGTTACTGCCTCCTTTTTTTTCTCAGCGGTGGTATCAATCCTTCCTTAGGTTAACCTGAGACCTTTATTGTTGTTCCCTGCAATGCAAACGCTTTTAAAAAAATTCTATCCTGAAGCCATAATGAGTATCTTTGAGGAAAAAATCAAATGATCCTCAGTTGAGGAAGAAGAAAATCCTATTCTGGATATGAATCTGGCTTTTCTGAGAAAAGATTGAACCTCAGTCCTCAACTGACAGTTGGTTTGTTATTCCCTCAAGGATTTTGAAGTCATGATACCACCCTAAAGCTCTATTAATCAGAAACAATTGTTATTTAGAATAAAACTGTTGAAAAAGTATTTTGTACCTTAATATATTCAAAGCTTACCATTTGTCAAAGCATCCATTACCAATGAATGCACCCATGTTTTTAAAACAGGAACTTCCATCATTTGAACTGATTTCAGGATTCGAATATTAAACCAAATTTCAGGTCTGTTAAAAATTAAGAAGTAAATGTATAATTATAACTGACCATTCCATGCACAATTCATTAGCATGAAAGAAAAACCCAAAACACAATAAATGGACAAAATATTTAGAGTTAGGATAACATTAAATTTTACTTTTAGGAACAAATTGACAATAACCTTACATTACAGTAGTGAACATAATATTAGAGAATACTAACCCCATCAGTGTAAAAAGATGTTAATGACTGATTTACCAGGGACATATACATGGGGGAGGGGAGATCAGAGGTCAAAAATTGCAACGAAGTAATGCGTGATATTGTTTTCTTTTTATTTTGGTTGATCAAATGGTTGAAAAAATAAAATCTTGTAAGAAATTTGAATAATATTGCAGTTTCACTCCACCATTTCCAATGCACAGTAACTTTTTGGACACCCTGTAGAATCGATGCTAAACCATATACATGCTGTCATTCAGGCTAATGGAAGCCCTACAGCATACTGAAGCGATGTTTCTAATTCACTAGCTGAGCAATTTATGAAACTGATAACATTTTCAAAAAACGTATTACCATCAGGAATTTGTTTTTGTATGTTTCTTACATTTTCTTTGTTCAGAGGGTGAAGCAAAATAAATATGATTTAATGGGTGGTACCTTAAAAAAAAGAACCCCCAAACTTAAGAGTAAACGTGGCTCGTTAAAAGACTTTTATTTTGGTTTAAAAAATGCAATATTTATTTATAAAATACAAAAAATTCTGTACAAAAGAATGTTTTATACAATACGATTTAATTGAGGAATAGGCATTGCGATCTCAATTACAAAAGAAAAATATTTCTCGGAATAAAATAAAGAAATACTTAAATGTACGTTAAATACAGCAAAACACTGTAACGAGAAATATTAATCGCTACATTGTGCGAATTAACTTTAAATATAAAAAAGAATTGAGACAGAGCAATTCCTTATAAAGAATAAGGAAAAGAAATTTCAAATTCCCATTTAATGTCTAAAGAAAGACTGCAAAATAATAATTAATTATTAATGGGGAATAAGAATTGAAATGTGCAGCATGGCGTCCCTTATGCGCGTTATTGTTGAAATAGCATTAAAAGAAATTTCATTATTACCTTATAGGTAAACCCGCAAAACAATGCTGCTCGGTAAAGAATCATGGCTGCCGCGAGAAAGTGAGAAATTCAATAAGAAACTAAACATCGAACGGCAGGGTAGGAGTAATTTGCAGAGCATTGGAATGAAAATGATAAATGGAAGTTGAACGCCATGCTGCAGGCTAGGAAGGACGTGGAGGACCAGAAGGAGGAACGACTGGTCAAGCCAGAAGCTGGAAGTGGTCTGTCTGAAATAAAAAAAACAGTAACCACGGAAAGAACATCAACAATAGTGGGACACACATCCTCGTGATCACGAAAATTATTCGCGAGGGACAACTAGCTGCAAACAGTGATAATCACGTGGAGATTTTTTAATTAACATTTATTAAAACAATATATACTCAACAATCGCTGTCTGCAAAACAGTAAAAAAAAACTTAAAGAATAGAAAAAATAGAATAATTAATTACAAATAAAATTATATCTATTTTTACATAAAAAATCTGAGTTTTCCTGAACATTCTTGTACAACTGTTTTACTGTATTCAGATGCAGACTGCTCTTGACATTAAATCTGCACTGGAAGCTCCTTCTTGTCACTGTTGCACTCTCACCCAATTGGTGGTATTCCAATACAATAAATGTTTTGTCCTCCAACGAACACATCATTTTCACGCTTTCCTACAGTAATACTGGATTCGGTGTACACCTTTACATAGACAAACTTTCCACTGAACTTCTACCATGTCGTCTAATTGGCCTTCACGCATCCCTCGTATACAGCACCACCCTCCTATACACTACTCATAAAAGTGAGAGCAATTTCAAATTGAATAAGAAATGATAGAAAAATAAAGCATTTGATTTTTGTTTGTCTAAACAAGAACATCAAAAACCAAATGACAAGTCAAAGAAAGTATTCTGATTATGCCAATGAGATGCAACCTCAATTATCGTGATTGAGTAGCAAGTGGCATATTAGTAGAGTTGAACAGAAGCATGTCAAACTGGCCAAGAGTGCACATACTGACTGTTAAGTAGGGTGTATGGTCATCCCGGACTGCCAAAACATACTGACAAAATGTGGCATGGACAGAATCAGATTGTCCAGGTATTTTTGTCTGGAGAACGTGAAGGCCAGTTCATGTGTTTGATTCCTGCCTCCTGAAGCATATTGTTATCGAGATGCACATGGTTGGCCCTTGCATTATCATCCATGAAAAAAAAATGGTTTCCAGCTACTCCAGCCTAGGTTACACAAGGATAACATCTCAATATCTGACAGTAGCCAGAGTCTATTTCTGATGACACAGAGGTCAGTACGACCACCAATGCTGACGCCAGCCCACACGATGATTCCACCACTACCTGTGGGGTCCCTTTCTTGCACGAAACCTGGATTCTCCCGTGTTCCTTGTTCATGCCAGATCAGGACACAAGGATTGTAAGGCTGCAGACTGAACCTTAACTCATTAGAGAAAAGGAAAGTTGACCACTCATCAGGGGTCCAATGACAATGCTCATCAGCCCACCTTCTACGAGTTCTATGGTGTTCAGCATGACAAAATGCAGACTATTGTTCTCCAGGCATACAGTCAACACGATGGAGCTGATTTCGTATCGTCTGAGCACACATCCATTGTCCAGTGGGGACCATTGCTGTGCCAGTTCCTTCTTGCCAATAATATCAAGTAGTGGTCATGTCTTGCTCTTGTGGCAGCTCTTCAAAACAATTACACAGGCTGCTAATCATGCTTTGGAAAGTTCCAAGTGCTGCTGCCACTGTTATCTGTACTTGACCACCTTCAAGATGTCCTATGGCTCTCCAGGCTTAGAATTCGGGCAAATCGTGTTGCAGGGGCATTGCAAGAGCAAGAAAATTGCAGGATGTGCACTTTGATGATCAAGGAAAGTGTTGATATACTCTAGTACTCTCTCTTTGACTTGTCATTTGCTTATCTGATGTTCTGGTTTAATAAATAAAAAATCCATTTCTTATTTTTTTTTTATTGCTTCGTATTCATTCGAAATATCCTTTAATTTTAGTGAACAATGTATAATAACACAAGGAAATGTGCCAAAACAAATTCCTGCCCTCACCATTAATTTCCTGTAAGAATAACTTTAATATCTGTCACCATTTGCTTGCCATTCCATTTTAAAAACCATAAGTCCTTTTTAGGATAGCCTGTATATTCAGCATGTTCTATTCCTCACCTTCTATTTAGAGTTAATTAAAGCTGGATGAACACAATAACACGTAACTTAATACAGAGATTGAGTCAAAAGTAGTGGACGACTCGGGAGGGAGAGTTAGAGTTTGACGAATTCTGGGCGAAGACCATTTAACACAAGGGTATATCGCAGTTTATTAAGAGAAGAGTGGGAAGAAACGTCAGTACGAATTTGAATGCCATAGACATTGTGCCACCTGCGTCAGCCAGTGTAAAAATATGGCAGAAAAACTGATGATATGCGGGCTCCATCATCACTATTGGAAAAAAGGGACCAGTGCGCGAGCAGCAGCCGCTGAAATTTGCAGGGTGGAAGGTCAGGGTGTGACCAATGAATGGACAGCACAGCGATGGTTCTCCCACTTTTCGTCTGGAGACACGGGCCTGGAAGATGCGCCAAGGAGCGGAAGACTCAAAGAAGTGGATGATGCAGCCCTACGGCAACAAGTGGAAGCCAACCCAGGCAGCACCACCCATGGACTAGCGGCAGACTTTGAGACATCACAACCAAGTGTGGTTCGACATCTGCACGCCATGGAAAGGTCAACAGGAGCTGTAGAGGTGTGCCCCATGAGCTGATGCCCACACAAGCATAACAACAAAATCACTGCAGGAGTTGGAGGGCATCGAGGGTCTGCCACAACCAGCATACAGCCCCGACCTGGCACCTTCCGACTACCATCTCTTCCGGTCCATGGCGCACTTCCTGCGTGGACGGCGTTTCACCAATGTCAGTGAGGTTGAAGACGCTGTGCGTGACTTTTTCGCCCAGAAACCGGAGGAGTGGTTTCGCAAGGGCATCCGCCAACTGGCTGATCGTTGGATGAAGACCATCGAGCATGATGGACTCTACTTTGAAGATTAGCAATGAGTGGTTCCTGTCTGGTGCCCATTTAAAAGCTTGCGCGGTGATCAGCCACTACTTTTGACTCAACCTCCGTAAAAGAGCTGAGCACAGTTCAACGAAATCCTATCTTAAATGCCTAAAATGGCATTATATTTTCTTTTCCCATTTCTTTTAAAATAACATAAGAGTATACCACTCTGGTTTTGAAACAGACGGTATCAAAGTGCAATTTTATCAAATAATATAAAATTAGACATAGAGAACTGCTACGTTATTAAAATTATTCCTTATAAACTACTCACTTTTCAAGGAAAGAAAACGAGATCTTTGTTAAATGTGGGAAGGGGCATTCTGTGCTCAAATGAAATATCATCTGTAATTTTCCATCTATATTGAGCTTTTCCATTGCAACATCTAAATCAACACCAACTCTGAAAATAAATTGTACAATTTAAATTATAAAACTTAAATTTATTGTAAAGCATTTGGAGGAAACTAATTTCTTAAAAGTGTGTGGAAACTTACCCTTTCCCACCAGCACGTGCACTGAGAACCATACGATAATCGGGACAATGCAATCCTACTTCAGCTTCTAGTGCAACGACGCATTTACCTTTCTCAGTTAAGGCAAGTGGGGGCTTTCCTACAGTCATATGTGTAATAGGGATGTGCTGTCCAGACGTAATATCGAAAGCTTTTATAGATTTAAATACTGGCGTTCCATCCCCTAAAGAAAATTCTGTCAGCTGTATGGAATCTTTAAGATAAATAAAGAAAACCTTCATATATTGTAATTTTAAGGTTGAGGGAAAAAATTATCAAAAAATGTTTTACTTCATAAACCTAAACATAAAAATTGCCTACTTCTTAAACATCATTAAGGTAAAAGTCATAGCAATTAATATAATTTCAAAGCACAAAATTTAAATGTCTTGCATTCAAGGTCTAAGTGAGCAAAATGCGTTTTAAAATTAAACATCATCAAGATTTTAAGAATGCGTTCAAGATGTGGTGATACATAAGTCTAGCACAATTTCAAAAGGCATTATCTCAAGGAGTTTTGAGAGTACCATGACATGGTTTGTGCAGAACTGATCAGAATAACAATGGGTTTGGTATGAAATCAAAAAAATTTCTTGTTCATTTAGTTTTACATATTTCATCATCAGATGGTGTCATACGCAAACTAATATAGGAAATAGGATATAAGAGAAGCAGATTGAATGCAAGCAAAATTGAATTTGTTATGTTTCAGTATGCTATCTTTTTCAGATAAAGCCTTATAGTCAAAATGTTCTATTGCAACAACGAATGCGAGGATTGTTGAGAGCAATCCCTTAACAAGTGATGAATGGCACGTACGTATGGAACAAATTGTACGTTCATGGTGCAGGGACGTGTGCGAACACTTTCTCCTTAAGGAACCCCCACAGAAAGAAGTCACAGGGGTTAAGGTCAGTACTGGTCGGTGGCCAGTTGAATCCGTAGTAGAAGAGGTTTGGGAAACGGTTGGAGATGGCCTTGTTGTTGAATTGATGGGTCAATTCTGTGGGCGTTCCTTAAGGAGAAGGTGTTCACCACACCGCCCCCCACCATGGAAGAGTTCCATCAGGCAACCACCGAATCTTGTGCGCCTTCAGCCACCTTCCCCATAGCCATAATAGCCGCTTGTTTTCGGATCATCACAATTGCAGTTCAGCGTACACTATGTGATCAAAATATAGGGACACCCCTCATAAATCATTGAATGTCCCAAATGTCACATGACACTGACATATAAATTATTTAAATAGCATCACACACCTTCAGACACATATCTGCTTCGTATTGTTAAGATATGAGTCGTTCAAAAGAGCTCAGCGACTTCCGACATGGAACCATCATGGGATGCCACTTGTGCAAGTCAGTCCGTGAGATTTCCACCATTCTACAAATACCCCTTAAAACTATAGGCAATGGGATTTGCAACTATACCCAGGGAGGAACAACAGTGCAACCACGACCTGGCAGAGCCAAGAAATGACAGATATCATCGAGTGCTTGCACGTGTGACCCGGAGCAATCAAGGGTCTTCTGCTGAAATGACTGCTTCAGAGTTCAGAAATTCTGCTTCCTGTGTTGCTAACACAATCACCATTCGTTGGGAACTCCATTCCCAGGATTTCCATAGTCGCAAGGCTGTTCACAAGCCCTTCATCACTGAAAACAATTCCAGGCGACTTTTGGAATGGTGTAAAACTCACAGAAACTGGAGCATGGAACAGTGGAAACGTGTCTTATGGACTGAATCACAGTGGACACTCTGGCAGTCAGATGGACAAAGTTGGCTTTGATGGATGCCTGGAGAACGTTTCATACCAGAATGTGTGGTGCCCACTGTGAAGTTTGGAGGAGGTGGCATCATTGTATGGGGCTCTTTTTATGGTTCGAACTGGGCCAGCTTGTTTCTGTTAAGGAAACGATGAATGCTGTTGCGTATCGAGACATCTTGGACAACTGTGCACTGAACATTGTGGGAACAGTTCGGGGATGGGCCTTTTTCTGTATCAACATGACAATGCTCCTTGCCATAAAGCAAGGTCTGTACACAGCCTAATATATGAAGTCTGTACACTCTGGGGTTTCCTTTGATTCCTGATTTCCATCTGCGCATGACCAACCACCTAGTGGATGGCCCCAAAATCACATTTGAATTAGACCGCATGAATTTTTCAAGATATTTCGCTTTAACTTTCCAATTACAATATATTACTGCTTCTTCTTTTTCTTTCTTATATATAAGCAAGTTATAAACTAATTCTTTTTCGGAAGTTTAAATATTTTGCCGTTAAACGAAATTTTAACGCAGTTAAAATAAATATCTTGGATCGCTTACGACCACTCGAAGCGAACCATAGCTAACTGACAAAGCGATTTCCCATTGGTTGGAGAATTTTGGCGTCATTACGATGCGTGAGCTAGCAGTACGTTCCGGGGCCACCCATTAGGTTCGCTGCTTGTACAATCAGCAGAAAACGGCACGTTTTTTATTATGGGATTCAACGGGAGTGTACAGACTTTGTATTATTAGGCTACGGTCTGTACACGACTGGTTTCAAGATGGGGATGATGAAACAGATTGGCCTGCCCAGAGCCGCGATCTCAATCCCACTAATACCTATGGGATGAACTGGAATGTCGACTATGAGCTAGACCATGTCGTCCTTCATCCGTGGCTGAACTAACCAGTGCTCTGAGGCAGGAATGGAGGGAAATTCCAGGTTATTACTATAAAAAATTGGTGGAAAGTCTTTCTTGGAGGGTGGAGGTTGTCATTAGAGCAAAAGTGGGTGCCAGAATGAATCTGAAGCCTGTGACACAGAAATGCTGATGTTCCTAAATTTTTGATCTCATTGTGTATGCCAGACTGCTACATTATGTAGTAGTGGCTGAAAAACAGAAACCCCCACAAAAGATAGGAAGTTTTGACAAATCTTCTACAGGCCCTTTATTGAACATGTAATACAGCATCACTGTTTTCACTGTGCAACAGGTAAGTTGGAGCGCTCAAGCCAAGCATAAATTACCTTGTGCGTCACAAACTAATGAGTGTTAGAAACTAGAATTAAGTGTCCAATTTACCGGTAATTGCTTTGTCAGACACATCCTTGTGAACTGGGATTAATTATTGTCGTTCTTTAAGATTTTCCTTCATCTCAGACTATTTATCTCAGAAAATTCAGCAACGCATCAAGACGCCATATGAGGAAATGAAGCCGAACCACTATCTTTATACCCAAACTGCAGAGAGTTGTTAGGGATCTAGGGTAACAAGTTACAGAAGGCCAGAAAAGGCGAATAACCCCTTTTGCCACCACAGAGTGTGTTCAATCTGGTAGCCATGCATCGCTGCTTTGCCCTGCATCGTAGGAGGCTGGAATGCAGAACACCAAGATCAATTCTTAACCACTCCTATTCACGCGCTTTCCAAAGACCCTTTACTGTTTGCAGTCATTTCTTTCCAAGGGCCCACTTAAGTAGGCCAAAGCCACGCATATCAATAGGCCATGCATCTGGTGTTACGTATATTTCCTTCTTCTACAACAAAAAAAAGTCTCTGGTCTCTTCTAAATGAATTTGTGAATTATTATTTTTGCTTTAACTGGTAATTATCACTAGTTTATGGTGGTACAAGTTTTTTTTTAGAATAATTTCCCAGAATTGGTAAATGAAACTTTGACTGACATATAAGTTATGATGAATTCATCAAAATAATTTTATCTATTTTTAGGCATCACCGGTGTATGGTTTAGATTTGTGTTCTTTATCATTCTGTTTATAATTTCTTAGATTATATACTGCAGATGTGAGTGGACTTTCATTTATGGATTTTTTAGTGAGAACAATGGTTTTGTCATCATGTGGAACTTCACCTTTGAAGTTGGGGCTCATTGCTTTTTACTAGAGTTGGGATTCTTCATGTTTAATAATATTGAACTTGGCTTTTTTTTTTTTTTTTTTTTTTTGGTTAAGCACACAGGTGATGTGCGATCAATTAATTTCGAGTTGCTTTGTTAAAGAAAACCTAATAATGTTTGTTGTATTTTTTTGTTGTCGTCGAGATGGGACAGCAAAAAAAAAGCAAGTCTTGACTATGAAATGGCAGTGAACGCATCGTCTCCAGATGTTCTGGATGGATGTAATCCTATTGGGAATTGAAAACTCCCATGTTCTAGATGGACAGCCAAAAGCTGCCACCCCCCATAGAGCTGGCTCAATTATACCAGATGAACTTAGTCGCATTTAAGATCGCCAGTGTTTAAAATGTTGTTTGGACTTAAACAAACTTTTACCTTTGGCCTAATTTTTCTTCGGCGTAGAACATCGGCTGTTTTTTCTTTTAGAAGTTAGGATTCATGATGGCGTACGTTTTCGAACGTTGTGTTCCTGCCTATTTATTATCACCCAACGTGTGGTTCCAATCCAAGAATCGCCAAACTCTTGTTGCTTTAATCAACCTCCATTTTACAAGGAAACAGTCGTCTGCTTGCAGAAATATTATTCGCCAATATCTGATGATTTAAAAGAAGATTAAAGAATTCACATGGAAACGGTGCTTTGATTGAAGGATGAGTTTACGTTTTGTTTGCTCTTTATTGCTTTGTAAAAGAAATGTTTTTATTTACTGCTTATGGTACACTATTGTAATTTGCTAGTGTATTTTTCAAGATGACTTTGTTCCTTTTCCCTATGGAGCCTTTATATCTTGGAGATGTTAATGGATGATCACCCGATTTGCTCTGACTTTATGGTCATTGCTGACGATGTGGCCAAGATGAGCCCCCCCCCCCCCCCCGGCATATCTTGAAAATGAAATAGTTCTTTTGTAAGGTATTAGCATAAATGACTAATTACCACTAAGAATTTAACACTAAGAATTTTTAACACTAAGAATTTTTCCATTTTCTTTCCTTATTTTTACCCTTTTAGTTTTTTCTTCCCTGCTAATACTGTCATTCTGTATCTATTTAGTAGTTTTTATCTTTCTTTAGAATTTGCCGCTTTTTCATCTTGGACTTCAAACAACTTTTCTTACTCCAATTTTCAGGTGTCGACGACTCATTGCACAACTTCTGCAGTTTATTCTGGATCAATGTCTTGACTGCTTTCATCTTTGGAAGATGGCTGGTTTCGGGCTAAGTGTATGGATAATTGGGGAAGAATGAAATCTTTTTTGCTCCACCTTTGTCAACAAGTTGTTTCCCTACGGATTCCTTTTTTTTTTTTTCTACGAGTTAATTTAAATTCTCTCTCAAGTTTTTGCTCCAAATAATTATCTTTCTGAATCTTAAATTTTTTCAATTATTCATATTTATTTTCTACGTCTCATTAATTCTAAGGGTAAGCTAACTAAGATTTTAATATTCTGAGCTACTCTTGTTTTAATTTCCAAGGAACGTAGTAACCTATTGCATTCCTTTTGTCCCTTTTGTTATCACTATTGAATTTGCAAGCAAGAAATTTTTACTATGATAGCAATTTTTCAAAATCTGATTTTCTTTTCGAGATTTATGTGAATTTACCTCCGAGTGTAATGTGAGACTTGGTTTTGCGTTCTTTGTTACAGATTGTCCCATGTCTACTGTTCTTTTCAATTCAATCCATAAAAAAAAATAAAAAATCTGTTTTCTTAGTTTCCCATCACCACGATAAAACTCATCAACTGCCTGATGAAAATCTCAGTTTCTTCTGACATGCTAAATTGACCCTGTGGAACTTGGTTTGTTTTACCCTTTATTTATAATGTTATAAAGAGTTACCATTTATACGTTACACTGGTAACTTGATGGGTATGTCGCTGAATGGAATGGATTCCGGTATCTTCTTCCATGCGTTCCAGGAACAGGCTAGTTGACGTGGTGGTGTGACTCGATGCCTTGTCTTGGTACAGCCATACCTTGTTTAGCTCTGTACCATACAACCCAGTAATGTCACAGGAAAATATGGAAGTTAAAATGCTAGTCTGATAGTACATGGTGTTGATTTTAGCCTTTGACTCAAGTCTGTGTAAAGTTAACTTGCTGTTGTAGCTGTATCCCACCACGATCATGAAACCCTTTGGTGCATCATTCACGTATCATTTTCTGAAGTCTTTAGAACTCCTTGGGCGGTAAAAAAAAAAGCTCTTGTTGCAGTTGCTTAAATAAACATGCGCCTCCTCTACTGATCATATATTTCCACTTTTCGTCCATCAGGAATAGTTCATACAGTTTACAGCAGTTGGTCTGTCACTCTTGAAAATGGCGTGGCAACAAATTATGAAAGCGGTTCTTGTGCCACTTCTCCAGTTGTAAATCACGGTTGATAATTGCGTTTACCATGTACACACCCTACCTTCTAAGCAATGGCCCGTTATGTTGGTAGGGCACATCCAGTAACAAGAATGGGAACTTTCCGGGCGACGTCAGGAGTACAGCTAGTGGACAGTCTCGGATTGGCCTGCTTTTTACCCTCAAGAATGGTGCCATCTCTGTTGTTGCCAATGCTATTTAGTACACTTGATATCCCTTTCTTGGAAACTATAAAGCCTCGCTTCTTGCATGGTTTCATAAGTTCGGAATAGCTGAATTTGACGTTGGGAAGGGCCTCCCAATACTTATTCATTTTTGGTGGCATAACTCAATGCTTTTAGCTCATTGTTCGAATACTAACTACAGTGCTCCCTCTGTTAGTATGGACTTGCCGTTACAAATTTGGCTTTATATAGGGTGCCATTATATAGAGGTAGGACTGTATTTTAATACCTGCCCTAACAATACTCCACGTGACAGCTCATGTAAAATAAAGGCGCTCGCCACTTTTAAATATGCTAATTCTTACCATAGATCTTTAACAACCCTCTGTAATAATAGTGATAGTCAGAAGCACATTCAGTGGGCTTTCAAATGTGTTTTCTGATTTTCAGTTCTGTCATATGTATTCCAAACTAATCCTTCTAGATGCTAATCATGATGAAAATAACGGGAACTTTTTAACAATCCAATAAAACCAACGGTGATGGAAGAAAAACATTTTATTCATAGTAATTGAAACCCGTATACTTGCAATTTACGAAACAATAATGGAATTTATCATTTTTTATGGCGTCCTCCTGTACAAATGCATTCTTGAAATCTGCTGTTGCAACATCTCAGCTGGGATACTGTGAATTTCATCCTGAATTCTCTGTTTTAACTCATCCAGAGTTCCTGGTCGAGTCGTGTACACTTTATTCTTGAGATAGCCCCACAGGAAAAAATCACAAACAGATAA
This sequence comes from Rhysida immarginata, assembly GCA_023313115.1. Taxonomy (NCBI): domain Eukaryota; kingdom Metazoa; phylum Arthropoda; class Chilopoda; order Scolopendromorpha; family Scolopendridae; genus Rhysida; species Rhysida immarginata. Next base: position 692,072 of record JAHWFO010045937.1, on the reverse strand, counting down.
ATCTGGCGATCTAGGGGGCCAGGGAACGTTACCGAATCTTTAGATCACACGATTAACACAAAAAACATTTTTATGGCTAACACACGCTGTTGCCCGTTCCACTGACCAATGGTTACTAAAATGGCAAAGTGTTTCTACGCATTTCAAAAATTCCTGTTTTTTGGGTCACACTGTATAATTGAAAACACATTTTCAGACACATCAAGCCAATTTATTGGTAAAGAATTTTAAATAAAAATAATATGAAATTTAAAAATTTCTCAATGTACTTCTTTCCCTTGTATAATTTGCTTACTTAGACAAATAAAACAAAAATTTAAACTATACATACCTAAAAAGGTTGGTTTTGCGTAATTCAAAAGGGGATCCAGAGAAGCCTTTATTAAGTCAAATATTGATCGAGAACTAAACATCCACCTACAATGAATAAATCTATTATTTCTTCTGGTTAAAAGAAAACTTTTCTACACAAAATACAGAGATTTTGTGATCTGGTTTTTCAAACTTTAATTTAAAGCAAATTTTTGGCCTAAACAGATTATCTACATCTAAGCACTGATACGAGGGTTGTACCAAAAGTAAGGTTCCCATATTTTTTACAAGTAGAAAACATTGTTTATTGTTATTAATTTATACATCGTTGAAAAGCTTACACTGTTGTCTATTTTTCAACATAGTCTCCATTTTTTTCGACACACTTTTGAAGACGGTGCTCCAGCTTTTGTATTCCTAAGTCGAAGAAGTCTCCCGCCAATCCGCTGAGGAAGCGTGTGTCGTGGGAACCTTCAGGAATGCGTTCAACAAGTTCACGGACAGTGACCCTCCGATCTTTCAGCAGCTCACTGTTGATCTTCTGGGCAATCGAATCCGAAACCGGCGGTCTTCCACTCCGTTCTTCATCGTGAACTTCCGTGCGACCCTCAGCAAAAGCCCTGCACCATTTTCGGACGTGCAGAACGGACATGCACTTTTCACCATAAACCTCAGTCAGTTGCCGATGAATCTCCATGGGCGGTAACTTCCTTGCGTGGAGAAACCGGATTACTGCTCGAACCTCGCACTTGGCGGGAGCGGCGATCAACACTTCCATCCCTGACGGCTGCCAAGCGAACACTGAGGGCCGTAGCGAATCGCTTGAGAGTGGACTCGAGAGTGCGGGAACCACTGCGCACTGCACTGTTGTCGGATTTAGCCTAGCACCTTCCCTCGAGGCTGTAGCTCATTGGGAACCTTACTTTTGGTACAACCCTCGTATGATCTGACAATAACTCTCTCACCTTAAATTATAAAAGATGTCATCATCTGATCTTTAAGTAAGAGATAAATAATTTGACTGTTCTCTCGTTGACTTAACAAGCATTTTTTGACAATGCTTCCAATTTCAAATATTTAGGAATAATTATTATTTTCAAATATTTCTCCTGGACTACTCAATTTACTTATATTAAGACTGATATTATTTCCTATATTTAAGCCCTTCTTGCTTCTTTAGTCTGTTTTAGTGTGGAAAATAGTTTTTTATTTTTATTTCACTTTTTTTTTTTACAAAAATGAAAACATTATGAGGGGGTGTCATAAAGCCATTACAATCAGTCAGAAGACAGAAATGGGGTGACAATGTTCAGCAGTAGCGTCAGTCCTTCTGCACATATGCACCTTCCAGGATCCAACACTTTTCCCATCGATGGACAACTTGCTGAATGCCACTTTTATAGAAGCTTCCTTTTGGCTGTTGAGGAACTGCTCCAACTCGAAGATGACGCCATTGTCTTGAAAATGCCATCCACGAAGCGGGTTCTTCAGGCGAGGGAAGAGGAAGAAGTTGTTTGGGGCCTGTGCAGGTGAATACATTTCGTACCCCAGCTCCGTTGCAACGCGCATGATCTCAAGTGCAATATGTGCTGGCACATTTTCATGCAGAAGACTGGCCCCTTTGGACACCTTGCTCCTGCTTTGACTTGATGGCCGCCTGTAACTTCTGCAGGAAGTCCCGGTAGCATACTCCCGTGATTGTCTGGCCTTTCCTTCGCAATTTGCGGCTCATCACCGATGGAGGGGCATCCGCTCTTAGGTTTGTCTTCCACACGTCCGGCTATACTAGAATCATCAATGCCACATAGGACATTATCACCACAAACGGTTGCTAACTCCTCATGAATTTGTTTGGCGTTGTTCCCCTTCAAATGCAGGAACCTTATCATGGCTCACACCCCAATTTTCCAACGGGCTGCCACAGGTTGCTTTCGACGCTCTGGCAGCGTTTAGTGATACCACACCAAACGCCGCTTTGTATCCTCCAGCAGTCGAGGAATGTCACTTCCCAGTGATCTTTCATGCTTATTGTAATGACTTTATGAACGCCCCTAGTAGCTCTTTAACCACAACAAAATTAACAACAAAGACCAAAATGGAAAAAAATGACAATTTAAAAAGCTAAAAAATAAAAAATAAAAATAATAAAAAATAAAAAGACAAAATGACCTGACTACGTATTTCAAAAGCAAAGCTTCATCCAAATAAAATCTCTATATACGAGACGTGTTTTTTAATAAGTACAGTTTTGATAATAAATAAAAACAAGGACAACTTTTTATAACACCTTAATTTTTAGATGAAAGCCAGGACCTTAATCTATTTTTCAACATAATTTCTTCCAATATTAAGGCACTTATCGTATCATACAACCAGCTTTTGAATTCCATCCTCACAGAAATTGGCCGCCTGATTTCCTAACCACTCCAGCATGCTGTTTTGACAAAAAATCAACAAGCAAAACACCCTGCCTCTCCCACAGTGCACATAGATTTTAAGGCTGAAATCGTTTGCTTGAACCTCACTTTCCTGGGTGAGGTTGACTGCTTCCATTCCATGGACTGTTGTTTTGATTCCGATATAACGTGAGTAACCTGTGCTTTGTCACCAGTGACTATTTGCTTAAAATTCCTTCGACAAATATGATAACTCTCGAGCAACCCAAAGCACTGGCTAAACGATTGGTTTTGTGCAGCTCAGTCTGGAGTGATTAGCCAATCAGAGCCCTAATTCTATGAGGATGGAAATCAAAAGCTGGCTGTACAATACGATAAGTGCCTTAATATAAGTGGAAATTACCGTATGTTAAAAAGTAGATTAAGGTCCAGGCTTTCATGCCAAAATTAAGGTTTTAAAAAATTGTCTTTGTTTTTTTAATACCAAAATGGTTCTTACTTAAAAGACACACCCAAATTGGTGTATAGACTCTTTGAAACGTTATAACTCAGCAACGTAATGAGATAGAAATATAATGTTTGTTGTATTTTATTCCTTAAACTTCCTTAAGCCTGTACATGTTCAAAATGTCCACCTTCTGCCACAGTACACTCCCAACACCGATGATGAATAGAGCGACATACCGATTTTTGACCTCGCAAAATTCGATGAACACTGGATTTGGCGATACCAATTTCGCGAGAGCATTAGTTCACTGACTTTTTTGGGGATCATGCAAAAACCTCCATGACGGCATCAACACTATCGTTATCAGTGCAACTTCTCTTTCTTCTGCACCGACATTTCAACACATCTTTCACCGTTCCTTCAGCTTCAAACTTGTCTCGAAGTTTTGTTATTGTTACCCTTGTTGGCGGTGGTGTACCAAATTCAACCCGCCAACGTCGTTGAACCTCAACAATATTCTCCACTTTCTAATAACACTTGAGTATCCACTTACGTTCATCGAATGAAAGTCTCACCGCCATTTTGGTTTATAAACAAATGAACAACAATGAACGTTTTGCTATGCTTTTCCAGTGCCGTCAGGTTCATACACAGCAAACCTTATATTTCTATCTCATATTGTTGCTGAGCTATAACGTTTCAAAGAGTATATACATCAATTTGGTACACACTGTATATCCCCCACACTACATAAGGGGGGAGGGGGAATCCATTCAGTGATTAGGTTGACCTTTGACCAGTTTTCAACATTCTCAATCATTTGATCAGTAATGATTCGCTAATCGGGCCATTATCTACATTTATTAAAATAGCTTTGTCTAAATTTTGTATGGCCATCCTCTCGAAAGAGTCGAGGAGGTACATTTTACTAATAGGATGGATTAAGTTTAAATTTCCAGAAGTGTAATATAGCCTGTCTCTAATGAATGCTTCACAATGGTGGACTTTTCAGCTTTATTGGATTTTCTGCGGGAGAAATGTTCCTTGAATCTCGTCAGTAGAGGTCTTTTTGTTTGACCTCAATATCGTCTGGAGTATTGATTAGATTTTATTTCATAGGCACCAGATTTTTTGAAATCAGAAATTTTATCTTTTGGGTTGCCAAGAATATTCTGAATTGATCAGGAGTTTTTGAAAACAATGGAAATATCAAAGTTTTAAAAATGCCATTCAGGCCATTGATGAGGTTTTTATTGTATGATGATTCTGCTTTTCTTCTTTTCTTTTCTTTTCTTTTGTCTTTTGGAGGGTGGTTTGATCAGAAATCTGGTTTTTAAAATTTCGTTTTCTGATTGTATCCGTATTTCGGGGTCGATTTTTTTTTGAATTTACCTTCATTGAGTGGGAGGAGTAAGATAAGGTCAATCATGTGTACAATGGTGGTTAAATTTTGTCTCCATGAGTAAACCGAGTAAGCTGGGATGTAGTTTAGTTCATCTGAAGGTTTCCTGTTATATTAAAATCCAGGATATTTTGTTGTTTTTTTAACAACAAGATCAATGAAAAGGAGTTTGTGATGGGTTTCAATTTTGTAAGCAAAATTCATAGTTGGATAAGAATTATTGATATGGGTGATGAAGTTATCCAATTGGCATAGGTTAAGGTCCAAGATGGAAAAAATATCATCGACATGATAGTGCCATATTTTAGGGAAATAAAAGTCAGAATCTTTTAGTCTGCATTTGAAATTCCTAAGAATCACTGGGTTCATGCAGAAAAAAAAAAATGAATCAGTCACCCACCACTTCAGATTTTATGAAACTTTTTTAATATATTGCTATGGCCAAATTATAAAACTATATCAAATAATTTTGGCCTATGTTAAATAGTTTTCAAGATACGGGAAGTCAAAGTTTAGCGGGAAAAGGCATTATCAACATTTTTGTGGCTATTGTAAATATTCTACTATAATGCGAAAAATTTTGACCTGAAAAAACACCTAAATTTGTGGGATCGCATTATACAAGAGGGAAAAATTAGCGCTACAACAGCTGGGGAAAGGGGGGGGTCTAACGAACTTCAAATGAAAATAGTGTATAACATTGAATATATTTGTATATTATAGTGCACTATACAATACATTTGGTACATTAATTAGCTTTTTATCTCAATTTTCCATCCACTTTTATATCGCCAAAAGATAATGGGGGGGGGGGACACATTAATTCCCTTTTTTCTCAATTTTTTGTCCCCAAAAGCTAATGCAAAAGTGAATTCTCAAAAACAAATGGCCATTGGGGAAAAAATCACTATGATCACGTTTTATTTATTATAATTTCCCTTGCTGCCGTTTACTGATAATAATTGAACAATATAGGCATGAACAGAAGGGCATGTCTAAAAAGTGCGACCGGTCGCCAAGAATTAGTATGATTTAAACATGTATACATACATAAATTTTCTTCACCTGGCTTTTCTTTTTCGTATTCATTCATTGTTTCTTGATGCTGCCCAATATGTATTTCGCCATCTCCTTTCTCCAAAATATATTTATTACGTATCGGGCACTCGAACACTTGAATTTTCTACTTTCATCCGTCATTTTGATTCTACTCACCGAGGCGGTCGAGCCAACCGGCGTTGGACTCCGGTCACAATTAGCAAGACTGGTCGCATTATGAAAATGCTCATCACCGGTCGTTACTTTATGAATCGAGAGTTGTCCGAATCGGGAGAAAATTTAAAATGAATAAAGCCAGTTTACATATGCCTGCATCGTTCCCGTGTCGATCGGACATAGTCAAAATTTCGAGTCAGTCACTGGTGGCTCCAAACGAGCTTTGTGACGGTCGCGACTGGTCGGACTTTTTAGACACACCCTAAATAAATTTGTAAAGTAAAATAAATTTTCGATCAGTAAATTTTTAACAGCCACTATGTTCTATCTCCTGAAATTGTCCAAAATTGTTTTCTAAAGTTCAAATGAATATTTATTACATTACTTAATGCACGAAACATAATGTGTACTTTAATAATTTCAAAAAATGAACATAAAATAAAAGTACACGTAATCTACCATAACTGTATCGTTTTTGTCTTCTTAAAAATTAAATAACCTTTTATTATTTATATTATAATTTTTTTTATTATAAACTTTTATAATAAACCACCGTCTATATTGTATTAAGGAACTTTTTGAAGAATCAGGCGATAATGAATCAGATTTTGAAGTTTTTTAATTGTATACATCCAGGTTATTCATTTTTCAAATTGTAAAAAAATAGATTTTTTTTCCTGTACATACTTGCATATTTTATTTCTCCTAAGTTAGCGATGAATCAAAAAATGGGATCACATTATAGTAGAATACTTACAGTATATAACCAGTAAGAAAAAAGTTTTGCTAAATTTTGACTACTTTTCCTATAAGATACATAGATTTGATAGAAAAATAGTTTTATGTATTTTCTAAATTCTAAAAATGAAAAAATAAAAAATAATTGATTTTTTAAAATTTTCAAATAATAACAATTTTTTTAAATTTTCACATTTTTCTCAAACTAAGATTAAAAGGTGAAGCAGTGGACAGATTTTTAAAATTAAACCTAAAAGTATGATCTAAAAGAATACAAAATTTTAAAAAATGGGATTTTAGCTGGCTTTATTATTAATTTAGCTGGTTAATAACTCATTTTTGGTCAAAATAATTTAACATAGAAACACTGAATACATATATCGCAAATCAGGTTTATTGTTATTTGCTTAAATAGTCACTTTTTAAATAGTCAACTAACAATAAGTATAACATAGTATTTTAGTCATAAATTATTTTAAGAGGAGTTGAGGGTAAGAAAATCGAATAGAAATCTAATGATCAGATCTGAATGAAATTTACCATGGTGACTGCAGATGCGTTGACTGTTTGAAAAATACCAAGTTTAACCCATTAACCCCATTATTTACAGACATATATGCCTTTAGGATTTACTCATATCTGTATGTGCTGAAAAAATTGTAAGCTAAGATTCATAATATTATTTTAAGAAACTCTATCAGAAACACGTCGATTGTTAGAAAACAGATTCTTACTAAGACAATTCCTGCAACTCACAGCTTTCACTATTTTGTTCCCCTGTCAAGTGATTTCATAGGTACAAAGAGAGTTATGCCCCGTTCACACTGGACCGGCAAGGCGGCAAAGCGTCTTTTTCTGCCTCCCCCCTCCTGCGCGAGTTGTTCCCACTGGACCGGCACGAGAGAAGCGGCAATGGAAGAGAAATATAATGGTGGCATCGTTTCGATCTTAAGTTATTGCAGTAAAACTTTGGACGAACTTCATGGTTGTATTTGTAGCATCCGAAATTTGCTATATCTGAGACAATTCGGAATTTGTTATATCACTGTTGAAAGGCCAATTGGCACAGTTGGGAATTTCGAATTGTTTCGTTTATATTTTTGTATCAGAGTTCGTTATAAAGAAGTTCAACTGTAATTATATGTCGGTGAGAAAGCATAATTAAAACATAACAAAGCAGAGTGTACAGTAAGTTCAGTGTGCATATTTTTCTCGTATTTATAAAAAGTCTTCAAGATTATTTTTAAATTTATTGTTGCCGACATCGATCAGCAATATTTCCAATCGAAGCGATCGAAAACCAAGTTCGTGATCACGTTTCAGTTCTAAAACTTGCTAATTTCCAACTGAATTATCTAAATAAAATTGAACCAAACATATCTATTTAGCGATGTAAAAAGCTAAAGGACAATAGCAATTTATATTTTCACATTTACAAAATAAAGTGCATTCTCTTTATTCTATTTCACTATAAAATTGTGATCCGCCATCATTCTTTTGATCACGTGCTCCAGTAGTCGAACGATTGGTTGAGCCTAACCTCGCTGAGAGCAGCAACCGGCAAAAGTTGAACAAATTTCAACTTTGCCACCTGGCTTATTTGCCGGCTGCGGCACTTGACTTGACCTATTTCTAGTTGGCCTTGGACGTAGTGCGCATGCGTCAACGGGTGCCGCTTTGCTGGCCCAGTGTGAACTGGGCATTAGTGTGGATGAGGAATTTGCCTTAATTTTTGTGTTTTCTTGAGAGCAAGTGCCTGTTATCAAGTTGTCTGAATTGTGTCTGAGGCACATTAAAATGAAACCCATTTGTCACATGCCTCAGGCTAGTTAATTGTTGGACGTGGATGTTGAGAGTGAAAGTGCACATGCTGCTAATTAGCACAAAAAACATTTTCAGTTGCTACAAGTTTGCAAGTGTGGCAGTCATTCGAAAATGGAGAGTTAGTTCAAGAGGATAATCTCTGTAAGGCTATCAAAACGTGCGACTCGGCATGCTATCTTCAGGAGTGATCATTCTCCACGACATTGCACACAAATCGCAATAGTAGTTGTAGATGCACTAGCCAAGAAGAAATGGTAGTTCTCGAACATCCTCCTTACAGCCTGGATTCGTCCCCTTATGACTTTCATCTCTTCGAGCTGCTGAAGAAAATTCTCAAGGGACATCGATTCAACACCGATGAGGATGTGCAAGAAGCAGTTTTGGACTGGTTCAAACAGCAACCCACATCTCTTTTCATGGACAAAATTTCCCCTCTCACCAAGCAATGGGACCTAAACGTCATGGGTGACTTCTTTGAGAAATGTGTGCATAATTCAGTTCATTAAACACCACTTTTTCTATTTGCTTGTGTTTCCTGTTCCCTCTCTTCTTCTTACTACTTGACTCAAACAGGTTTCTTTTGAATACGACTCGTCCAAATTCATATAAGGCATGTGTACATGTATACATGACAATCACTGGTGTTTTGGCCATAATTCTTCTAAAGAATGAAGAGGAAGATGACGTAAGAGTGAAATTGGCCCCATACCATCATTTCATTGACCTTCAGGAAAAGAAGGAATTTGTTATGTACCTCTGTATACATGTAATATGATTCCAAAGTCAGGATTGCAGTTACAAAAGGCTCGGGATGACTCTACTACTTTTTTGAAAAGTAAACTGAATATATGCAATAGATTATACACAATTTTCAGCAAGCCACATTGTTGCTAAAGATTCTATTCTATGATCTAAATTAGAGTTATATTACCCTTAGGTGAGTTTATTGAGTTCATTACTACCATAAATAATTAAAATTGAATAAAAGTATTTATTGTTTCCCAAAATACAACACATGCAGGGATTAATAGTTCACTTAATCAGTTTTCTAATTTATGTTGAAAGTATATTAATATGAAGGCAACTAAAAATCCATTAATTTTATTTCGTATTTGTTTAGACCATAATTTTTAGGCTTATTTTTCCAAGAATGTTTGGCTATAATAGGCGCATTCGGCAGCACTCAGATCTGAGAGAACTGTCACGTGGTATGTGACTGCTTTTCTGAGCGTCTAAGTGACCACTGCCGAAAGCTCTTTTATCTCAGAAAGAAAGGCTTTACCGGCTTTACAACTATTGAGAAGAAACTGCGGATCTACTAATTTTAGTTTACATGAAATAAAAATTAACATCAAATGAGCAACTGAGCATGCATAATATTCGATTCCGATAAGAGTTTTCCATAAGGCCAGGAAGGAAAGAGCACAGTGGCTATCATAGCTCTTTTGATAGCTTCCCATCGCAGTGGGCACCGCCATCTTCATTCTGAGAAGTCAGAAAAAAGAAAAGCTTGCTGAGCATCTGAGCTCAGAATCTGACAGATTCGTTGCATGCCGAACACGTTTTCTGCGGAAGTAACAAAGTGCTCGCTGAACACTGTTCTCTCAGATTTGAGTGCCGCTGAATGTGCCTATTGCCTCACCTCTTAATCGTATTCTGAGAAGATGGCATTTTTTTTACCTTAAAACTTCCAGTTTTAATTTTCTCCTACCTTCATTTGCAAGAAAAGATACAAAAATCAATTTTTTGTCAAATCTACATATACATACCTGCCAACCTATGGAGAAAGAAATTCGTACATTTACTCAAAAATGTACCAGGAACAATTTATGTTAAGTTCAAGCGGAAAGGGGGTCGTGCGACCAGTCGATCTGGGGTGCAATTTCCTCACTAATGCGATAATGAAATCGGTTTTCCTATATCTTTATACAACAAGTTATCGCTTGTTGCATGGTATTAATCATAAATAGGTCATGAAAATATTTAAGTGACACTATTCAGACCCCTCGAGAGTCCGTTCTGCAGATCAAATTTTGATGAAACTTGGAATGCTTTTTAAATACCATGAAGAAGAGATTTTTACGAGGGTGGGCTGAAAAGTAATGCCTCCATGGCTGTAACTTTTTTATTTTTTAACCGATTTTCAAAATTCTTTTTGTATCTGATACTCCCATTTCTCCTCCATGTAATGCACTATTCACTTTTCGACATAGTCCCCATCCCTTACACGCATTGTACCAACGCGTGACTAGTCGGGTGAACCCGTCGGAGAGGAATTCCGGGGTTGTTGTCGACACCAAGACCGAACGGCAGGTTTCACCTCGTCGTCAGAGCGCAACTCATGCCCCTTAAGGTGCTCTTTCCTCTTTGGGAAGTGGTGAAAGTCGCAAGGTGCAAAGTCTTTCATTTTTGAACTGCAGTTTTTCATCTTTGAACTGTAGACGCTGCAACCGCCTCTGATGTGTGGCGATCGTGTGCGGACGGGCGTTATCGTGCTGCAGAAGAGGATCCAAAGCTGCCATTCAATCCTCGTGTCGGCGACAACCCCGGAATTCCTCTCCGACGGGTTCACCCGACTAGTCATGCGTTGGTACAATGCGTGGAAAGTGATGGGGACTATGTCGAAAAGTGAATAGTGCATTACATAGAGGAGAAATGTGAGTATCAGATACAAAAAGAATTTTGAAAATCGGTTAAAAAATAAAAAAGTTACAGCCATGGAGGCATTACTTTTCAGCCCACCCTCGTACAATTAAAAATAGTTCAAATTTTGATCACTAGGTGAAAAAATGGCGTAAAGAATATCACCGAATAAGCAAATCCGAATGGAAGTCACGTTTTTGGTCAAAAATGTGAAGTTTCACCAAACGAATGAAGCCGAATCGGTATACTCTATAATCCAATTTTACTGACTAGAATACTAAAGTGCTTGATAATATTCCGACACGAAATATTATAACGTGTTCGTTACAACACACGATTGAAATGCGAAATCACAATAATGTTTCTTCATGATGTACTGCTGTACAGTAGCCATTGGATAAAGTGCAACACCATGAAGGAAAGCTATAGTCATGCCTCAGCTACTACGTAATGCAGTTACTCTCAAGAGCAACCGCCACATCAGGAAAGCTATACTCACACAATTCCAGCAGGATAATGTCTACGAGCAGCACGGGAACGATGCCAGATACCTTTACTTCTTTGACCTACATGTTGTCGCCTATTGAATCTGTGTGGGATAATGGACACTGGGCAAGTAGCTCGTGAAAATCAATGAACAGTGGACTAGCGTAGAAGCAACTGCACAGGAAAACATCCGAAATCCCTTTGATTCCCATGCTCGTGGGAGCTTCACAAGATACTCACTTTTAAATAAAACAGTGTCGTACTAGTCTGAAACTATAATCACTTAGGTATATTATTCAGTGGCAATTTTCAGAAATCACTAATGCACTTTGTTTCATTTTGCGCCATTTTTCCTAAGTGTCTTAGCCATTTTCAAAATTCGTACTTTTATAAATCTCACCGTACAATCGTACAATTACATCGAAATTCGTACATTGTACGGAAAAATCGTACAAGTTGGCAGGTATGCATATATAACAATAATATGGGCAGAAGTGCAGCCATGATGAAACTTCAGAGTTTGAAAGTTTCCAGTAATTTTATTGCATGTTTATATATTTGATTTATTAACTAGGCGGGGCCTGCGCGAGTTTGCGCAGAAATTAGTTTCAAATTCATTTCATATTGTTGAAAGCTTGCACATTCAAATTATTTGGTGTGACAAACCGTAACGACCGAGAGAGAAGTCCTCCGCAATGAAACTTAATGCACTGTTACATTATCATATATAGGGCATTGTTATTCGTTTTTCTACCAATAGTAAGCCCTAAATTTGCCCTATCTATGATGATGTAATAATGTATTAAGTTTCATTGAGTAGGCTTTCCAACATCTCCTAGCGAGAAAGCCTGGGCCAAAAGGTGTATCATCATCAAGTGACCAATAGCCGCTTGATGATGATGTAACAATGTATACACCTTTTGTCTGCAGGCCTTCTCTTTAAGAGGTGTTGGGCTTTCTCTGTTGGTGGTTATGGACAGACTCACATTTTCTCCTTTATTTATAGTTTGAAAAAAATTGTTGCTCAGACAACAATGGTCAGGTGACTTTTCAGTTCCGGCGTGTGCTTCAAGCCAGCGCCAACAGTGCTTAAACGTGCAACAAGAATGCAAAACTGCTTCCGTGACGAACTTACATGTTCTCCTTTATTTATAGTTTATTTTAAATTTAAAAAAAAAAAAAAAACTTATGAAATGTAATTATTACAATATTTCTTTATAAAATGTATGCAGAAATATATTAAATACACGAAATTAAAAATTTTACCCCACTGAAATGCATATTACTTTTATTGAAGCATAAAAGAACTGATTTTAGATTACCGATTTTGTGTGTGTGAGAGGGGGGGAGGCATATCAGTCGCCGTGGTTTAACTGTTGTTGATTTTTAATTGTGGTTAAATTTTTGCTGCTGCAGCCTTACTTGCAAAAAATTTCGGTTCTTAGGTTTATATTTATGTTTACTTCATTTATGCCCCAACATGACAAAGAACATAACATAAATCTGCCAAACAGGGTGAAAATTAATTCCACTGCCAAACTTGGAGAGGTAATAGGGATAGTCGGAACAAACAACTTTTCTTTATACCAGTTTTGCGGGAAAAATTTATTTACCAACACAGATTACCAAACTTTATCTGCCAACAGTTACAGCAGTTGTAACGAATAAATTACCAACTTGTGCACATTACGCAAAATCAAAGCACGAGCGAACATATTCTGATGAAGGGACCAGGCAGTGTCATGGACATTGACTTTATACAACATTCCGTACAGCTATTGGATTACTGTCTGCATAAGTCATGGCTGAATATTCTGCTGCAGAGATGGCGGATATCCATCTCATCTATGGTAAGACTTTACCAAGAGCAATTCCCAGATAGATGACACCCTTGTCGTTCCACATTTGTCTCCATTGACCAGCGCTGAGAGAAACTGGGATGTTGCTTCCCCGCAGACATGATGCTGGTGCTTCTGGGGTCATGTGAAAAGCCTAGTGTATGCTAACCCTGTGGCGACTTTCGAAGAGCTGAGAGCATGTATTGTCCGCACCTGCAGAGACCTTCAGCAGAACCCTGACGTCTTGCAGAGAGTTCAGCAGAACATGATATGGCGATGTCATGTCTGCATTGGAGTCGGCGGTCGCCACTTTGAACGACTGCTGTAACTGTTCTGTGTTGGTAAATAAATTTTTCTCACAAAACTGGCATAAAGAAAAATTGTTTGTTCTGCCTATCCCTACTACCTTTCCAAGTTTGGCAGTGGAATTAATTTTCACCCTGTCTATATGGTGAAAAAAAAATCATAAAATAATAAACAATCTTAATTTTAATTATTGATGAATGTAAGCATTATAATAAGTTTTTCTTACCATCTGTTTACAACAAAGTTAAGCCATTCAGCCGTTTCTATATTTTGCAAAGCACGGCGACGATGAACACGTAATTTCTCAAACACTACAGTATCTTCTACAAGCCTCTTCAGGCTCCCCTGCCAAATAACATAAAAGATTCCCAACAACAGAATAATCCATGCAAATGAAAAATCAGCTTGTCCAAGAAGCCAACTTCCAAAGATGGAAATGAATAGAAAGATGTTACTCCGTTTGAAATGGGCTTCTCTCTAGAAAGGAAAGCAAACATCAGAATTTGGAATGTCCAAAGAAATCTACATTATTATAAAATTTCTGCAGAAGAATAGCTAAGTTCATAGATATTTATCCACCTCATATTTTTTGATAAGGGCTTCTTGGACATCATCAATTTCTGTAGATTCCGGTTCTAATGGAACTTTTTCAGGTTCTTTTATAGCCACATCTTCTTGCTCGGATGGTTCTCTAGGGTGCAAAACAGATGGCGTAGGTGGAGGAGAAGATGTCGATGATTGGTCACCATCATCAACTACAAATAAAACACATTTTTTTATTCAAATTATTCGTATTTTACTCATATTATTAAAAAAAAGACAATTGAACAAAAATTACAATAATGGAAGAAACTGAACAATAATTACAAATTGAAAGAATATTACAACAAATGAACAGGTTGAACAAAAGAGTGCAAACTGAAACAAGTAAGAACTGTGGATCAGAACACACACACCCAAAAAAGAACTCCCCATTTTTCCACAAGTGGAAAAATTTCAATAGAAACACTATCATTAACTTATAAGGGAACCGTCCAAACTGGTATCTCACAATTTCACACCAAATTGAAATATAGTGATTTTTTTTTATTTTACAAACATCAATTTTTAGCTTTAGGTGAGTAAATATTTCAATTTGGTGTGAAACTGTGAAATACAAGTTTGGACGGTTCCCTTATAAGTTGACAACACTATTGCCAACTAATGACTATGCAATCGCCAAACGTCGGATAATGAGGTAACCTACCGTTATATCAAACATGATATTTGATCCTTAAGAAAAACTTGGTATGATATCATATTTATGACTTATAATTATGTGTATGGTAAATTCCAAAAGATATATCGATGCATTATATTCATATTAAAATGATCTGAATAGCCCCAATTGAGAATGGCAATCAGGGAAGATTATGGTGTAAATGTGAGTTTTTTTCACTACTTCTACATAAAAATCACCATTTTAATTTTTTTGGGGCCACTGGCAAAAGTGGCCATCAGCAACGTGACCCTTGAATGTTGTTACAATGTGTCCTTATGAACTTCCATGAAGTCCCATGATGCCCAAATGACAGAGCAGCCCGCTGACTCACAAATTGGGAATCCTCCTTACCCTGAAACCATCAAATAAACTGATGAAAATTCATACTCAAGAGAAGCCAAAAAACTGCAGAAAATATATGTAATGGACGAGTTGGCCTGAGTCTCTTACTTTCATAATTACAATGTAGAAAAGGGAAGGGAAAAAATTCACACAAGCTGCATTTGAAGCAGAGAGAGTGAGTTTTGGACCTTAGTTTCAGTACCAGATCGTGAAATTTTTCCTTCTCTTTTCTACATTGTAATTACAAAATATTTGAAGAATTTTCTTTAGTTTCTTCATTTCCATTTGAGTGGGAACATGAAAGAGGGAATGGAAAATGGAGAGGGGGCAAATTTTTTGCTGTGTAATAAGAACAATATACTAATCTACAGGGTATCTGCACATTTGTAAAAAACATCAGGGGCAGAGGGGCGATTCCTGTAATCAAAGCAAGATAGAATGTCCCTGTGAACATATGTTCTAAAAAATGTCCAAATTATGTGTGTATACACAGATGTCACTTGTTTCAGTCAAAGTGTTTCTGAAAGTCAATTTAGTGACTTTTTTTGGGGACTTCTTAAAAAAATTTCCTGACCTAATTTAATTATTTTTAATGCCAAAAAAAACCTTTTTAAGATTTTTCCCGGACTGGAATGACCAGATTTTTTTCCACGACCAAATTTTAATTCCGTGACTCATTTTCTAATTTTGTTACTTTTTGTGACCTGTAGAAAACATCATTCACGTCATCAATGCCATGTGTACAGGAGTGTTTTTGGACGACACCGTCCCATGACAGTAGATCGGGCATTGAGGTCCAGTGCATTGGCCTGCCAGGTCTCCTGACCTTAATCCAATGGGCTTTTCTATGTAGGGATACATGAAAAGTGTGCTGTATGCTATTGCAGTTAACGACATATCGATCTGAAAGAGCTTATTAATAAAACCTGTGTAGCTGTTTGATAGGACCTAGATATCTTCGAGCGGCTTCACCAGTCATGTTGAGATCCTAAGACACATGCATTGTTGTTCATGCAGATACTTTGAGCATCACCTGTTAGCATCTGGTATGTGGCTAATGTACACCCCATTCCAAAAGCATTTTCACATAGATGAAATAATGTTCGGCACCCTTGCAATATATCAAGCCACTAAAACTAATCTGCTTTAAACCAGTAAAATTAATGCAATTCAAACTTGACTTCTTGCTTGAACTGATTAATTTCACTGATTTAATGTTTTGCAAAGAGGCCGAACATTATTTACCTAAGTGAAAACGCCTTTGGAATAGGGTGTACATCCTGTAACATCGTCGCCTATAACTATGCTTTGTAAGATATATGTTCGTAGGGACATTCTTTCTTGTTTTGATTCCAGGATTCACTCCCCCCCAGATGTTTGTTATCATTTGCATCAACAAATGCTGGTCATGTTTGTAAGTGGCATCAACAATGGCTGGTGAAAATACACCTTCAAATTTTAATGGAAAAATAATAATATACATAAGAAAAGAAAAATAAATAAAATAAATAAACGTCCAAATACAGTAGAACCCCGTTAATATGTGTTTAAGGAACCAAACAAAAACTACGTATTATGCAGGATTGAAAAACTCAAAGTGCTGTGTTATGAAATAAGCTTGAGACACAAAAATAAATGTTTTTTAGTCTGTTTACATGATTGTACAGGGTGACCCAAAAAAACGCGAACTTTTAACAATCCAATAAAACCAAGAGTGATGAAAGAAGAACATTTTATTCATAGTAATTGAAACCTGTATACTTGCCATTTACAAAACATTAATGGAATTTATCATTTTTTTATGGCGTCCTCTTGTATAAATGCATTCTTGAAATCTGCTGTTAAGATTCCTCACTGACCTCTGCAACATCTCAGCTGGGATACTGTGAATTTCATCCTGAATTCTCTGTTTTAATTCATCCAGAGTTCTTGGTCGAGTTATGTACACTTTACTCTTAGATAGCCCACAAGATAAAATCACAAGCGGACAAATCTGATCATCTAGGGGGCCAGGGGACGTTACCGAATCTTGAGATCACACAGTTAAAAACATTTTTATGGCTAACACACGCTGTTGCCTGTTCCACTAGCCCATGGTTACTAAAATGGCAAAGTGCTTACTTGCTCAAGGTCACTGTCCCACAGTACTGCCATCTGCTCGAGGCTGCCACTACGCATTTCAAAAATTCCAGTTTTTTTGGGTCACCCAGTATATAGCTATTAGAAATTACAGTCGAAACCCGTTAATACGAAATCGTCAGGACCATAAATTTTTTTCGTATTATCCATCAACTCTGACAACTTTCAAAATAAGCATAGAAAAATTACTGTTATAAAATATGTACATTTTTATTCCGTTCCTTCAGTAAAAAACTCTGTTATTTTGGTCTATCTACATGACATTACAAAATTTTTGATTAAAACATTATTTACTTTTAAGTATAACGTAAATAAATCTGGAGGAACATTTTCCTCGTACAAAATAAATGATTTGAGATCGTCCATCACAGTAATCATACGCTGTGTTGACGGAGCAGAGTGCAGAATTTGCCTGGGATCATCATCACTTTCATCACTTTTGACTCCGCCATCTTGGTTTCTACCTAGACACTGTTGCACGTGTACAATATAGAAAAAAAACTTACTTGGTGAAACCATTTCAGCAATGCCTCTTCCATTTCCTCGTGTGTTGCTGTTCGCATCCGTTTCCTTTTAAGTGTCCCACTTGTCTCTTCTTGCTGTCTGATTTTTTCAGCGTTTTTTATTAGTGTTGACAAAGATGACGGAGGAATTTCAAATTCTTTAGCAATCTGCCTTTTTTTTTGCATTTGGTTTTTCAACGACTTCTAGTGAAAGATCCTTTCGTTTCTCTTTCCTTATGTCGGACATGGTGAGCAGTACGTAGTGTAGTCTATAGTCTGCAGCTGTATAGCCTGTATCGAAGAAGACCGATTGATTCCTGTTTAAAATTGGCACGTGATTCAATTTCTTTTGAAACAAGTGCGCTCTCATACAGAACCAATCAGATTCGCGTTAGTGAACACCAGGTGATTAGTGGTGTTCGTCACGCCCGAATGAACATGTGATTCTTTAGAAGTCAGCTAACAGAAAACATTTAATTTTTATTTCAGAAAATTGCATACTTCGAAAACTTACTAAATTTTTATTCTTATCACTATTTTCTCACTAAATTTCCGAAATTTTCCTTGTATTAACCGGACTTTAATTAAAAATCGTTCATATTAAGAGGATGACTTTACATGTAAATATCATTCACGGGGACGGGCCAGCAAAATTTTTCGTATTGAAGGAAAAATTCTGTGACCTGAATTTGAACCAGGAACCTCGAGTATCATATGCTTGATGCCTCTACTAATTGGACTATTGCAGACACACTTACAGCCATGCGGTCACTAAGTGTCTTAAACACAAATTGTCATGGTGGAAAGCCTTATTATTCTATCAAATTGTTATTCTATCAGTCAATATTTTCAAAGGAAAAATTATTATTAAAACATTGTTTCACCCAAATTCCACTTCATTATAAATTAATTTCCTTATTTAAAAAGTTTACACTAAAGTTGAGATGCAAATGTAATTTTTAAATTTAATTAATAAATTGAGAGTTCTTAGTATTATTTCTATGAGGGTAGCCCAGAAAGCAAAGCACCACAATTTTTTTTCCATTTCTAACAATGGTACAAATGCGAAACTTGAGATATGCATTCTCTCAAGTTTTTGGAGTGCGTGCACAAAGTTTCAGTTTCTTCCGACATATAGAGTACGTGCAGCAATGGAACAACATGGAAAGTGAAGTACATTACAAGCAGCGTGTCATCATTGAATTTCTCACTGCGGAGCAAGAAACGATTGGAAACATTCACAAACGTTTATGTGCAGTTTATGGAGCATCAGCAGTCGACAGAAGTACGGTTAGAAGTATGGAGCACAGAGGGTGAGGCCATCAGAAAGCAGCTCAGCAGAGCTCCAAGTCGGGGCGGCCATCCTCGGCTGTCACACCTGACAAGATGCAGCGTGCTGATGCGTTCATTCATCAGGACCGATGCAGAACGACTCAGCAGTTGGTGCTGGAGCTGTCAATCAGCAAAGGAAGTATGGGTGAAATCATCCGTGCTCTGGATTACACAAAAACATGTTCACGATGGGTTCCGCGCTGTTTTAAGGAGGAACACAAAGCTCTGAGAAAAAACATTTCTTCTGAGTTGCTGCAACATTTTGAAGCTGAGGGGGAAGCCTTCTTGTTCTGATTGTGATAGCTGATGAAACCTGGGTGCACCATTTTGAGCCCAAAGCAAAACGACGATCGATGGAATGGCGTCATCCGCAGTCTCCACAGAAGAAAAAATTCAAAGCAACTGCTTCTGCTGGTAAGGCCATGATCACTGTGTTTTGGGACTGTGATGTGTCATACTCATTGATGCGATGCCGAGAGGCAGCACCATTAATTCTGAGGCATATGTGAACACATTAACCAAACTCAAAAAGCGCTTCCAGCGACTTGGACGCCATAACAACCCAGCTGATTGTTTGCTTCAACACGATAACGCTCACCCTCACGCCAGTTTGAGGACGTCGGAACATATCACGAAACAGGGTTGGACAGTGTTATCCCATCCACTCTACAGCCCTGATCTAGAGCCCTCAGACTTTCACTTGTTTGGGCCATTGAAGAATGCCATTCGTGGAAGACATTTTGAGGATAGTGAAGAGGTGATTCGCACAGTGAAGACATGGCTGCATGAACAGAACAAGGACTGGTACCGACAGGGCATACACACCCTTGTCTCTCACTGGAGGAAGGCCATAGAACGAGACGGAGATTATGTGGAAAATAGGGAGTGTAGAAGAAACATCATTCTTTCGTGTGTATACGTTTCATTTGTTCAATAAATAATTGTTGAAGAAAAAAATTGTTAATAATATATTAAATAAAGTCCAGGTTGAAGATTACACTTCAATAATATATTAAAGTCCAGGTTGCAAAATTTTTCCTTCACTTTTCGACATTATTATCTATTGGAACAATTATGGATAAAGATATGGAGGCTGTAAATTATCCAAAGTTTCTCAAAACTCTCAGTCCACCAGGGATCCCATCACATTGTCTGCTTACCCATCATAATACTCTGGAATCCTGACTCTCCCAAATTCACATTCAGATATTGCAAAATTTCATTAAAGAGCCCAAGCAACACAGGGCGTATCAGCTAGTCAATATATAATTGAAAATAATTTTCACATTTTCAACTCATTTAAACTTTGTAAATGCTAAAATAACAAGTCTTTTTTTTTTTTCTTTGCTTTCCATTTTATAGCATTGCAATCTTGAAAATAATTCATTATTATATTAAATAATCATTTTTTGTAAGCATTTTTATATTGCGTAATCTAGCCTACACTGAAAAATATTTGCTATTTGATACAATAATAACCTCCAAATCTAATACCTGAAAGTATACAAAACTAAGACTTTGTATCAACATCCAGGATAAAATTTTAAGAGGCCCAAAACCCAATGGGGAGAGGGCGAGTTTGATGAATTAAGAAATTTTTAAGTGTAAATTCAATAACAACTGTATATAATTATAAACATTATGCAAAAAAATTCTTCCTTGTAGTTAAGACTGTTAAATACACAATGGGGACTCTTTCTGAGGTGTTATACACTGCGTTTACATGCACACTTTCGATCCGGATCGAAAGACAAGTTTCAAGTCAATCCTGCAAAAAGTGGCATGTAAACAGGCTTCAAAACCCCGATCCGGATCGAGTTCAATCCCGTCGAAAGAGGTGGTTTGAAACCAGGGAAGGATGCCTCAGGAAAGAGGTCAATCAAATAATAATATCCGGATCGAGTTTAAATTTGCTGTTTGGTTGAAAGAAAAAATATAGAAAATTTTAGCTAAAATAAGTTCTTGGTTGATTTATACCTCAACGCAATAGATATTTATAAATAAATAAATGAATAAATTTTAAAATACATTGCATGTTTAAATTTTTTTTGTAAACTTTTTTATCAAAATGTCATTTTTCCTAATTAAAAATTTTCAAATTGTCAATCAAATTGGAGTTTTATATATATATTTTTAACAAAATTTAATTTAATAATTTTTTTTATCAAATTTTAATGATCAAATTAAATATTATATTTATATCAAAAATTTCAATTTAACAATTTCTATTTTATTAAATTATAATTTGATAATTATTTATAATAATTACAGCTTTTTGCAATCGATAAAATGTAGTTTGCAATTGGTAAAATGTAGTTTGCAATTGAAAAAATAATCTTTTCAATTGAAAAAATGTAGTTTTCAAATGAAAAAATGTAGTTTTCAAATGAAAAAATGTAGTTTTCAAAATAAAAAATGTGGTTTTCAAAATAGAAAATGCAGTTTTCAAATTAGAAAATAGACAAAAAATTCATAAAATATAAGTCAAAGAAACCAAAGAATTTAATTATATATATTGTTATAGTACAGTAAATTACAAAATTTTATTATATAAATATTAGTATTATAAAATTAAAGATTATTATACAAATTACTGTAGATATAGTGTAAAACTATATAAAAACATTGGATATTATGCCGTATTACAAGGGGTAAATATAGTAGCTGTATACAATAAGAACTTACAGTAAAAAACACAAATTCTATTCTCTTCTATTCATTGTCATCATCATTATCATTTTGAGGAATGTCTGGAAGATCATTTAAAATTTCAGTACGCTGAATGCACGGTACTAAAAACTGCCGGCTATGAACGACCCAACCATTGCAGTCGCGGGGGGTTATTTGCGCTGCTGCAGTTGAAATGGCAGCGAGTAAGGCTGGCCGGTCAGGCGCGTGTTCGCAGCGCACAAGCAATTTTAGTTTGTTGAACGCTTCCTCTACAGGGTTTAGGAACGGGCTATACGGCGGTAGATAAATTACTTGGCAGCTGTGATCATCAATTAGCTGCTTCACTTGGTTAGTTTTATGGAATGGAACATTATCCATAATTACATGTAAAAAATGTAATGTTTTACGTGTATGTAAATTGTGGAAATCTTTTTACAGTATGTATTTTAGCCTATATTCGAGTTACACACGTTCGCTGAGCTCATCTTGCCCGTCGTCTGCTTAATTTCGTCGCCGTTTATGTAATACAAATAATTGCCACTAGAGGGTAAGGGAGAGTGAGGCTAACTAAAGCTCCTAATCTAGAACTTTAGGGCTAACTGGGACGCTTTCTTTATTTTATTATGTTAATTACCGTATATACTCGCATATAAGTCGATCTCGCGTATAAGTCGAGGGCAGATTTTGGGCTAAAAATTTTGAAATTTGCTATGACCCGCAGATAAGTCGAGGTTAAAATTTCAGGTGCATTCACTGAAGTTACCATAGTTTACCCATGCTTAAATCCTCCTGTACTTGCATGGTTAATAATGTAAAACTTGTTTAACAATTAAATATTACTTTAAACTTTATTGTCATTTAATCATTAATCATTTATTATTACTAAATGAATAATTTTATAAAGGCAAAATCAATTATAAGGAAAATTATCATTTAATATTAAAAGTAATTACATAAATAATTATAATCAATAAATATATTAATTATACAGGTAATTACATAAATAAATGACTTAATTTTTAATCTGAAGGATTATGATTTTTATTAATAAATGAAGAATTTTATTAATATGAAATCAAACCTAAGAAGAATTATCAAAATTTTGGCTTTCTTTTGATTTTGCGTTTAAATACTGTAGTTCTTTTTTTTTTGGCAAAAATGACGTCATTTCGATTTATTTTAAAGAATAGCTGTATAAATTGCTGATATTACCAATATTTACCGTAAGTAAGTAGTTGATTTACCGTAATACTGATACTTAAGTTGATAAAATGTGAAGTATAATTCCCAGAGTTCCTATATATTTCCCGAATCGTATGTACCAATCCAGTTGCGATAAAGTTTTCAATTTAATAATGTGTCATTTCTATTTAATAATTACAGGTATCTGAATATTTTATTAAAAAAAAGCGTGTGGAAAAAAAAGTATTAAAATCCAATTTCGTTGTGCAGATGACGATCCAATTTCGAGTTTTAACTTGGAAGCTGCTGCTTCTCACCAGGTGGCAGCACGACCGTAATGAAATCGAAGCATGTCAAAGCAGCACTTCTCCACTTCGCGATCTTATACGATAGCTCTGTTATCTTTGCAATATAATTCAATGAGCTATTTATTTTCATGAATTTTTTTGAATTACCGGTAACTACGATGCATATGAAATGCTATTTAGCCTGTCTTCCTTCATGCTTTTGCTTGCGTCCCTCCCCTGTAAAGTCTTTATCTAGTGCTCTAGTAATGGAGCTAACGCTGCCTCCACCTAGTGAGCAAATTGGAAAGTATGACTGCTGTTACGTTATCACTGTCGGCTCGAAACTTTTATTTTATGGTATAATAAATTCTAAAGGTAAAATTTATGAATGAATAAAACTGATTATGGATAAATGCCGATCTTAAAATATGTATGTTATTTTGGAATCATGTGCGTTTCTTAAAGTAAATATGTAAAGTTCTATACGGAGTTAGGTGACTGCCACAATTCTATGGAAAACTGGTATGACTCGCAGATAAGTCGAGTTTGCTTTTTAGGATGAATTTTAAGACATAAATTTCTCGACTTATACGCGAGTATATACGGTACTTTGTTTCTTATGAATTTTTTTTCTATTTATTTTCTAATTTGAAAACTGCATTTTCTATTTTGAAAACCACATTTTTTCATTTGAAAACTGCATTTTTTCAATTGAAAACTGCATTTTTTTCAATTGAAAACTACATTTTATCGATTGCAAAAAGCTGTAATATATTTTAATTGTAACCAAATTAACTTTCTTTATTAAAACATTCTTGGACGATTTTCAAGACGCAGTTGGCATGAACACGATGATAGTTTACCAAGGTCGGTACCATCTGATTTTCGAGAATTGACTTGTACATTTGCTTTTAACAATGGAAAAGTGAATGGAAAATTCAGGAAAAAGACATGAATAATGCACTGTATATTGTTTATACTTGTACAATTTGCTGTGAAGGTATATTAAATTTTATATGCTAGTGCTTGACGATAGTATTGATGTATCGATGTTCAAAAAGTTTCGACATCAAATTTTTCAATCTTCTTGAATCTTCGATGTTCCAATTTGAATTCATTTCTGTTGAATAACTGTTTAGATTAATGTATTTACAGTATGTGTTGCAATGAGAAAACGCGTAAAAACGCGCTGGAGATTCCAATATGGCCGCCACAGCCTTTTAGAGATTCTCATTATGCTGCAGAGAGAGATACTTTTATCAGAATTTTATTTAAGCACGGTTAATAAATGAAATCTCAATGGATTAATAAATTTTACTTAGTTTTTTGTAAACCAACTTCGCTTATAAGAGTTTTCATCAACTCTGACCCGTACATAGGCCGAATGCGATTTTTAAGGATCGGTTTTTTGGGGGGAAAAAATCGGCTTATAGACGAGTATATATGGTACCAATAATATCAGAACTGAAAGACGGAAGTGAACAATAAGATTCTGGAGATGATGATGATTCTGAAACTGATGTAGAAATTAAAATAAATTCTGTTTTTGAATTCATTGAACACACGGAAGAAATTTGGTTGCAGCAAGCTCACCTTAGAACATTAAAAAATTATTAAAAACACTTTTTTATTGTGGACAAGAGGTTCCTTTATGTTCATTAATGAATGAATCAGGCTGTCAGAGTTCAACTTTTCAATTGCAATGTTATATAAGAAGCATATGGTATTTTTAGCAGATAAATGTGCAAGTTTTACAACCGCTTTTCTGATCTGCTAATTTTGTGATTGGCAGTCCTATAAACTGTTTATGATTGGATGGTGATGGTCCCTATAAAGAAATTCAATGTTCCTCGATTCCAGAAAAATATTGATGGTGGTCCCTTTATGGAGGTTCATCTTGTATTAAATCGGTGGGAAAAAAATTCGGCAAAAAAAAAAAATAGGTCCTATTGTGAAGGGGGTCCTATTAGGGAGGTTTCACTGTACAAATTTTTAACAGATGAACAATTCACATTGTACATAATCAACACACTATCTACATTTCTAATTAAAAAATAAAGGGATTTCAATGGCTGAGCTTGGGTATTGTTCTGTTGAATATTCAATGAAAGAAAAAATAAAATAAAATACTACATGTAATATGGGACTTTCTTTTTTTCTAATAATATTTATTTTAGAGGATTTTAATTTTCTCCTACACAGATAACTAACTAAATTAAGATATGCTACATCCTCAAGTAAATAATGTGAAAGTCGTGATGCTGCAATTATCACCACCACATAATCTTAATCAATGACAAGGCTGCATAGTGAAAGAAGATAATAGATTAAGTCAGAATGTCAAAATGATGTTCTGCTTCATCCATTTCAATTTTTAATGTATGTAGGATTTCTTTTTCGAACTCCGAAAAGCCATATTAAATTGTTCCAATTAATCTCTCTTCATTATTTTCTCAGCTTCCCTCTCCATTCTTTACATTACAACAATGAATGGATTAGCATTAATTATTATTGATCAATCTTTAAAATAAATTGATATGATAAAAAAAAAAAAAATTAACCAAAGTTTATCTAAGAAATCGAAAGCGCTTGTAAAGATGCATTTTATTATACACAAAGCAGAATATTGCATAGCAGATGATGGGAAATTTTTGCATATGAATTATTCTATTAAAAGCGTTTTATGTTAATTTACTTAAGAAGTTGGAAAACTCTACACTGTATTAAAACAAAAGACAATTAAGGAGTCCAAACATGGAAAAATCGCATCTACCATTAACATTGGTTGAATAATCAATGATCGTCTATTCCCTAATAAGATGTAAATAAAACAAAACTTTCCCATCATTGTGATCGTCCCATCACTTACCATTTCATCTTAGCTCCTGTCCGAAGAAAGTTCCCACAGCTTCAGGCGGCGAAAAGAAATCCAACAAATTTCTTACTATTCAGGAATAGTAATTGTGGCCTGTTTATTGTCTCAGAATATTTTATTTGATCAATGCAAATCGATCATATGAGGGGAAAATAGGAGGGGAAGATGTTAAATGAGTCACCGCTTTAGTCCACTATCCCCCCCATTATTCCATCCCTTTCCCTTCTCTCACTCCCTTCCATGGGGATTCCATGCGCTTGAAAATCCCTCTCCACTATGACAAAAACGAAATCGATGCATTTGACAAGTGTTCAGTTATAGGAAACCTACTCATTTATAGAGCATGCTTTAAATTTTTAAGATTGAGGAAACAAATGGAAAATTACGATTTAATGTAAGACCAAGAAAACACTCGACTCTTTAAATATTTATTTATATCTCTTTATTTAGTTCGTTGATCAATAAGTTTGGATTTCTGGTTTTCTTAAATGAAACCTCACTACCGGAAGCTGTCATCGAGCATGAGAAACTGACCAATCATATATAAAGGCCCTCCTTGCAGCGCACCAATCAAACAGAACGTCCCTGATAAATTCAGCCAATCGTAACGAAGTATTCAAATGAAATGAAATTTAAAATGACGTTTGTATGATGATGGTTGTTTACCGCTGATTACTGGCTTTTTATTTTGGATTCCCAATTTATTCAGTATTTATTATTGAGTGATTGCTGCCAATATTTTTCAATCTATACGGCGAACATCTGAATAATAACTGCGAGCAAAGGCCATGGATCGAGCAGTTCTTCAACAAATGCCGTATCAAAGTCTGCAAAAGTTGGCAAAACACCTGGATATAAAAGCTAACATGAAGGTGTGTGGATGTTTTTCCAATAGCGTTTGTTACGTTTACCCTTTTACCATACTTTTCTTTAATTTTAATCATGATTGTTTCTCACTATTTAAAATTTTAAAACTTTTTAAACCATACCATTCACCAAAGGCATTACCGTTAATAAAATACAATTCACCAACAATTTTAATTATACAAATCACTTCCGAAATTAAAACTTAAAAATTCCCTCTAATTCCTTGTCTTAATGCTTCATTCGGATTTCATACATAAATTCGTACGATAGCTCAATCGTCTTTAAATCTTTAATCGTTAATTGAGAAGTGACATATCTAATTAGGTAAAAGCTGCGCAAATTACTAACAGGCGGGAGCCCAAATATTAAGTCAACGAGCTACTCAATATAATATGAAGACAGTAAATATGGGTGGATTAAATCTGTTTAAACTTTATGCAAACTCCATTCCATATTAAAAATATTCGCTGAAAGTTTATATTAAATGCACTTAAAAAAGCATCACATTAAACGTACTTAAGTTTAAAAAAAATGCAGACAATTTTTATTGTCAATTTTTCCATGTTTTTCTGAAAACATCAAAAATACAAATTCAAACAATCACAAAATATAATTAAAAATTTCCCCAAGATTATCATAAAAATGAATATTTTATAGATTAATACTCAGGGTGACCACTCCTCCTATATTTTGCAAAAAAATTCCTATATTTTCTTAAACGCATCATCAAAATATATTTACCAAAGTTTCGGGGAGAAAAACGACTTGTAAATTGTTTATTTTTTTTTTTTTGTTCACTAGAGGGCAGCCCAATCAATGACATAATAGAGAGCCTAGAAAGAGGAGGCTCTATCTAGGCTCTCTACGATATAAATGAGTAGATCGCTGCCATCATTGGGGCAATTTGATAGCGATGAAAAGTGGAACTAATCTCTATTATTACTGTTGGTGCCATTACTGTGGTTGGCAAAACAACATCGCCAGCTGAGAAGCCCCACTCACCCAATATCGTGCTTGCAGTCTGAAATTTCTTATGTGACCTCTGCCAAATTTGGATGCTTTATAATGTCAAATATTTTCGCATTTTCTACACAAATAAATGCGGTAAATAATTTCATAAATACCTATAAACAATCATTCTGGTATCACTGAAACAACGGTAACATCGTTGGATATAGACATCTTTTATGTATCAACCAACTACGATATAAAAGATGATCAGGATTTTTACATGAGGAAAAACATTCTAAGCCGCAGAAAGATAAAAATGCCCCTGTGAAAGATAAGTGGTGAACCTTTAATATATCTATACTACAATTTGAAGCAGAACAAGAGACCGCATTGAGTTTTACTGTGTTTGTCTACACAAACTAATCACGTAAACATACGATGAAAGCATTTTTTTGCCAACCACAGCAATGGCCACCACGCTTTCAAATGGGGACGCGGTGGTGGCACTGTAAGCAGCTCACGAGCAATATAGGGGAAAATATCTTCGCATTGAATGATGGGTTCAGCTGCCATTTTTTGAGGGCAAGAGGAAGGCAATCCTATACTGCTACTCATCGAAGTGCGCCGTTTTTGCCCGACTTGTTATTGTATAACGATGGTAATGAGTTGTTGCGTGTTTGGATATATTGTATAACAATGGGATAAGTTCAGAGCCATGACAGCCATGGGTCTCGATGCTCTCAAAAGATGGCGGATATTCAATGTTTGTTTTGATATATCTCCCTATACTCATTTTATATCGTTGATCCCAATGCGGACTCCTCCCAATGCAGCCGTTTACTGTGTGTTGTCATCGTCACGTGGTAGGAAACTTGCGCTTTTTCCCTCTCAGACATGAAAAGGTGTGGAAATTACTGTAGTGACATAAATATAAGCTAAATAGTCTATCTACGAGGGCTTCACAACAATATCAACAACAACATGAAAAGGTAAATGGGTATTCAGCATGTGATTCACGTTTCTTTGATCGAAAAGGTTAAGTCCATACATTTCTTTTCTATTCGTTTACTCGAATTTAGCTGATATGGCGCCATATAAGACGATATTTCAAGAAGCTTGGCTAACTGAAAAGGATTCTAATGGACACGTAATCGGTTCTTGGTGTAAACGTGATCAAAAAGATGAACACAAAGTTGCATGTATGATCTGTAGCAAAGTTATTTCCATCGAAAATTCTGGAATCAACCAAGTATTACAACATGCCAAAGGTATAAAGCACACTGAAAAGGCTAAAGTTGCGGCATCCTCGAAACAAAGTAGGATTGAAACAAATGAATTTAAACTTCAGATTCACAATGATAATGTTACAAATGCCGAAATTTTGTGGGCTATGCATGGTGCTCACAGTGACTATAGTTTCCGTTCATCTGGTAATTGTTCAGAGTTATTTCAAGCAATGTTTCCTGATAGCAAGATTGCCCAAGATTTCAAAATGGGGAGAACAAAAGAAGCATATTTGGTTAGTGAGGAACTGGCAACTGTATTTCTAACAAAGTTAGTTAAAGAGATTAATGAATCAAAATTGCCATTTTCTGTGCACTATGATGAAACTACAAAGGTACAAGTAAAAAAGCATGTCAGGTATTGGAGCAATGCGAAGAATGAAGTCGTTACTCACTCTTATAAGTCCATCCCATTTGGGCATGCAAAAGGTGAGGATATAAGTGAGGGAATTATCCGAAATCTTGAAATGGATAAATTTGACTTGAAGTATTTCTTATCACTGGGCTCGGATGGATCTAATATCAATAAAAAAGTTTTCCGATTGCTTTCCTCAAAGCTCAGGGTGTTAAATTTACCTGGACTTATAGACATTGGAACATGCAATTGGCATGTAATACATAATGCCTTCCATAAGGCTTTGCTTGCATTTGGGACTGAAATTGAAGAACTTACTGTAGATCTTCACTTTTTCTTTAAACAGTCTTCAGCCTGCCGTGAAGACTTGCAAAACCTACAGAAAGAAATGAAGATGCCTATCCTCCTTCCCATGAAGCATGTGCCCTCATGTTGGGTAAGTTTAGGACCAGCATTGGAACGATTGATCGATCAGTAGCAAGTTTATGTGGTTTACTTCAAGCACCTCAGCTCATCTGAAAAAAATCAGCCAACCTGTGCTCGATTCAAAAGAATATGCAGGAAGGTGCTATCTATGGAAAATGGAAAGGAAACTCAGGTTATCTGTCATTTCTTAATACATGTGTTGCCCATATTTGAGGAATTCTTGACACTTTTTCAAAGTGAAACCCCTAAAATCCATTTGCTGTACGGCCATTTTACGAAAATTGTCCAGTCTTTAATGCTGAAATTTGTGAAGCTGGAAGCTATACGTGGCAATGAATGAGTGATTGGTTGGTCCGATTTGGATGATTTTTTTTTGTTTTGTTTGTTTATTTATGCTGAACAAGTTTGCAATTGGGGTTTTTTCTCTATCCCTTACGGTTTTTGGGATACATTTTGAATGTGTCCTAATTTGCATATTTGGGATGATGAAAAGTGCACCATGGGATAGGCCACCCACAACTTCCTATTCCTTGGATTCATCAAAATTGACATATCTGCTTTGGTTCAAAAAATAAAAGGGGGGTTTCAGACTTTTGTATTCACCCTGTAGTAATGACAGTTATGCACCTGTTCATATAAATATGAGACTCATCTTAAAAGACTTACTGTATCTAATATGCTTTAAAAATGAAAAATATTCTTTTTTATTTTCAGGGAAGCAAAATAATTGAGGCAGTATTAAGCAAAGATCAAGGAATGCTGGACTCTTTAGATGTAAGACTATTTTTTAATTTTAACTTTAATTGATTTCTTAGATATTGAAACAAAATTATTGCCTTAAATAATGTAACTTTCTGTGTAATGTGCCTCCTTTTTTATATTTGCCAAAAACATTGTGGCAAAAACTTAGGCTATGCATTTATACAGGGTGTCTCAAAATTCCTGGTACAAACTTTTAGGGGAGGTAGTATGGGTGATTCTAGGCAAAAAAGTTCATATGAACATGGATCCGAATTCGAACGATAACAGAGATATGATCAGAAATAAAAATGCCGCCACCAAGATCAACATGTTAATAACTCAGGTTCCAGAACACCTAGAATAATGAAATTTTGGCGAAGTAATAAGGTACATAAAACTGTATACCGATAAAACTCAATCGTATTCCAACAAGTAGTTTCCGGGCTACGCAGTCAAAATCTTAACACGTGCTGATTAGTACTCGCATGTGAGCACAATTATGATTTTGAATGTGTAACTCGGAAACTACTGAAGAGAAAAGGAAAATTCCAGGAAATTCCAACTTAACAGAAACTCAAAATCCTAGAGTTCCTGCAACCCGAACACCGCAGGGCATTCAAAATGTCAAGCAGTTTGTCCAGTGTGAAAATTCAGCAACTCATAGAGGGATCGCAAACATTGTAGGAACTTCACAGGATACCGTAAATAAAATAATAAACAAATATTTGCAACTGGAAAATCATCACAAGAGTCTTGTTCATAAGCTTACTGCCACAACATGTCGCAGAAGGAAAAGAAACTGTCGGAGGCTCTAAAAAAGTTACCTCGAAGCAGAATGACAGAGCCTATGTATACTTCAATGATTGCAACAAACCCCATGCAATTTTCTACCATTCACATGGTAAGAAGTCGTATCAAAGTGATCCAAGGAATGTAAGGAAAATTTTTCAAAAGGATTTATGGTGATTGTGGGATTCTTGTACAACAGCAAGCTCAAAATCAGAAGAGTGGACAGAAAGGCTAAATGGAGAAGCTACAGCATTGGAGAAATGGATTCAGGTGGTACTTAGCATATACGTACAGGATCCTTGCCTGCCTGTGTGTGTGTGTGTGTGCAGAACCGTAGCACGCACTATTCAGCCGTTTGTGAAATAATGGACCATAAATGGAGAGGACAAAAGCAAAGTTTGGCTGCATTAAGACAAAAATTCTAGCCATGCATCTAACTTTGCCATTCAGTTCATGTTGGATTTGATGCTGAAACTGGAATTCACATTACCTTATATCCTTTCATGATATCCTAATGGATGTCTGTGATTTGGATTATTGAAACATGCCCTTGCTCGATGCCGTCCAACAACCATTGAGGATCTCTAGAAACCTGCAAACAGGAAAGGAACATCATCCTCGCCTTTATGCAGACATTGACTGTTTGTTGTAGTAGCAATTTTGACTTTCCTATGTAGTTAACAATGTGGAAAAAATCAATAGTGGTCAGATAAACAAAAAGTCAAGTGATATGAATATGATCGGGGGAAAGAATATTCTCTAAAAATACAAAAATAATTTTTGTATTCTGAAAATAGTACAGCAGGCATGTGCCTGTGGTGATTGGATAAATAGTACGTGGCCTAAGAAAATCATATCATTGAGTCTCTGCTGCATTTGATTTATAATGTTACTTTACAGTATTTTTCAGCATTTCATTTCTGGTCTGCTTTTAGATTAAAGCTTTCGCTGTTGATACCTCAAGAAGTTCCCGGAAAAGGAGGAAGAGTACTGTAGGTGGGAAAGAAAATTACTTTTCTGTAGAAGAGAATGAGAGAGAAAGTTACTCTATAGAGGAGAACGAGACTATGAATGAAACTTACTCTGTAGATGAGAACGAGAATATAACTCCAATTAAATTGCAGGATCTTCCAAAGGGAGATTCAAACAAGAGAAATACACAGGTAAAAAAAGTTGACTCAAAATAGGGTCAATGGGGGTTTATTATACACCATACCTTAAATGTTTATAATATTGATGAAAATAAGAAAGAAAATATTACTTCTGCGTGACTAGCTGAAGGTTCTTGTTCAAGTCCATGCTGTGGAATTTTTTTTTATATTTTCATCAATAAAAAAAGGTCTTTAATTATAATTAATCATAATGTATAATAAAATTGTTAACTTCTTACAGGAAGCAAACAAAAGACATAAACGAAGAGGTACTTTTGATAAAGATAAACCTGAGATGGGACATTTAACACCAATAATTGAAACTCCTCCATCAACAGATGAAGAAACTAGATTTCCT
This sequence comes from Rhysida immarginata, assembly GCA_023313115.1. Classification (NCBI taxonomy): domain Eukaryota; kingdom Metazoa; phylum Arthropoda; class Chilopoda; order Scolopendromorpha; family Scolopendridae; genus Rhysida; species Rhysida immarginata. The sequence continues at coordinate 658,952 of JAHWFO010045937.1, read as the reverse complement.
TTGCAGATGGAGCCAATGATAGCCAAAGCAACAAGGCTTGCTAGTAAATCTCCAGAACTCTTTGACAAAGCAGGTTAGTATGAAGTGAGTCTTAACCATTAACCAACTGGAGCAATATAAATTAATTTTACTGTGGTCAAAAATATTCATGAATATGGTGAAAAATTTCTCGCGTTGACAGTGCTGTTACACAAACAACAACAACAACAACAACAACAACAACAATAATAATAATAATAATAATAATAATAATAATAATAAAAATAAACCATTAAGGAATGTCATAACTAAGTACCAAAAGGCCAAACTAATCGCCATCACATAAACCATTTAAAACGTATTTCCAAAATTTTTGAAAAGTTTTTGAAAACATTAAAAACGTGTTCCATTGAATCAATTCAACCATCTTCGAACTTATTAACTTCTCTTATATATTTGTTCTTAACATGTCGTTTGGAGTTTTTATATGTTTCAAGCCATATCTTAGGATAGAAAATTTCCAATGGTATGATTAGTAGAGGTACCATTGAATCAAATTCTCATTCTGCGAACTTATTAAATACTCTTATATAATCGTTCATGACTTGTCATTTCAAGTTGTTTGATATATTACATGCTATATCTTGCCATTGTAAAATTCCAGTGGTATCATTAGAAGACATAGCACTAAATCATCTTCGAACTTATTAATTCGTCTTGTTAAGAGTTGTTAGATATATTACAAGCCATATCTTAGCTTTGAAAATTTCCAGTGGTTTTATTAACACTGAATCAAATTCGCCCATGTTCTAAGTCATTACAGTCGAATTTGAGTGACTCTAACTCTGATAACTCAAAATTCCCTGTTAACTCAAACGATATTCTTTAAGTCCCATCCCCCAGAGTATTTAATTAATAAAAATTTCACTCGTTAACTCAAACAAATTTTTAATAAATCCCAAATAACTCAAAGAAATATTTGGTTTTCATAAATTTAAAGAAAAAAACTATATTAAAATATTTAAAAAATTAATGCAATCTGGAGCAAGTTCAATTCTTCATCAACTTCCACGTTAGATCCAGGAGCGCTCAAGCACCCCCCCCCCCCCTTACCACTCTCCTCACGTGCAATCAAATAAATAGGCCAGCTGTACATAAGATCAAGAAATCTTTATTTTTATAAATTAAAAGATATTACAAAAACATTACAAGCCATTCGAAAATAATATGAAAAGAATTAACATTAAAATAAAAGTTATGCAGTTTGACTAAAGAAATGATCTGTTGCTTTACAGTGTCTCTTTTTTCCCGAGCTATATCAAAGTGGGTGTATAAGTTCAGACAGTCTCCTTGAAAAGCTTTGCCAGTTGAAACTTGATTTCATTTTCAACTTTAATTTTACGTCCACATGCAAGAAAACGATGCAAGAATATTTCGCGGTCTCTGGCAGCCATTGTGGAAATCGAAACTTAATGCAAAAACAAAATTGAGAATCGAGCTTGTTGATTGCCAGCGTTCAGTGGGAGAATTTTTAAAGGCAGCAAACGATGACTGAAATTCGATAAAGTGAATTCTCTATGAAGTTTCGAGCGTAAAATGGGTAAAAATATGTCATTAATGACATCAGATGAAAAGTAAATGGCCAAAAATCGTGAAGAGATGCCTTTTAAAAATGTTTACAAACCAGAAGTAGATTCGAAAGCTATGCCAAAACAGTGTTGGAGCCGATTTCGCATTTGAACAGACCGCGTTTTTACTGGGTCTGTACTGTTATTGTATGTAATTGGTTCTCTTTAAAAATAATTGAATTTATAGATGCATTGTGAGTATCATGTAGTCTTTGCCATCGTCATGTAATCTAGTTTTCAATTTACTGGTTAACTCGAAAACCTGTTAACTCACATTTTTTATCTGTGTTTCTTTTGTCCTTAGAACACATAACACTGATGTTCAAATCATTAATTTGACGTTATCTTCATCCATGGCATGTCATTTCGTGTTGCTTTATGTATCTTTTACGGTTTTGCAGTAAATAAGTTTTAAACTTGGAGTTTGGGGACTTTCGAATCGCCCTGTATATGTGGAATATAAAGTGAATAAATATAATGTATATTGTATTTACTGTATAATACCGGATATTGTATAATAAAAACCAAAGGTAGCATATAAAAGTTCATCAGCCCGAAGTTCTTTTGATGCCCCGCTCCCATCCCCCTAATATTGTCTTTTCAAGGTTATTTTTTATCTGCCTATTATGCAATTGTATAATAACGCAGCAATGGTTTTCTTAACTTTTGTTTTGCATAATACGTGTATTATACATATACTTGGAAAATTACGGTACTTTACAATTTTGATTGATCAAATTTTCCCTTGTTTGTTTTTAATATTTTATTTATTCAGTTTTATATTGTAGGGGGAGGGGGACAATTTACAGTATTACTTTTTCCTCGCAATTTAAATTAATTTAATAAATTAGACAATGTATTCACAGCAAATTTTCAAATTATATGTGTAACAGATTGATTTTTTTTTTCTTCCTTTTCTTTTCTTTCCCTATAGAACTTGGAGTAACTAAATCAGTTGGAAGTAAAATTCCACAATTGATAACAAAAAAGGCAAAGCCACTTGTTCGGACACCTAGTAAGTAAGAATTGTTGTTCAGAGCATTCAGTTTATAAGTAACATTAAAAAAAAGTTTAATACTGTATACAGTCGTGCCAAAAGTCATGTCCCTACAAAGTAATGGACAACACCGAATTGGTTTATGTAAATTTCGCAGACTTTTCATGGCCAGATGTTATATAAACACTCCTCTGTTAAATGTATATCAGAATGGTTCATTACGTTGAACGTTTACGATGGAATGAGAGAAATCACTGTTGCACAAGTGACAAATGTAAGAGAGAAGGAAGAGACACGTGCAAATAGTCACCAAAGGAAATTTTCACTCTGCTTAAACCTTTGAAATTGACAGAGAAATTTATCATACCATCAAAAGATAAAATGACATATCGTGTGCGGATCACAAGGTGAGGAGTGGCCCTCCCCGCACTGCAAGAACACCTGCAGCCATTAAAGCGGTGTGGGAGAGAATTCGATGAAATCCCCTGTGCAAATAGAAAATCTTTCAAGGGAGATGAAGATACCAAAAAGAACTATGTCTAGGATTGTCAAGCAAGACCTTGGACTTGGAGCTTATCAAAGACAGACTGGCTAACATCTGATGGCTGCTTTACATGACATCAGGATAAAAATATACAAACGCTGCTTCAACAGGACACGGATGGAAGACTCCATCCAATCCTGTTTACGGACGAAAAAATTTTTACCATTGAAGGAAGTTTAACAGGCAAAATGACCGTGTGTACATTTAGAGCGCTCTGTAAGCCTGAGAAAATTATCAGCGTCGGTGATGGTTTGATGGCGAGCGAGTTATGATGGGGTGAACAAGGCTGTAATTATCAATTACAAGTTGTCAAGCCCATTAACAATACCTTAGAAAGTAATAGGTCTTTCATCAAGACCGGTCAAAACAACACAGCATTGGCTTCAAGAGAGTTTACCCGATTTCATCGCTGCAGAAGATTGGCCTTTGGGAAGCCTTTGGAACATTTTAGAGAAGGCTTGCTCAACGGCCCCATGCAATATCAAGAGCTTGAAGGCAGACCTTGTTGCTGCATCAGCTTCCATATCCTTGGAGATAGTGTGCTGCCATCAATGAGTGGTCAGACTGTTTTAAGTGCTAGCATGTGTTAAAGGTGTATATTTTTGAGATGTATATATATTCTACAGGAATGAAAGACTCTTTTGTTGCAATGTTCCTATCGGTTAATCTTGTTGTTTCTTGGGACAATTTTTGGCAAGACATATGTATATATATTTTTATAAAGAGGTCTAGTTTGTTTCTGGAAAACATGAGAAATGAGTTGATGAAGTTCTGGATAAGAACTAGAAATCAATCATGAAAGAGATATTATATGAAAAAGTGAAAGGTAAAATCTGTGGCCTAGATTTCAACCAGAGGCCACAAGTATCCTGCTTGTCATCTCTACCAACTGGTTCACCGTGGTTGGGTACCTTGTAATCTTTGAAGACTGCCTTGCTGCATCATGTCTGTGGTGGCCCAGTTGGTAGACTTAACAAGCTGGTTACTTGTGATCACTGGTTCGAATCCAAGTTAAGGAATTTTCTCTTCCGTTTTTTCATGTAAGATTTTTTACATAATGTTGGAGCATTAACTCCAGTTCTAATTTATTACTTTTTTAATTATGAAGAAATTATCCATAAAGATGTTATTCTAAAAATTTTTCATAGTTGGAATTCTCCTTGCATGTTCAGAGTTTCACAGCAGAACTATATCGTTTCCCACTCAGACTTTGCAGCATTGAATGTGTTAGCGTGTGCAAATCTGTTCTTTTTTGCGATCAATCCCATGATCAATGAGTTCTACTGTATTTCACATGATTAGCTTGATAGTGGCCAAGGAACAAAGATTTGGCTTCAGTTGGTAGTTGCTCTCCAGACATGGAAAGTGCATCTTAATGTAGATTTCAAATTTTAGAATAAAAGATAAAAAAACAATAAACAATACAGAATATAGTAAAATCTTGTCATAACTAACTTTATTAGTTAGGGGACCATGAAAATTGGTTTGTTAATATGTAAATCAATTAGTTTCGAAATAGTCGTGAACATTCGTCCGCTTTGTTGCTCTTTAAGTTTCTGAAGCACTGATGTCTCTTTATTTCATCTAAATTGTGAAGAAGCTTTTCTGAGACATGATGTTTTGAAATAAATCTAAGTTTGTTTAAGCATGCAACTGCTATTTGCTTTCTTGATTTTGTCTTTGCATTTCTCAGATTGCGAGGCGTATTATCCTGAATTAGAATTTAGACCTAAATTTGTACCTAAGTCCTATTTAATTTAGAAATAAATTTGTACATTACGCATGCTCTATAAAAAAAAAATTGTTTTGACTATATTAAAGGTTCAGATTCATTTCAAAAATAATGTATAAACCAAATATTCGCCTATTAATCAAAATAAGGTAAACATGGTGCTCATAAAGAAATTAGAAAAAAAAGTGACAACAAATAAAATTACCGTATTAGACATTCTGGGAAGATTTATTTAGCGATTGAAGGTGAACATGCTGTTTACGTAATTTACACATGTATGTTGGTTTAAGATTGAGTTTTGGTGGTACACCATTGGCACACTTTCAATCTTTTTTCATCAATAGTTCGAGGTTTGGGCAGATCAGGCATGTCTGTGCCTAAAATTCTTCAAACGCCCTTTGTTGCATATCAACTAATACTATATCCTGCCTCAGCTTCAGGTGAGAGTGACGTAATCGAAAAACATCACATTATCAGACATAGTACACAACATCATATTCTTCAGCCATTAATTTTTTTTTTTTTAATTTCGTCAAGTGACTTTTCTATCTTCTACTCATTTTTTTTTTATTATACAGTATAAAGGAGAAAAATATGCAATATGATTGCACGACGAAATTTTGAGCTCTTTACAGAAATTTATTCATATGGACAAACTGTAACCGCTTCACTCATGATGTCACTCTCAACTAAATTGGAGACAAGATATAGTTTGCACGTTAGTTTTTTTTATACAGGGCGTTTCATAATTGGTGTCCCGTCTTTAGGTCCAAATAACGACTCAAGGGGAACAGATTGGGGGAGAATGAATATTGATTATTTGGTTTTAGTGTCCCCTAATAAAAACATTTCACGTCCCTGAATTCAGAATAAAAACATTTCACGTCCCTGGGGGTGAAGGGGTAAATTTTGAAATTTTTAATTTTTTAGGGGTAGGGGTTAGACCCCATGTGTTATTTAGAAAGTTGTAGAGCATCATGTAAAATGTGGGTTTAGTAAAAAACCCGGTGAAAAAATCTCATGCCCTGCCCCCTTTATCGAGTGGGTAAAGTGAAAGGTATGGCTAGCTGATGTGGACAAAAACCATACTTATTAGAAAACAGTAGGGCCTACATTTGGAAAATTAATGAGAATGAATGAGTCGTTACCCTGAAGAGCTAATAAACTCGACCGGGCTTTTCCCTCCAGGAAAAACATTATGAAATTTGAATGAGTTTTCTAATGACTTTTTCTGTTTTTGTCTACATTAGCTAGCCATACCTTTCACTTTACCCATTCGATAAAGGGCAGGGGATGAGATTTTTTCACCGGGTTTTTTGCGAAACCCACATTTTACAAAATTTACCCCTTCACCCCCCAGGGATGCAAAATGTTTTTATTCTGAATTAGGGGATATTAAAACCAAATAATCAATATTCATTTCCCTCCAATCTGTTCCCGTTGATTCGCTATTTGGACCTATTATGAAACAACCTGTATACAAACCTCTGTCATTACATTATTCCTATGAAAGAAACATGTGAAACTACAGGATGTTTCAGTCAATGAGTGGCAATTTTATTTTATCGTAGTATGAAGAAGTGTACCTACTGAAAGAAATTTATAAGAGGGTTCGTAGAAATGGTACTTTGTGTAATGTCACTGTATTTTAAAAATGGAGCCCATGTCAATAATTTGGCAGAAAATTTGCCTTGGTGAATGGTATTTATACACAAAATCTTTGATATCTGTTCAAAGAATCTTTAGAAAGGAGTTTAAATGCAAGACTGCACCAGGACGAAGTGCAATACTAAGGTTTATGAAGCAATTTCAATCCACAAGATGCTTAACTGGTAAAAAGAGAGGCAGGAGCAAACCGAGAATTAGCACATAAAAAAGTTGTTAATGATATTTGTACAAAATTATGGATTCACCAACAAGAAAATTATTAAGGCAAGTATTGGAAGCACTTGGCGAATTCTTCTTATCTCCAAATGTTTCCTATAAGATTCACTTATTTCAGGACCTAACAACATGTTGTGAAAATGTGTGGTATTTGCAGAGCAGTTAGGAGAAAGTATTGAAGCTCTGGGGGTTATACGAGGAGAGTTCAATAAGTAATGCAACACATTTTTTTTCTGAAAAAGGGGGTTATTTTATTCAGCATTCAAATACACCATGTTATTCCCCAATCTTTTCGCTACACAACACTATTTTTCAACGTAATCTCCATTCAATGCTACGGCTTTACGCCACCTTGAAGTGAAGGCCTGTACGCCTGCGCGGTACCATTCCACTGGTTGATGTCGGAGCCAACGTCGTGTTGCATCAATAACTGCTTCATCATCTGCGTAGTGTGCCCCACGGATTGCGTTCTTCATTGGGCCAAACAGATGAAAATCCGTCCATCTGCTCGAATGAGAGTGTTCGCATGTTCTGGCATTGCAGGAGTCAGAGCTGTGCACGGCTGGCCAGCTCGTGGGAGATCAGACAGTTTTGCTTGACCTTGCGGCGATGATGACACATGCTTTGCCCAACAACTCACCGTGCTTTTGTCCACTGCCAGATCACTGTAGACATTCTGCAAGCGCCTATGAATATCTGAGATGCCCTGGTTTTCCGCCAAAAGAAACTCGAATCACTGCCCGTTGTTTGGAACGCACCTCCATTGTAGATGCCACTTTAACAGCTCACTATAGCGCTGTCATATATCGGACGTCAATGAAACTTTGAGACGAAGCGGAAATGTTTGAAAATGTTCCACAAGAAATGTCCAGTTTTTTCAACCAAAATTAGCCGAGAAAAAAAGTGTTGTATTACTTATTGAACTCCCCTCGTATGAAGCTTACTATGATCTATCAGGAGATGTTAATAGACACAATGTTTGGTTTTGGGGAAACAATACCCCCACGAAATCTGCGAGACCAACTTGCACCCTAAAAATTTGCTTGTATGGTGTGCCCTTTCAACCCAAGGGATTATAGGACCTTTATTTGATGATTACGTGAATAGCAGTAATTACACAGAAATGCTATAAGACTTTCTTGTGGAACTTTTTTTTAACATTAAAAAAAACAAGTTTTTATGGAATGTCATCTTTGGGAGAAGATTTTCAGCAAGATTGCACCAGGCCACATACAACACCTGAAATACTGCAGTTTTACCATGACAGAGTTGTTTCCAATCGGTTTCCAGTGCGGTTTTTTTACACTCCCAATAAATCCCTGTGACTTTTTCATGCGGGAATTTCTAAAGGACTGAGTTTTCGCAACAGCACAGATGTTTCAAAGTTGAGCATCATTAACTATTAAGCGCAAATGGATCGAGCAATTCTGAAGCGTGTTTTCTCCAACTTCACTATTTCTCTACGTACAGTTCAGAATGCACAAAGAAATCACATTGAACATGTTATCAAAAATTTTCCACGAGTATAAAACTCCAAAAATTGACAGTTTAAATGACGTTAGTTTCCAAATTTTGTGTAGTTCATTTTCCAATTTTACTTTAATAATGTCACTAATTGACTGAAACACCCTGCATAAACAGTGTTTCAATAAATAAGTTCGGTTAATACTGACATGAGTCTGACAGGCTGCTTCTTTAATTTCAAATCGATTGTACACTACATGTATTAAATTTGAAGCAGCCGAAGAGCCTAACATGACCACATGCAAGGAAAAAGACAATTCCATGGATCCTGAGTATCACGGGGCCTGACAGACTGCATATCAACAATTAAAGGTTATGCAACTTAGAGTTAGCAGTTTCTTTGTCAAGGCATTTTTTTAATTATCAGAAACACATTATATAATTCATATTTATATACTAATTATTAAAGATTTAGTAAGAACTTTTTTGAACTTGACATGATGTTCTCTTTTGCAGATTTTTCTCGTATTCACCAGCGTGTTTTTGAAAAGATGGAGTCCATCGACGACTACATGAAGAAAAAGCAAGAACGTATTGCTAAATATTCAGGCAAAAAAAAAGTAAATGTTTAGCGTACCTACTTTGTAGTGATTTATTTAAAATTTGACTCATGGGTTTGAATGCAAATGCAAGTAATCCATGTATTTAATTAATTTTAAAATCTGAGTCTTTGTCAAACGTAAGACAATATTTAAATTTGAAATTCAGCCGTATAAATGTGACACCAGCTCTACTGTTGTTAATGAAAGCTTTAATATGGGATCTTTTAACGAGTTTAGTAACTTGTTAAATTCTATGATAGAAATCGTTTGAATAATGGGGTCTTTTTATTCGTACTAAATCTGACTAAAGGGAACAAAGTTTTTGTTGTGCCTTATTGTATTCTGTGGTTTTCCTTTAGTTTAATATTATTTATATTCAAAACTTATTTTTTTTAACGTGAAGTTATCTCTTTTGACTTTAAACTTCTATTAACATAGTTTATTTTTATATTAGTAACTTGGAAATTTTGTTTTACTTTGGGTACTTAACATTTGAAAAAGTACCTAGTTTTATTGAAAAGCTTTAATCTTTTAATGACTTATATAAATATCATGCATGTAGATATTTAATGTGTAACCCTTTTAATAGTAACATCCGTTTTCACTTTCGTGTACATTAAAAGTGGTTTTATAACATGAATAATTGATTATTAAAGATAAAACAGAAGACTTTCATGTTAATGGGGGTTTTATCTCTTGCAGATACCGTACTTATTTAAGATATCTCAGCCATTGTACATTAATAAGCAAATCAAACTCGTAATTTTGTGCACATCTATTTCTGGTATTACTGACTCATTTTTTGAGATAATGTTGTGCTCTATTTTTAATAAAATAACATTAATTTTTATGTGCTATACTGCTCAAAATTTTATGAGGCATTCATTGTGTATGCAATGTTATGTCTGGATTTATTGATTTAAATTTTCATACAATTAGGGTGTGTCCAAGAAGTCCGACCGAATTCGGCCATAGAATCCAGGCTGTCCACCTTGGTCTGATCGTCATTGTACTATGGGGCAATGCGGTCGTGTGAAGTGAATCAACAAATTAAGGGGAAAAAATTAATTTAATGACTATAAGATAAAAATATTAAAGCCTTAAAAATTGAAATATCCTTTAATAATTTGACTGACTGGTCTTACTTTAAAGTGAAAATATTCAAAAATATCTACAGGCTAGCGTTGTTGGCAATGCAGTTTTATGAATTTCGAATCTCACTCGTTTCGATTTTATCATACATTTTCAATCTGTATGTTATATAAACATGTATTACTAAATAGTTTTTATTTAATCTAAAGATTAATATGATCAGTCCCTTGAGTTTCAAGAAGGAAATGTATACTAAGAAACAGTAGTATTGCTAGACAAGGAAGATTTTATGTTGATTTTAGTGTCTTCGATTGTGCACACTGCCATTTTTGATCAGCTTCGCCTAGCATTGACAGAGCTAAGAGCAAGGGCAGCTCTGTTCTTGACTGTAGCGCCCCGGTTGAGAATAAGAGATTTGGGACATCATGATCGTTTATCGATAGCTTTCGGTTAAGACTTATACGGGACGAGTTGGGCGTGATTAGATGGAACGTTGGCAACCGGTCGGATTTCCTGAACACACCCTTAATATTGTCACAGAAAAAAATAATACAGCACCCTTAATGTTGTATTCCAAGTTGTTTGAAAAGTGAATTATAATTTAATAAAAAAAAATTTAAAAACAGGCTCAGCGTTGCTAGCTATGACGAGATGTTCATCTTACACTCCGGGAATGCAGGTCCCGTAAATCTTATTTTTTGGATTTTTGGCCATCAAAAGGAGAAACTGACAATGAAATGTTAATAAAATGCTGTGGCAGCATAACGGTGACTGGGTCCAGATTCTTGTACACAGCTATGATATTGCTGGAAATGACGCACAGCGCGATGTAACTTGGCATCGTAAGTTGTTTGCTTTTCTTTTTTTTTTTTTTTCGGAAAGCTTAGCACATGAGGTGCATCTCAATGCATGCACAATATAACTGCTATCGGTATATAAGTTTGTGTTATACTGTAGTACTTTTCAGCGCTAAGTTGTGTGACGTGGATCCGTCAAGTATAACTGACGCGATAACGAACAGCGTGAACCGTACAAAGAACTGAAAATTAAATCTCATGACAAACAAAAAGCTTCGTTAGGGGTAGTTCAGAAAATATTCGCTTGATGGGAGAGGGGGTGGGCTTGCCAAACTTGCCCGGGAATCTCCTGGAATCAGGCAAAGATACTTTCATGTTTCAAGCCAAGGTAAAACACTAAATGACTGTAACAAACAATCATTTGACTTATGTAATGACTTACTTGTTAATTATTAAGTAGCAGAAGAATGGAGCTACTTATTGTTTTCACAATGTCCGTCCGTCCGTCCCCTTCATAATTTCCACATTTTTTGAGATAAAGGTTGAAATTCAGAATGTATCTTACTATGGGCATGTGCATCTTCACTGGAGTTTCGTGGGCTGAAATTAGAGGGGACCAAATGATCTACGCATATTTATGCATATAAAGGAGTGAAATTCAGTATGCAGATTCCCTTAAGCAAGCTCAACATTACTTTAAATTTTGGGCCAAATTGTCCCAATAGTGGGGGTGGCAGTCACTTGGTCTTTAGAACTATGGCAACATGTGGCATGTCATATATCATTCGTTCGGAAATGATGAAAAACGAAAGAATATAGAGCTCTTTTTCATTTTCAAAATACTGAGTTAGAGAAAATCATTAGCTCGATTAAAAAATGGGGGGGGGGGGGGTTAAAAAGTGCAGATAAAAGGGTAAAAATAGATGACCTCAGCGCTTCCGCTACTTTTCTATACCTTCTTCGGGAGGATTAATTTCTTGTTGTACAATAAACTTTTTATAGTCGCGATTGGAACAAGTCTCCCGGAATTGCCTGTCTGAGAGTTGGCAATTCTAGGTGGGGGAAGGGGGTGATTTCAAAACTGTGACGAAATAGAACTGTAAAATTGAATGGGTTATCAAAGTATGAACGTTTCATTATATATCCCTAAAACATAGTCTCTGCTTATGCACTTGGTTGTGGCTAGTTTTTTTTATCTGAAAAGATTTCTTTTATTAAGGAGGTATTCGAATATATTAGGCATGTTCATTCGGGGGAGAATTTGATTAATGTTACAAAGTGTGTGGGGGGCGGGGGATTTCTCATTCTAGCAAACATGTTTTGTTTACGATCCCTTATGCGAGACTTTTTTTTTTTTTTTTTTTTTTTTGCTGCTGAAGAGCAGACAGTCGGGACCACCTTCTAACTTATCACTTCTGGCGATTTCATAGCAGTGCACAAAAATTGGGACCTAGTCGCAGTTTATGCATCCACAATATAGTAAAAAATATCAGAAGGAACTGTAGCCTGGAATTGCCCGTAAAAGAATCGGGATGGAGAGAACACTAACCAGAAGAAATAACATCCAAAATATGAAACATGTCAAATATTTTTCCTTCCTTTACTGGCAATATCATTTTTTAATTGAAAAATTTAGAAGATGCTTTTTGTCAGATCAGGTTTCAAAAAGAAAATTTTAAACCCCAATGACAGTTTTTGAGGAGGTTATCTATTACTTATAAAACAAATTAGCTAAACTAGTCATTCCTTGTTGAATTCCTGGAACCAGTCAAGCTCTGCTTTACGTGACATACAGTTCCCACCATACATAGAACACATTTCATAATACACTTGTTCCATGGATAATCCTTTGGCTCACAGAAAGGGCATGCTGTTCTTGTAACACACTCCATCTTTCACTAGCTGCCAGAGCAATACCGCCATGGCTAGTACTTTCTAGACTTAAAATAAAGAAAGAAAATTCCCCAAAAAATGCAATAAACTTTGAAGTGGTATGTAACGATGCTTTTTCCACTATCTTTGTGGATGGAGACATAGGCACTCGAGCATGTCACGTGACTAGCCATTTAGCACTCGATCCATGTTGCTAAAATTTGGACCTACTTTTTTTTTCTTATGCTATAAGCTTTCCCCCTTCTTCAATAACATTCCGTTCCAATTGGACGTCATTCTACTAAGTGGTTCTTTTTTTATAGCATTTTGAAACTTAAATTATAATCACCCTGTATATTGATTTACTCTCATACACTACTCTTTTCCAAAAAAGTTGGGACAGTGCAACATATAAGAATAACTCCAACACATTTGTTTGGATTATTGTATTGCCGTTTATTTCAACGCATTACAATACATAAACGATAAATTAGGCATGGGATCACATATCTTATATGCTTAAAGAAAGATACAGGTGGTTTTCCTGTTTGGCACGTGCAACACACTCCCAAAAAAGTTGGGACAGCATGGCGTTTACCACGGTGTGGCATCACCTCTCCTCTTGATGACACACTGTAATCTTCTGGGCATCGATGACATCAATCTTTCTAACACCGTAACTGGAATTCTGTCCCATTCCTGTTGGATATAGGTTTTCAACTGTCCGGGGTCGTCGCTGTCGTAGTTTTCGTTTAATAATACGCCAAACGTTTTCTATAGGCGACAGATCCGGGCTGCAAGGGGGCCAATCCAACATACGAATGCGCTGCCGACGTAGCCATGCAGAAGTTATGCGCGCTGCATGCGGTCTGGCGTTGTCTTGTTGAAATATACACTGACGTCGTCCAAACAGGCGCCTCTTAGATGGCACCATAGCTTGTTCCAGGATCTGTATATACGCTTCAGCATTGACGGTGCCATTGCAGATGTGCAAGTCTCCCATTCCATGGCCACTAATACAGCCTCAGACCATGACAGACGGTGGTTTCTGTACCGAACGCCTGTAGCACGCGGGAATATCCTTTTCGTCTTTGGTCCGGAGTGTACGGCGTCCATTATTTCCGTAAACAATCGTAAAGGTTGATTCATCGGACCACAATATGTTCTTCCAGCGTGCTTGGGACCAATTGCGATGGGCTCGAGCCCATATCAGACGGCGACGTTGCTGTCGTTTGTTGATGTATGGCTTCCGTTGTGCACAGTATAACTTAAGTTTGCATTTGTGGATGCACCGGCGTACAGTATTCAACGATAATGGCTTCCCGAAGAAATCGCGGGCCCACGTGGCTATGTCCGTAATCGCAGCATTCCTATGCGTGACGCAGTGACGTCGGAGAATCCGAAGAGCTCGAGCATTCAGAATAGGTTTTCTACCTTGGCCTTTCCGAACTGTGATCTCACCACTATCTCGCTAGCGCTTGATAATATTATGTATGTAGATGATGACAGGTTAAATCTTCTAGCTATTGCACGCTGAGAAACGTTGTTTGTGAATTTTTGAATGATTCGAACACTAAGATCTTCGCTAACTGGCTTGCCTCGACCCATCTTTCTGAATAAGTTACCTGAACGACTGATGGCAATTGTTATTTATACGGAATGTAGTACGACGTCATCATTCTAGATTATTCAGAAGGTTCCACTACTAACGGCGCTTTCTACAACGTATGTCCCTACTATTTTGGAACGTGTTGCAACACCCCTATTCAAAATGAACGTCCCGGCCACGATACAAAATGTTTTGGTGCACACAGTATATTTATGTCATTTCATAAACGTATCTGCTATTTTGTATTCGCGAGAAAGTTTTGTTACATCATCCCTTTTTGTTTTTTCTATATATTTTGCACTGTCCCAACTTTTTTTGGAAATGAGTATTGTATATACAGATAAAGTGGGATCATGCTGTTTATTACAAAAGCACTCTACTTTAGTTGTTTAATTCCAAGATTTTAGAGATCAGGGCATTGCAACATTTCAGATTCTGTAACTCCATTACAAATTTGCACATGAAACTAACTACCGTGAGCATGAGTCACGTGATCAGTATGAATCGTGCATTATAATTTGTCGAGTTAGGCAGCTCCAAGAAGAATAGAGCTCTAACAATCAAGCCATGTGGTCTAAGATAATGCCACACCACGTATTCAGACATTGGTCATCTACCTTCACAGATTTAGTGAAGATTTTCCTGAGCTCAGTCATGTACATTATGGATGTTCACCTCCCCGTTGCTTTTAAATTTGTCCACAAGACTGATAAATGGGAAATTTCGTGGCTGCTTTATAAACAACTGACAAAAATTCTGTCTCCTGTTAGTCACACCTTCCAAACACCTGCTGGAGATGGATTTAGAAGGGGTGGAAGTAACAAACGTGAAGTCACGAGAGCAGTTTCGTGGGGATGTTCGGATCCTGTCAAACAGTGGCCAGAACACAGCAACCTGCTTCATCTTGCACCAGTCTTCTCATCACAGCATGTGTGTTGTGGGGAAGCCCGACAATTCTGTGAAAATGCAAACTCTATCTAGATTTTAAATCACTGAAGAATTTTAGATGTTTAACTCGTTTGTTTATAATTGACACATCTTTATTGCAATTACAAAGCAATTTGCTTCATTCATTTTATGTCGAAGTCACTTTTTATGCTGGAATCTATTATTTATTAGTTTATAAATACATGAGATTATTTCTTTATTAAATAATTTATTAAATCATTTTGTAAAAAGTGTAACATTTTCTATTTTGTTTTATTGCTAAGAATTCCATTATTCAATTAAAAATACTGTTATTCTTCAATTACTACTTAAGCTCGTTAAAATAGGCACAATAGGAAAATTGGGTAGGATAAATCTGTAATATGACATTAATATAGCACGGTGACACCCCCACCCCTCCCCTTAGGGGTGACCGTGGCCTGGTTGTCTCATCGGTTGGCTCGCTGACCGATGGCTGGGTGACATGGCTATTTGGGGCACAGCTGTTGGGGGACTTTAGCCTGACCCATTTGCTGAGTGATCAGTGCTGGATTAACAGCAACTGGTGAGCGCCACTGGTTTGTTCGTCTGCCAACAGCTCTTCCATTATGAACCCCCCATGCTTTGGAGGGCACGTTAAGCCGTCGGTCCCGGCTGCTACTGTCATCTCGTAGCAGTCGTTACTGGGATGGCGCAAAACTCCCTTTTGCGACGTGTCTTATTTGTGGGTTCGAACGTTAGAGGTCTTGTTTTGCCATAACAACCACACATAAGCATGTCACGGTCGTTTCGAGCTATTTGTGGATTTCTGATTTTCTCCTTTCTGGATAATTAGCTATTGTCGAAAGGAACCATCTTTCAAAGGTAAGTCAGCGTTTTTTTGTGCATTCTGGTGTTGGGTTAACTTAGGTTAAACCATAAAATTAGGTCCCGTAACTTTCTGGCAGCCATTTCTGTGACCAATTATGAATACTGACCATTAGCCTCCTGTAACCGGCCGAGGGGAAACCAACTGCCCCCTGTGACCAAACAAGATGGGGTATATTTGTCTGTAGGGCACGTGAGCGCTCTCGGAAACGGTGATTTACCGCCCGCAGATAGTAGAAAGGGAGTTAAAAGTTTCCTTGGTTAACCTCTCTCTCAACAGATGGCAGGTCGAGTCAGTTGTCATCCAGAAATATAAAATGTTGGTAGAACGCAACTGAAGCGGTATACCGGGTTTAAGTTTAAACCTTCGATAGCTATCTGAGGTTGATAGAACTAGCCCTTGTTCGATTACATCATGATTTTTAATCCTGACCTGTGCGGATAGTAAAAATTTACCATAATCTCATAAATAATAAGTAAAAGATTCCCACATATAAAGTGACTTCGACATAAAATGAATGAAGCAAATTGCTTTGTAATTGTAATAAAGATGTGTCAATTATAAAAACAAGTTAAATATTTTAGCGATTTAAGATCTCGATCGAATTTGTATGTCCACCCAATTGATGTGCTTGCGTGCAAAAAATAAAAATAAAACTATGTGGGGTTCCTTGTGAGTGAGCAAAAAGGAAACTGAGTGGGCACTTGCACGGAATTCATCGTGATCACAGATGCCAACCCAAACGTTCTGGATTCAATGGACACTTTTACATTCAGGTGCTATCAATATGAGCCTGAAACAAAACAACAGTGCATGGAATGGCAGTCCCGAACATCTCCCAAAAACAGAAATTCCAGTTTGAAAGAGTTGAAATAAACATCGATCATCCCTTTCTTTGACAGCACTGGCATTATCCATAAAGAGTTGTTCTGCCTGGACAAACAGTCAACAAGGAATACTACATGAAGATTTTGCAGCATTTGATTAAGAGAATGCATCGAGTACAGCCAAAATTTCATGCATAAGGAGTTGCTTCTTACTGCACGATAATGCCAGACCGCACACAGAAGTGCTTGTCAAAAAATCCTTAGCCAGTAACGGAACTGTGGAGCTTTATCACTCTCCATTTTCCCAGATTTGTCTCCACCAGAATTTTTCCTCTTTCCAAAGGTGAAAACAAGTCTGAAAGGACACAGATTTGAGTATATAGAGGACATCAAAAAGAATATTACACCCAAACTTGGACTTTAAAGCATGTTTCTAAACTTGTATGAATGCTGTAGCCTCAGAAGGTAATTACAGTACTTTGAAAAATATTACACAGTTTTGCCAGAAATAAGGTTGTATTTGTACATTGCTACAGTCTCGTTTATTAATTGTTGCACCTTGTATTTAAAAGTTGAGGTACTTTACATTTCAACCTTAAAGAAGTTAATGATACCCCACCCAGTTTCTTTTAACACCTTAATTTGGAGTATTCAAATCAGTTTGCATATAACAGATCATGGATATGTTTTATGCATATTTACAAGTTATACATTTATATGTAATTTAATTAACATGACTTCTCTGAAATTTGTGCTTTTTCTCAAAACAGATCCCACCACAAGGTTCAAGTTGTGGTCTGAGATCAACTAAATCTCCTAAAGTAGTAGGAGTGAAAAAACTTGATTTTCATGAAGTTAAGAAGCCTGTGAAACCTACATTATTTAAAGGTAAGGTGTTAAGTTGCACTTTTTTTTGTTTTTAATTATGTAAATTGACATCTGTATTGCTTTTACAGCACAGTCACAGCTTACACCATTGCCAAAACCACAAGAACCACGCAACCATGCAAATTTGTACAAGAGAAAACCTTCCAGGTATGATCATCCCTACGTTGAATATTTAAGTTTTAAAGTTCTTCGATGAAGAGTTCATTCCTCTTTTTATTTTAAATTAAATCTGGTAAATATAAGATTTATTTAACTTTTACATGATTCTCTAGTTACTCAATTTTGTTGTTTGTATATTACAATGCTTTAATATTTTACATGGGCTGCAGTTCCATCAAGGACTTGCACATTATTGATAAGCTTCCAAGGCACTTAACTTTCATCTTGCCTTCTAAAACTTAAACGTGTTCGAAACGATTTAGTTTAGATTTTAGCAACTGTATTGACCTTGTTTACTCCACACATTCCCGTCTTTCTTTCTTTCCAGGAATTACAAAGAAGAACGGACGGAATTTGTAAAAGGTGTCAGAACAAACAAACGATTTTTGTTACAGATGAAAGCTCGAGGACTTGATTTATCAAATAATTGATACGCTTCTATTATTTGAATTTGGTTTTCAGTGTGGTGGAAAGTTTTATTTTTCCAGGAAGGTTTCTTGAAATGTCTTGGTCCTGTTTAAAGGCAGAAGTAATAATACGTGCTTTAATAAGCTTGTTTTTAAAATAATATTAATTTGTATACATGTAAGATAAAGTATATTTTTTACTTTTACACATCGCAGCAAATCTCTCTCTCTTTTCGTGATGTTTTTATCATGTAGGAAGATGTTTAAAGCAGTTTTGGCGGCTTTAATGAAAAAGAAAATATTATAATTATTATTAAAATGTAATTATGTTTCAATATTATCATAGAAATAATTTACAATATATCTGAATACCTTTCCCTCTTTTACTGCTTCCAGGAGATATTTTGATTTTGTACCTATTTATAATAAGAAGTGAATGATATGAGAAACTTGACTTTATGATATTTAAAGAACAATTTAATTGTACTCTGCATAAAAATGCAATTTATCAGGAATTGGGCTATTCTGTAATTTGCAGCACTCAATCAATTGAATTACACATGTAAATAGAATTGTTAGTATTAAAAATAACCCAAGTCCCGAGTATTATGGATAAAACGTTCTATATTATACGTGTCAGTAATTTTGATGAGAATCCGATTCATTCACGAAGAAGAGAAGGAGGGAAAAAAAATGGGACTGTTGACACTAGTCGTTTCATCCCTTTTTCTTATTTTTGAATCCAAAGACAGACAGGACACAATTTTTGTTCGCCACGAAACTTATATGGCTTATTGGGAGCGCACGTACATCCATTAGTTTCGAAGATATACCCAGGGCAATCCAAAAGTCATGAAAATTCTCACTCGAATGCAGATGAAAAGATTGTTTGCACAGAAACAATTTAAATTAAATGAAGTTGTTAGAATTGTGCGGCTTTCGGCGAACAGGTGGCATTGTCAGGTTACACACATTTTCAGGTGGTGAGATAGCATTTGCAGGAAATGCCACTCTTTTTATAAAGTCTGAAAGTCCGACAATGCCATCTGTTGGTCAACAAAACCGAACAATTCTAGCATTACTTTTTTTTCATGGGAAAAAAAGTGAGACTTCATTTAAATCGTTTCTACGCAACAGAATTTTTTATCCTGTAGGTGCTCGAGGTGGGACATAATCAAAATTTCAAATCACTGGTGGATCATGTAATGAGCATAATAACAAGCAATGCTAAATAAAACAATATTTTTTTTTTTTTAATTAAGCATTGTGTTTATTCCACAAATATCAATTAATCTGCACCAAAAATCTTCATTGTCCTTCTGTGTATAGTCATCTGGAAGTTCATAAGATAACTCATATTCAGAATGAAAGTCCTCTTAAAAAACTGCTAGTGTTTTTACCAAAATTATCTGCAATTCATATACTGATGGATATTTTCTGCTTATCCTTAATTTGTATATAAGTAACTCTGGCCCAACTGATATTGCTCATTTCATTTGTGTCAACTGACCAGGAAAATCAATTTTGTTAATTAATAACTTTCTATCATGGTGATGGATGGAAGCTTAACTTCTTCAATGTGTCATTTCCTTATTGGAAGTTGTCGGTATCTATCATGCTGATAGGCTTATATGGAAAAAAAAAAAATAATCTTTGCAGGCAATGCATAATATGGTACTTTTTTTTTTAATCATGTTGGAAGTTCTTAATAAAGAAACCAATGTGTATTTCTAATTTGATAATCAATGTTTATTCAATAACGATTGTTTTTAGAAAAGTGTTCAACACGTTAAAAGTTCTTGAACTAAACTAACTGCAATTAGTCAATAAAGTAATAGATGAAAAGAAATTTATTGTGTATGTATTTTATTGGAGTAACATCACCAGTTTCCGTTTATCAGTGTACGAGTTTGTCCAAGAATTAAAGACCTTTATTTACTGTCAGTGCTGCAGACTTTCTCCTCCAGAAGGAGCAATGAGTCTGCTCTGATTTTGCTTCAGCGTGCTCTTGCCATCGGTTTAAGATGGCAGCTCCTCTTTCGAATCCTGCCGGTTGTGAGGTGTGTTCAGTCATTCACTTTCTCAACCAGGAGGGAGTTCACCCCGTTGAAATCCATCGCTGTCTCGCATCTGTTTGTGGTGATGTGTTGAACCAGCGGAACATCAGGAAGTCGTGTGTTAAGTTCATGACGAGGAGGGGAGAGGAAGGACAATTGACAATGCTTTGTTGAAGAACATTAGGCCATGTTCAGTTAGAGTGTTGAGTCAAGCAGCGAAATTTCTATAGGACTCAAACAATGGATAAAGTTAATCCTTCTTTATAATTCGATGACCCGTCTACTATTTACTCACCTTACTTCCTTGTTCAGACGAAGGGGTTGGAGAAGGACATATTTCCAAGACAGGAGAAGGAATCAACAGCCACTAGATTTATTTCGGTTATAAATGGAAATGATTTGTCACTGCATTGTGTTTTGCTAGGACCATTGAGAGAAAATGTGAATATTCTTGAGGGTTATAATCAAAGTGATAATAAGTAGATTGTTATTATTGCTTTTGGATTCCTTCTACTACCTCCATGAGAGTCTTGTAAATGTATCCTTCTTCATCCCCATCATCTCGACAAGGAAGTAAGAAGAGGAAATAGTAAGAGTGATTGAATTCTAAAGAAGGATTAACTCCGTTATCCATTGTTCGAGTCCTATAGAAATTTCGCTGCTTGACTCAACACTTTCACTGTGAATGCAGCCTTACTGATAAAAGTTCGTGAAGATTGCCATGTGACAGTCTGTGAGCTTGCAATTTTGTTTCCAGATATCAGTATGCTACCATACAGATGATTTTGATGAAAAAATTAGGGTATGCAACGGTGTGTGTTTATTGGGAGCTGAAATGCTGATGGAAGCTCACAAGCAAAATCGTCTACAAAATGCTCGGGAATTTTTTGGACAGTTTTGCAAAAAAGAAGAGGCTTTTTTGGACTTTATTGTCATAGGTGACGAAACCTGGGTTCACCACCCAACCCCAGAGTCATAAAGGCAATCAATGACATGGTACCATCCCTCTTCACCTCGTGCTGAAAATTTCGTCAATCTCAAGCCAGGAAATCATAGCAGGCATGTTGATTTTTTTGTCTGAAAGGACGACGATCAATGCCAATCGTTATTGCCAAACGCTAAGAAGTCTCCGAAGGGCTATCCAAAACTATACTCTATCTAACGAAAGAAAAACTGGGCGTGCCCAGTTAAATTTCCAATTTCAGGTGTTAATTGAAATTAGAAATTTAATTAGACATGCCCAGTTTTTTTTTTTCAGTGGACACAGTATAATGACAAGGAATGCTGACCAAGCGCATGGGTTTGTTTCACGACAGCACTTGGCCGCCCACAGCCAACTTCACCACCACGCTTTTTGGACTCATTCGGATGGGATCCTTTGAGTAATCTTCGCATTTTTCTTTACCTGAAGCAACATTTGGCCTGAAAATGCTTTGAGACCAACAGGGAAGTGGAGGAAGAGGTGAGAATGTGGTTGAGGATGGCAGCACAGGAGTTCTACAAGGGAATCAAGAACCTAGTGCCACGGCTAACCAAGTGCATTGATTGCAACGGGGACTATGTCAAGAAATAGTGGAGATATGTATTACAATGTCTTTTTTTTAAAAAAAAAAAATAAAAAAATAAAGGTCTTTAATTATTGGACAACCCTCGTATTATTGAAAAGTCTCTACATAAAGTAGGAAATACGAGGGCTTGTCATAAAATTTGTTATCGTATGAAAAATCGAATAATGTCTGCCCAAATTATGTCTTTAGAAATAAATACGTTCATGGACAGTTCTCGTCCAAAATAACCCACAGTATAGTTCCACATGATGCTGCCAAAGGATCAAACCAAAGTAGTGCAATCACAAGGGACATACACATAGTTGTACAAAGCATTTTTTTTTTTTTTTTTTTTTTTGGACGCAAGCATACCTTGGAAGCGATAACATTGCTTTCAGGTGAAGTGGATTCGTGCATATTGTTGAGTAGTGGAAGAAAGAAGTTGAAAGCGCAATAATACACATACACACCGCTAAAACAATGGAGTCTTTGTATGACCATATGTGCTCAAATTTTTTTGTTTTCTTGGTTTATTTTGAAATAAACAGAGTTTAGCATTTTCTTATTTTGCAAGCATCAATAGTAGCTTTAGATAAGTAACATACAGGGTGTTTCATAATTGGTGTCCCATCTTTAGGTCCAAATAACGACTCAAGGGGAACAGATTGGAGGAAAATGAATACTGATTATTTGGTTTTAATGTCCCCTAATTCAGAATATAAACATTTCGCATCCCTGGGGGTGGAGGGGTAAATTTTGAAAATTTTAATTTTGTATGGCTAGCTAATGTGGAAAAACAACATACTTATTAGAAAACAGTAGGGCCTACATTTGGAAAATTAATGAGAATGAATGAGACCATTAGCTTGTCAGGGTAATGACTCATTCATTCTCATTAATTTTCAAATAAGTAATAAAGTTCTAATAAGTTTCTAATGAGTTTTTCTGTTTTGTCTACGTTAGCTAGCCATACCTTTCACTTTACCCACTTGATAAAGGGCAGGGGATGAGAATTTTTCACCAGGTTTTTTGCTAAACCCACATCTTACATGATGCTCCACATCTTCTAAATAACGCATGGGGTCTAACCCCTACCCCTACAAAATTTACCCCTTCACCCCCAGGGATGCAAAATGTTTTTATTCTGAATTAGGGGACATTAAAACCAAATAATCAATATTCATTTTCCCCCAATCTGTTCCCCTTGAGTCGTTATTTGGACCTAAAGACGAGACACCAATTATGAAACACCCTGTATTTCTGTTTGGTGTGAGTCTGTGAGGTACATGTTTGTGTACTTCCCTTGTCAGTTGACAAAACTGAAGTTACTTTTCCTTCAAAGATCAGCCAAGTAGAAATTAATAATTAAACGGAAGTAACTCTTCAAACCTATCATAATAACAAAGTAGAAAAGGGAAGGAAAAACTCTTGAGGGGAGGGTATTATATACTGAAAATTACGGTGAATAAAATTATGCAGTTTGACTAAAGAAATGATCGATCTTGTTGCTTAACAGCATCTCCTTTTTGTTTTTCGGGCTATATTCAAACATGCCTTTAAATGCAAGCTATCTCCTCAAAAACCTTTGCACGTTGGAACTTTATTTCATTTTTCTATTTTAACTTTACATTCAGCCAACGAAAAAAATATTGCAGCAATCTTTCACAGTAGCCATTGAGTTGTGCAAATCGAAACTAAATGCAAACACTGAAATTTAAAACTGACTTTGTTGTTTGCAAGAGTTCAATAAATGGCAGGCTAGATGGGAGAATTTTTAAATGTAAATGACGATGAGCGTGCATTCATTTTTAAAGGCAGTGTTCACATTGATTATGAACAAATGCGAGCGACTTTTAAGAAGTCATGCACGTCCGATTAATTTTGAAACTTTGCTATTGTGCTGGCTTTTGGCAAAGTGGATAAAAATTCAAAGAAAAAAGGAATTCTGTATAAATTTCGAACGTATAACATATATACAAAGGTTGTTCCAGAATTTTTGCCTCCTGTGTTCGTAGCTTTTTTTATTTTTAACCAATTTTCAAAATTCTTTTTCTATCTGATACTTACATTTGTCCTCTATGTAATGCACTATTCACTTTTTGACAAAGTCCCCATCCCTTTCCACATATTCCGCCAACGAGTGACTAGTCGGGTGAACCCGTCGGAGAGGAATTCTGGAGTTGTTGTCGACACGAGGATTGAATGGCATCTTTCACCTCGTATCCCTTAAAGTGCTCTTTTTTCTTTGGGAAGTGTGAAAGTCGCAAGGTGCAAAGTCTTTCGTTTTTGAACTGCAGTTTTTCATCTTTGAACTGTAAGCGCTGCAATGCCTATGGTGTGTGGTGATTGTGTGCGGGTGGGCGTTATCGTGCTGCAGAAGAGGGTCCAAAGCTGCCATTCTATCTTGGTGTTGACAACAACCCCAGAATTCCTCTCTGACGGGTTCACCCGACTAGTCACGCGTTGGTGCAATGCTTGGAAAGGGATGGGGACTATGTCAAAAAGTGAATAGTGCATTACATAGAGGACAAATGTAAGTATCAGATAGAAAAAGAATTTTGAAAATCAGTTAACAAATAAAGTTACGGACCAGAAGGAAAAAATTCTATATGTATATACAGTGAAATCTCACCTAACAGACACTTTTTATTTCCTCGGCAGGTCTATGTACATGTATTGAGAGGTTTCACTGTATATATATATCATAAATGTCGTGAAATGAAAAATAAATGGTCAAATATTGCGAGGAGCTATCTTTTGAATATTTATTAAACCTCCGAGGAAGTAGACTTTGGGAGCCATGCCAAAACTTCATTAAAGCCGATTTCGCCTTGTACCAGATCGTGTTTGACCGAGTCTATACTTTATCAAACATATAGCAAACAAAATGCTAAAAAAAAACGACCAATTTAATAAAATACATGTACAGTATTTGGATTATATTCAAAAAATTTTTTTAAATTTGGTTCGACTTAAGTGGTTTTTAATAAAATTTATGTTCCAGTTAATATGTGAAATTTCCACTATGTAATTAATGCTTCAGGAGATGGCACAAGAATTTTGTTTAACTTAACCGGGAAGTGAATAAGAGTTATTCGGGTTAACTTGTATCTGCATATGAAATTCTCTTATACACAAAACAAGCATACAATAACTGTAGTAGTAGTAGTAATAATAATAATAAGAAGAAGAAGAAGAAGAAGAAGAAGAAGAAGAAGAAACAACATAAAAAGGAACTGTGGTGTGGAAATGCCTGTAAAGGAAGAAGTATACAATCAAACCTCATTATAACAATTTTTTGGGATTTACAAAATGATATCATTTTAAGAGGGTTAATATTATATTGAAGGAATATTATATTTCAATAAATTTTCATCTATAATACTAGATAATTGACATATTATTTATAATAAATGCCTGAAACAGTTTTTGTATCGCTTTTTAATGTGAACAATTAAAAATCTGCGTGCAACATGCTCTTCAATTTCTTTCTTTTTCTTAAGAAATATAGCCAACATTTGTTATTGTGCAAGTCCATATTTTTTGCAACATTCGTTTGCTTTATACCTTCATCTACATCTTTGACTGCTGCCAACTTTGATTCTAAAATTACCAATATCCATTGAAAGGAAATCATATTTACTTATACAGGCTCAATCTACTGCAAACCTGAGCATGCACTCTTCGTTCTTATTTGTTCCATATATGAAACAGAGAAAGTTTGGGTTGGTTTTTTTTAATAAAATTGGACAATATTATCACTCTAACAGGATGTTTCTGAAAAATCTTCGTTATAACGAGGGATATTTAACATTACAAAGATAGGAAAGTAGCCGGGAGCATAAAAAACTGTAACGGTTAATCACTATTGAGGATTGTTATATGGAGGTTGACTATAGTTACATTTATCTACAGTTAGGACCTGTCTCATAATACTGTCCATAACTACCTGTAGCTGAGAGTCACTTTTCTTTCAAATAATTCAATTCATTTAATTTCAAATTATTGAAGTGGAAAAATTTTTTTAAAAACATACAAAAAAAAATCTTGGCTAGTGTTGTCGTGACACAATTTTTGAGTTTCAAATTTCAATAGTTTCAATTTCTTGTAAGAGTTTAATCTAAAAATGCATGTTATTATGCCTTTTTAATTGATCTGAAACAGTTTCATTAAAGAAATATACGTTAACCAACAATGCCATTGCCAGAAGATAGTTTTAAGTTGAATTTCGTATTTCTGAATGTACATACGATCATGTTTGATTGATCTCAACTGGAAGTAAACAACTGCCTCTGCAAAACGTTTGGTCACTTGTGATCGGGACTTTTAGGACAGCTTAGCTTAGTTGTGGTCAGTATTATTAAACAAGCCCCTAAAAGAAATTTCATTCCAGATGCATCTCATTTTTCATTCTCAATATTTTCAAAGCTTACTTACTTATAATTAAGAACAGCATTGTATGGTGCACATACAGGAATTGCATAAAGAAGAACATCCTCTACTGTAGGCAAACCAGTTAGGGCAGCTAATATACTTGCATCCTAATAAAGAATGATATTATGTTAATTAATTAATTACACTCTTTAAGAAGATAATTGGTATGACAGACTTGAAATTGAAGCAAATTACTTCCGCTGCTTGTTGTTTTGATTCATTTTCGTCATTTAAATCCTGCAAAATGGAAAAGAACATAGATATAGATCAAGGAATAAACTTATTTACTATAAAATACATCAATCATTTCATAATACTGGTTTTAATATTCTTATAAAATCTACAAAAGTGAGTTTATTTTTATCTGCAATAAACACGGCTGCTGAGGGTGAAATCACCAAGAAGAACAGCAAACAGTTATCCCGTTTGTGAGCTGAAACTGTACATAGGGGCAGAAATTCATTGAAGACTTTTGAGTACAATATGGCAACAGTGTTTTTGCAACACGGGTCTACAAATGGACCAAAAAGTTCAAAGTAGGTGCCTAGGGAATTTATTCACATCCACTGCTGGGATGAGTACATGATTGGTTTTATCAAACAATGAATGATTATTGTAAAGTTTGGGCAAGACCAGTGTTGCCAATTCAAAAAAATTTTTCCTCACTAAAACCGAACTAAAAATCCGCTAGATTTTATTGTTCTAATGTAATTTTTAGTGGATTTTTGCATAATTTTGGTGCAAAATCCGATAAGTTAGCAACACTGGGAAAGACTGGTTCAAAAAAAGACTGATTCTTTTGATCACCCTCTTGAAAAGAATCATTACTGGAAATAAAACCTGGATTCACTGCTAAAAGTAACCTGAATGGAAGAGGAATAGCTCCAGTTGTTGCAAGGAAAATGATGTTTACCTGTATTTTTTTTGGAGGGGGGGTACCTCACAAGGGTCAATAACTGGAATGCTATCAGGAGAGAAACTCAACTGCAAACAGTAATCATAACACTGAAATGCTGCAAGACAAGCTAAAATGCACAATTCAAATCCAATACCAAGGACTGTTGTCAAAGGATACTGTGTTATTGTATGACAATACTGTTGCCATATTTTTGAGTATACTTTTAGATACTGAAGTTTAAGATATTAGGACATCCTCTATATAAGGGGTGGGCAAACTTTTATTAAAGGGCCTCATGAGCACTAATACTAACAAAAAAGACTCCGGGTACTCGGACTCTTGATTTTGATGAAAAAAATTGTACTAGTAGCTTCCTTCAATTAAGCACTCGTGCAAAACCATTCAATGGACTTCTCAAAATTTGCAGAGAAAAAAATTCATAAAATTTATTACCAATACTATGCAGTAGAAATACCCGCAACATTGCAGGTTACTTTAGCTGCTTGGAGTGGCCCAGTGCTAAGTCTTTGGCATCTATTGTTCATCAACACTGGATAGAAAGTTGCATTTTTTATCCTTGCAAAAGAATGCCCATCTGTTTGGATTTATTTAGTGTTTTTATTACTGACATATTGTTTTTGATTGTTCCTAAACAGGGCTGTACCCAGGGGGGGGGAGGGGGCACGTCACAGATCCTTTACCATCTTGGATTCCATGCATTCCTCAATATGCCCACAATTCTGCACGAGTACTTTCCTTATTCTGATAATAAAGTTTAAGCAACAGGGCTATCTCGATTTCAATAGTTTCTGTGCAAACAGAATCATTTTATCTGGACTTTCATTCTGGAGGGTATCTGAAGTCACGGGCGTACAATGTGAAGATTTGTGATGTTGCCCACATACGCACCAAGATTCAGGACAAACGCCATGCCATAGACACCGATTATGACTGCAGTGTGTTAAAGAAGCTGAAATTCCACCTGACCTACACCCATGCCTCGAATTAAACATAGGACATACTGAACAAATAGCCTGCTGTGATTTTTATGGTACGAGACTTTTCTAACATCCTGTATTATCCGAAAAGGAAACTTGTCATATTTTCTCATTTACTTATCATTTTAAAGCTGTTAAAGCTAAATGGGGTGACATGATCTTTTAGTACATGATTAAAGCCTATTAAACAAAATAAAACATTCAAAGTGAAATTCAGTTACCTCGGCATCTTCTCCAACTTGATTTACAGGAACGTTTTTTTCCGAGGAGTTTTCTTCACAGAAAAAAATATAAAATAATTCAAAATTTTACAAACACTATAATACTGTATGTGTGATCTGCAGTACGCTAAAGAAATGACAAATACCTTTATTCTGTACAACATCAACATTTCCAGTCCCTGCCAGTTTTGATTCAGCATCCTTCATAGTTGAGGTTTGCAAAGTGGAAACTCGTCTCATATCTTTCGTTTTTGAACCTTTCTGTTTTCCACTATTTTTGGCTTCTTTCTTAGACTTTTTTTTCTCACCTGCAGGCTTTTCATGTTATAAAGAAAAAAGAAATACAATATTACTAAGTTTAAAACATTTTAATATAGAAAAAAGGTGCAGGAGTAGCAAAACAGTACGGGTTTAAATAAGCCATTAATGAGCCATTCTGATTTATTTAATTTGTATTTTGTAATTCGTTTTTTTATTTTGTATTTCCTTTTATCATTCTGTCATCTGCTGTTATATGGCTTTTTTCCCCACCCAATCAGATGACACAGACATATATACGGTACGCTTCAGCATACTTACTTTGTAGTTGAGCTTATACCCCGATGATGAAGTTACTTCGAAATGTGTTGGCTTATTATACCTCTCCTGTTTTGCTACTCCTGGACCTTTTTTCTATTTGATATTCACAGCAATCCTGACCATGCAATTTTTAGACTTAAAACATTTTAAATATACAGGAGAATTTATAAAGTACACATTTTCTCATTTATTATGACAATGTTTACAACTATTTAAAGTGTTCAAATGTGAGGATGTTCTGTCAACGAAAAAAGATGGTTATAAAAACGAGCAAAAATGATAAAAGATGAACTGATAAAATTGGACAACTGAAAAATGTAAATGCTTATATCTAAAGGACATATTAAAGGATTCTCTATGAAGGAAATTAACACAACTACGGTACTTATCATTAAGTGACAATAAATAAGGGATTGATTAAACATGCGCACATGAAATTTAGTCTAAACAGTCTCGTTTTACTTAAATTCTACAGGTCTGACCTTGAATAGATTAATGAGGGATAATTGCTGAGTAATGAATCATTGCTGTCTGTTACACTTACTTTAGTTATGCAAATGAGAGGAGTACTTACAGTTACACCTGCGATAAGAGCTTTTTCTTTGTCACTCATATCACCGATATCACCGATACACTTCACTTATGCATGCACTCAAAGCACAAATACACTTTTCCACTCAGATGACTGAAGATGACAAAACGATGACTCTTGGCTTCGTTCTGGCCTCATGTCAATCTCCACCCGTTGCTCAGATGTAGCAATGCTCTGCACCCACAGATATTGCTCACACCCTTTATCTGCATCAATCTGAATTGCTTACCCTGTGTCCTTCAGGGACGACTCAGATCTTGAAGCAGATTAACTGGATAGAAGGCCTCCTTTCACCAGGAACGTGCTTCTGCTCACCACGTTCTGTCAAGAATCATCCATGCTCCTTCCCGCTGATTTTGCATCACTATTCGCCCACACAAGTTCAGTCCATTACCTTTTCTCTCACTGATATTTGCTCATTAGCATAATCGCATCTCTTCCCGCATCGCAACTGTAATTTCACGTTGTATGCATGAATGCTGATCTTAATCACAATGTCTGCATGTCAAGAGTTACTTTCTGACATTAACTTTAAGATCAATCATAAAAACTCACATAATTGCAGGTAACATAGCAGAGCTAAATTTCTGCTTCTGCTCACGTTGACTGCTATCTCTGTTCCCATATCGTTTTTCACTCTACTCCCGCTCAGCATCTGCTCATA
>JAHWFO010045937.1:580441-620818 GCA_023313115.1 Rhysida immarginata | reverse complement strand
ACCCTACCCTAACCCCACCCCTCTTCCCCAAACCCCACACCCAACCCACCACCCCCCCCCCCCCGACCCCCCCCTCACCGCCACGTTCTGGGTGTGGGGGGGGGGGGGGCCGGGGCCGAATGAAACAAAACATTGGAAATTATCTTGTACATAGAAAATTTCAACAAAAAACTTTTAATTTCACATACAAAAATTATGAGTTAATAAGAAATTAATAAACGGAAACTGGAGTTAACGCTCCAAGCATATTGTGAGAAAAAAATGGAAGGAAGAATTCCGCAACCTGGATTCGAACCAGGAACCACGCTCTTTGCCTCTAGCAACTGGGCTATCACAGACATGGTACAGTAAGGTTGTCTCCAGGTGTCCCAAAGACTACAAGATAGTCAAGATTGAATCCAATGATCTGGCGGACACCCAACTCGCAGATCGAGAATTCCTGCCTTTCCAAATCATCAGAAAAGTTAATGAACACACATATGAAATTAATAAATTGAAACTGAATTTAATACTCCAAGCATAAGGTAATGATATTATCAGGAAAAAATGGAAATTCCATGATTTTTCCTTCCATTTTTTCTGATATTATAATTATGGGTTCAGCCATCATTTTCTGTTCCACAGAAGTGTACGTAGAAAATAAGCTGTTGACGTGAAACTTCAATGTAAATCTGGAGTTGGACCCCTCTTGAAAAGATGCACTCCAGAATGTGTTCCAGACCATTAACTATATTGTTAAAGTGAATGGATATAACAGCTCCATCGTCCAATGCATTGATTACAGGACTACCAAAAAAAAAAAAAAAAAAAAAAAAAAAACGCAACAAAAGAATGAAGAGGAAGGATAGCAATGGCCATGATGCAAATTCACTTTCTTCAACATCATCAACCAAGAAAAGGACCATTCCTAACTCCTATGAAGAAAAGGAGCGAAGATGGCATTCAAGACAAAAACATCTTTGAGACAAGACTTACGAAGAAAGAACCCCACACTTGGAAATGATAACACAGGCCCACAAAAAATAACTTTTTAAAGTCATCTTTAACATTAAGATCTGATTCTTATGCTTTTGCATATGCTGAATCCATATCTGACATCAGTTTTTTTTTTCCTATCACCCACATATTTTTTGTTTATCAATGAAACACTTTTAAATTATTCAGAGTTTGGGGCCCTGATATATTTCCTGGTGGCCCAAAAATATGGAAACTTTGCAGCTGCTTCTCTTCACACCCATTACTTTAACATTGCAGTCTTTATGTGCGTAATTGGAAACGTGACGTGATAGAAAAAATCTAAAAGCTGATTCGGATTCAGTACACTACAAACCACAAGAATAAGGCTTTTTTTCGGATTCAAGATGATTTTTCATTGTTGGCCTGTGTAATTAAAACAAATCAGGAATATACAAATTAAGGCGTGTGTCGTGTGACTTATTTTTTTCTAGATCATATGAAATGCTCATTTAGACAACATTACAAGGAATATTTAGCTGCGATGAGACTCAACCTTACCAAATCCAATTATGCTGAACATGTTTCAGTTGTTAATGAATAGTGCTCATACTTTTTAAAAATATATAAATTGAACAACAATTTGTACTCACCTGGATTTCTTCTTCGGGACTCCATTTGACAGCTTAAAATCGACAAATGGATTAAAGTAAGAGAAAATTAGGTAACAAAATCATCACTTCAAATGCAGTATCTACTACCTGGTTTGCCTTAGTTCCAAAAACATCTGAAGAGGTTGGTTGCACACTCTGAGTATTTATAAATAATCTGTAAATATTTAAAAATTTTGTAATCTTAGAAAATGAAAAAGGAAATTAAGAAGTCAGTAATTATGAAAAGCTCTTAACTTTTCGCCTTTAATATATTCCAAGTTAATAGCAGTGTCAGGAAATTGTAAATTATCATTTGAATCCTCTTCCTCCTCCTCGTCTTCTTCTTCCCCCTCATCTTCTGGCTCACTGGCAGGTTTTGCCACTTCTTTTGATTGCTCTAAGAAAATATTCATTACCTTTACTACTTTCGTTTTGAACATCCCTGTTTCACTATAGCAATATGCATAATAATACGCAGTGCATTCAAAAAGTTCTGGCACTATGATTAAATATACAAAGTGTTTCTGAATGGTCTGTACAAACTTTCAGGATCTATTCCAGGGACCAAAACAAGCAGAAAATACCATATGAACATGGAGTTGAAAACGCTTCTTTCTCGAGTTACAACTGTTTGAAGGATCCTGCAGTAGAAGAAGAGTTACAACAATTCAAAGAACCAGAGGCCTTTTTGAGCCTTTGCCTTGTTATATAGGGCAATCTAAAAGTTAGTTCGCCCAAAGATTTACAGGGTGTATCTAAACCCCTGTCACAAACTTCTTGTGGTGATTCCCCATAGCGAGATGAAAACAAAAGTACATATAAGCTTGGTTCGGATAACAAAGAATTTGTGAAATTTCTGCAGTTAAAACTGAAGTTTCAGCAGCTGGTTTTTCTACTCTGTGGAAAAGCTACAACAAATTCTTGAAATAACATCCTATTTATTGGTTATTAACAGGTGCGCCTGCTAATAACTTTTGATATTGTTTCAAAATTTCATTGGCAGGCAATAAGCACACAACTTCCATGTTTTCATTGGTACACTTGTAGTGGGGTGCTTCTCTAATCATCTTCCAATGATTCACAGCCATTCTTGAAATGCGAATATCATCTGAACAGCTTGCTACAACTCACAAGAAGAACCTGAGTACTGTGACTCACCGATTTTGATAAAAAAAAATTGCACGTGTAGCTTTCACCAAATTAAACATACATGCAAAGCCATTCGACTCACTTAACTCATTTAGTAAATGAATTACACATTCCCATACGTGTTAAAAAAAAAAATTACGAAGAGGGGAAAAAAAAAATTATCGACGGCGGGACTTGAACCCATACCTGCAAAACAGATGGCATGTGCTTTACCACCGGACCACGATAAAAATCTATGCTACAATTACGATATTTATAAAGTGTAGTCAATTATAACAAATTGTATGAATTTTTTCTCGGAAAATTGAGAAGTGTGTCGAACGGCTTTGCATGATGTTTAATTTGGTGAAAGCTACACATGCAATTTTTTATCAAATTCGGTGAGTCAGAGTACTCAGGTTCTCCTTGACAAACAAACAAGAACTTCACCGCATCACTATTAACTGTGTACTAGTCGAAATGCTACCAGGCTGTCAAAAGATTATGTTCTAAAATTTAGAACAGCAGTGCATAGTGAGGGCCGGCCACTTCTTGAACGTGCAGCCAACGAAACCATGGCTTCATATCGTATCAATTTTGTCACTGCAGCACTCGTCATAGGTCCATTACCATGCATGTGTCAATATGCTCACAATGCCGCACTGGCACTTCCCTTATTGTGATAATAAAGTCTAACTAAGAGAGCCTTCTTGATTAATGACAGCATTTCTAGGCCTACAATTTCATTACAACTTGAGAACGCCCTCTATTGAACAATTCTAGCCTTCAATTCAATTCTAGCCTTCATTTCAATTAAAATCAACCTTCATCTCAATTGTTTCTGTGTAAACAATATTTTTATCTGCATTCATCTGTAAATTATTGAGTTTTAAAAGCTTTTCCTGACGTTTGGATCACCCTGTACAATCAAAGTTATTTTTCGACATAATCACCGTAACGATTGAGATATTGTTCATACCAGTGGACGAGTTTTCCAATAGAAGCTTCTTCATAGAAGCTTGCCGCCAGCAGGTTGAAATATGTCTCCATGGCATGCTTTCTTCTGGAATTGTTTTGATTCATTACAATGCACGACCATTACTGCAGTGGTAACCCAACGGCTTCTTGAGCAATTTCAATGGAAAGTGTTTGATCACCATGCCTGGCACCGAGTGACTTTCATCTTTTTTTTGAGTTGAAGAAAGGTCTAGGAGGACAGCACTTCTGCACCAACAAAGAGCTTCAAGACGCCGTGGAGACATATCTCAACATGCTGGCGGCAAACCTCTATGAAAAGGGTATTGGAAAATTTGTCCACTAGTATGACAAATATCTCAATATCTAGAGTGACTATGCCGAAAGTAATTTTGCTATTCACACTGGTCTTTATTTTATGCCCTATCGGAGGTTCAAAAATAGCCCTCATATCACGTAAGCTCACACAACTGAATCAGAGCAGCGCATCATTCGCATGTATCTGCCCCTCCCACACACACACACACACACACATGGCCCACTTGTTACTTAACGCCCCCCTACCGCCCACTTGCTATATAATGCCCCCTTTAATGACTCTGCCGCCCCCTAGGGGGCGATATCGCCCACTTTGAGAAACACTGTTCTAAATAATTTCAAAGGTTCTCTAGAGCTGTGCCACCAGTATACTTTAGAAAAACCTGGTCCCAGAACTTTTTGAATGCAGTATGTTTATAAAAAAAAAAAAAAATCATTCCTTCATTTTAGCATAATTTTTATTTAATTTTTTTAATATGTAATCCAATACGTCCATCCAGGGCCTGTATGGCCAGAGGCCGACAAGTTGAGTCCCTGGATGGACCTGGATTAACGACTACTGTATGATGATCGCAGCAGCCAGGGGGGGGGGGGGGAGTGAAGATCGTGTCTCACTGATGGTCGCCCATCCAGTGGCTACCCGTGCCTGATGTTGCTTAACTACCCTGAAGTTGTGTGTTCAGTGAAAGCCCACCAGGCCATGGCCTCCCCCTACATATTCAGAAATATTAGATTAAGTATAAGGAAACAGAAAATTCATTTAAACTGAACAGAGAAAAAAAAATTCAACAGCATAAGCTAGCTACACTATATGATCAAAAATATCCGGACACCCCTCACAGATCATCGATTGGCCCAATGTCACATGATAATGACTTGCACATCATTTAAATAGCTTCCCACACCTTCAGACACAACTCTGCTTGGACATTGGGAAGAATGGGTCGTTCGGCAAAGCTCAGTGAGTTCCAACGTGGAACCATCGTTGGATGTCACCTATGCGGCAAGTCCGTGCGTGACATTTCCAGCCTTCTTCAGATACCCAAGTCGACAGTAGGCGATGTCATTATGAAATGGAAGACCCGGGGATCAACAACAGTTCAACAACGAACCGGTAGACCCAAGAAACTAACGGACAGAGACCGTCGAGTGCTTCGTCCTGTCACCCGCAGCAACCGGAAGTCCTCGGCGGAAGAAATTGCCACAGAGTTTCGAAACGCCTCTGCAAATGATGCCAGTACCATGACAATTCGTCGGGAACTGCACACGATGGGATTCCATGGCCGTGCTGCTGCCCACAAGCCCCACATCAGCAGGGTCAACGCCAAGCGACGTCTGGAGTGGTGCAAAGCCCACAGAAACTGCACAATGGACCAATGGAAACGTGTAATGTGGACAGACAAATCTCGCTACACACTCTGGCAATCCGATGGACGAGTTTGGGTTTGGCGCATACCTGGAGAACGCTTCTTACCTGAGTGCACAGAGCCCACAGTCAAGTTCGGAGGAGGAGGAGTCATGGTGTGGGGCTCATTTTCATGGTACGGACTGGGCCAGCTCGTTCCTGTGCAAGGAATCATGAACTCCGACCGTTATCTGAATGTTTTGGACAACTGTGCACTTACAACGTTGTGGCAATTTTTCGGAAACCGGCCATTTCTCTACCAACACGACAAGTCTTCCCCGAAGGGTGGAAGCTGTGATTCAGGCAAAGGGATGTGCAACGCCCTATTGATTTCCATGAAATCGTGGCTAGAGCGCAAACGTGCATGTGTCCGGATATTTGTGATCATATAGTGTATATCCTACTGACACTCTGAGGTTGCTTGCTTGTTTTGAATACAAGGTGTAACAAACAGTCAAAGTGTTACAAACTTATAGTACTTATACAAGTGATCATAAGCATTTTACGTTCTATAAATATTAGTCCGGAAAACTATAACTGATGAACTACATGGCCCTGGTGTTTCCAGCAACATTTTGGAGTGAACATATGGGGTGGTATTGTTGACGGCCGTCTTATTGGACCTTACATTCTACTACATCATCTCACAATAGCCACCTATCTTATCTTTCTTCAAGAAGTATTGCTAGACTTGTTGGACAATGTATCTCTGGATACCAGTCGCAACATGTGGTTTCAGCATGATGGTGCCCCACCCCATTTCGCACACGCTGTCCGGGACTATCTTGGCGAAACATTTGGTGAACAATGGATTGGGCGAGGAGGTCCAGTGGCATGGCCACCAAGGTCACCTGATTTAATCCCAGTGGACTTCTTTTTGTGGGGACATTTAAAGAGCATCGTTTATGAAACCCCAGTGGAGTCAGAAGCGGATCTTGTAGCATGGTGATGCCGCTGAAGACATAAAAGATACTTGAGTGCTACTTGACAGAATGTACAACAACTTACACCGCAGATGCCAAACATGCATTAAGGTTGGAGGCCATCGGTTTGAACAGGTAGTGTAACTGCAGTGAAGGCTGCACGTGTTCACTTCTGTAACTTGTCAGTTATGCATTTCCGGACTAATGTTTATAGGACATAACATGCTTATGATCACTTGTATAAGTGCTATAAATTTGTAACACTTTGACTGTTATACCCTGTTTAAGTGCATAAATATAAAGCAATATGCAATCGAACAATAAAGCACATGAACTTATGACTACATGGATTCTTTATTACATATTACCGCAATATAAAAATGATTATTTGAAAAATAAAAAAAAACTCATGTTTTACGATTTTGCCTGTTGCAAAAAATATAAAGCCACATTTTCTAGTAGCCTATAAAACGACCAGATTTTGAAATAATTTTGAAAATTCTAGCAGGCATTGATTGTATTAACTTTCTCATGATAGAAATTTCAATCTTTCCCCAACTGGTTACAATTGCTTGCTTCAAATTCTTTCAAGCCCCAATAGATTCAAAGTCAAGGAAATAAGGAGGCCAGGTCCATTATCAAACACTTTTATCCACAAACCACTGAAATGTAGTGCAAGCATTGTGAACAAGGGCATTGTCCTATTGAAATGTCTATGAAGGGCCACCTTCTCCAAATGGCAAAACATGCATTTCCAACAAAGCCTCATACTTTTCAGCACTCATTCAGCCACTCACAAATGCAATGTCAGCTTTTCCATTCCATCCAAACACTGCCCAAACCATGACATTTCCACCTTTTAGTTGACATTTGGAACAAATTTCCTCACCTTGCCTTAAGTCATGCCAGTAAAACTGCCGTCCATCGGGACAGTCCAAATTTAATATTTTTTCATCGCTCCAGACCACTGTTTGCCAACTGTCCTTCCACTGCATTGTTTCAGAGGCAAGTTTTATGTTTTTTTCACAATGGGTAGGTGTAAGCTTAGGTGTACTCTTCTTCTTGTATTTTAAATGTCCTGTGGCTCAAACAATCCTGGAGAGGGTTGACTTGCGGACATTAACATCAGGACATTTGACTGATTGCCCTAAAGTTATTGTTGCTCACTCCCCGAATAACAATTAGTTAATAATAACAAATAGAAAAGGGAAGGAAAAATTCCGCGACCTGGACTCAAACCAGGAACCATGCCTATCGCTGGCACTGCTCTTACCAACCGAGCTAACGTGGATGTGAACCGCCATGCTGTTACAAGATATCCAACTGGACATTCCGCGGAATTTTTCCTTCCCTTTTCTATTTTCATCATGATATGTTCTTCAGTTAATTTATTATCTTATGTTTGTGTTAAATTTCTTCAATTTACTTGGTTTAAGGGTAGAATGATTCCCGACTTGCGAGTCAGGGCCCATTCTGCCGATTGAGCTCCTTGGTGGCTTCATAGTAGTCCAACTGGATGTCTTGTAACAGCACAGTGGTTATATCCGAGGTAGCTCAATTGGTAAGAGCGGTGAAAGCGATAGGCACGGAATTTTTGACCTGATTCGAGTCCAGGTCACGGAATTTTTTCTTCCTTTCTCTATTTGTTATTGTGATATATTTGAAGAAGTTTCTTCAGTTAATTTATTATCTTCCGTTTGTAACAGTTAGTTTCTGACGAGGAGTTAATTTTGGAAGTCTCCCACTTAATTTTTTGGTACCATATAGGGGTCTAAATTTAATGTACCTAATTGTCTACAACTGCATGTGAGCACTGTAGAGCCTTAGCTATAGCTTGTGCTTACTTTCCAGAAGGCTGTCATCTCACTCTTTTCAAAATCGCTAAAATGTTTACCTCTCCTTGGTTAGGAGGTCACCCCTGGTAATACTACCCAGTGATGGGGTTTGCTCTTTGCGAACGTAATCCCAATGATCTGCAAGCATAGACCATTTCTAACTATCCACAGCTTTTTTACTATTCTGGCCAAGTCTACTGTGCCAGCCTGTGTGGGCCCAAACTGAATCCAGTCCGTGTCCGGTAGGACAACCCATGCGAGATCGACTCCAGAGTTTGTGGACTCGCAAAGGGGAATGAAAAAATCAGCGCTTACACAGTTTGTCAGAGGGAAACAGTGTTTAATGCTAAATAAACTTAATTCAACTAGAATACACAAATGAAAATTGGGACCCGCACCCTTATAACTCATAAATGTAAAGCATATAAACAAATTACAAACTAGTTCAACAGTACAATTTGGCTCATTACAATGCTTCCTCTCAGACAGTAGAACATAATCTTAATGAGTAAGCCAATGCAAGTCTTAAGGGATCACTACATATAGGGTGACTCAATGACAACATCACGTTAACGGTCCATTTTGATACAGCGATATCGTGTACGATAGCGATATCTTGTACCAACTATTTTGTTTGCTCAATTAAAGCACATAATCGTGTGTCACGTCTCCTTCTCACATTGGGAATATGGGGAGGAATTTTAGCAGCTAATGTCCTGGTCTTTGACAATGTCATCTAAGCAGCCACTCCAGACCACGTCAACATCAAACGTAGTACCCACGACAACCCTTGGCCTGTAACTCATAATGCCTCGAACGCGTTGTGTGCTTCTTTTATATAATGGGGAGGGGGGGGGGGCGCTGCTGTAGCGTGATGGTGGACAGTCGACATCCACAGTAGCTCCGGCATTTGTAAGTCAAATTTGAAAGACAAATCGATTATAAAGAGTAGAAAATAGATGAATATAAGAGTGTGGCAATCACAGTCACGTAAATAGAAGAATAACAGTCCAAACAGGGTGTGAGAGAGAGGAGTGATATCACACAAGAGACGGCAAGGTTAGGCCTATTAGCAACGTGGGCGAAACGTGAATCGCGAGAGATGAACGGTAAAACGAACAGCACAGAGAAGCAAAACAGCCTGGAAGCGCTCGGTTTCGGAGACATTTACAAGAACGCATTGACGGAACAAAACAAAAAAGGGAGCCAGGACACAGAAACGAACACTGAGGATGGAGACCAAGAATGGAAGCGGATGATAAGGGAAATTCTGCACGGAGTGAAAGAAGTAAGAAAAGATAATGCTGAAATGAGAAAGGAATTAGTGGTGGCGAGGGAGGAGATAGAAAGACTGAAAACTAAATGCGACAAAATGATTAAAGAAAGAGAGGAAAGAAAAAAGATTGAAAGCGAAATGGAGGACAATCTGCTCACGCTAACAATGAAAGTTGACGATCTAGAAAACAGGAGTAGAAGAAATAACATCGTTGTTAGAGGACTGAAGAAAGAGGAGGGTGAGACATGGAACAGGTCGAAAGAAATTTTTCAGACATG
Organism: Rhysida immarginata; assembly: GCA_023313115.1. Lineage (NCBI taxonomy): Eukaryota > Metazoa > Arthropoda > Chilopoda > Scolopendromorpha > Scolopendridae > Rhysida > Rhysida immarginata. The sequence continues at coordinate 611,073 of JAHWFO010045937.1, read as the reverse complement.
GTGCAAAGAGAAATGGATATGGAGCTGGGAAAAATAGAACGTGCACACAGAGTGGGAAGGAGAGCACACGGAAAGGAGGATAGACCGATGGTGGTTAAAATTAAAAACTGGGAAGACAAAGAGCAACTATTAAAAAGACGCGGTAGGTTAAAAGGCACAAACTACTACTTAGATGAGGATTATTCAGACCGAACCAGGTGGATAAACAAAGAAATAAGGGAAAGAGCAAAGTTGGAGAGAGGAAAAGGAAATAGGACTGTACTGAGATTCAAAAAGCTCAAAATCAACGACGAGTGGTGGACTTGGGATGACTATAAAGGAGAGCTAATTCAAGAACCAAGACACAAACAGCGAAATTTTTGATGGAGAGAAGAGGGTGGAGAAGAGAAAGAATGGGAGGCGCACAAATATATGGGGCAAAAGTTAAGAATGTTATCAGTGGACAAGCCGGGAAAAAGAATGAAAAAGTGCGAATAAATAGAGTGAAACTTCTATCATGGAATGTGGCAGGGCTTTACAACAAAGGCTGTGATTTTTGGAACTTCTTAAACAAATTTGAGATAATTGTGTTACAAGAATCCTGGATATGTGAAAATCAATGGGAAAAGATGAAGACAAAGATGGAACAGAATTACGAGTGTAATTGTAAATATGCTGTGAACCATAATGTTAAGGGGAGGGCTAAGGGGGGGGGGGGTATTGTGAAAGGTATAAAAAAATGAAAACAAGTTAAGGTCAATGGGTGGAATGAAGGGGAAGGCAGGCTGGAAGCAAGCATAATAATGAGTGGAGAAAAATATACAATAGTGGGTATTTATAATGACAAGGGAATAGAGAATATCGAAAGGGATTGGAAAGATATGGATAGTAACACACAGAAGGGTGGATTGTTATTATCTTGGGAGACTGGAATGCCAGAGTGGGGCTCGAACAAAATAGGGTTTTCGTGGTCTATTTTGAAAGAAACAAAAATCCGCACTCTCTTATTTTGCAAGCATCTATTGTAGCTTCAACTGAGTGACATATTTCAATTTGGTGGAAATCTGTGACATACATGTTCGAGGGATTCCCTTGTTAGTGCAGGTTACACATCAAAATTAAGCTACAGTATACATAATCCACATCTCGGTAAAAAGGACTGCTCTTATGTTTGTTTCCCCATGTTAGCGTTAACATTCATCTCAATTGTGAGAGCGCCCCGAAAAAACTCAACAACTGCCTAGCCAGCGATATCCCATAAAAGGCAACGACAACAAACCACAGCATCCCTGCCCCGAAATCACACAGCAACAATGGCAAAATCGAAACGCATTTCCCATTGTCGCAGCATCAGAGGGCCCGACAATAACGACACCAGACTTAACTCGTAATAAAATAATTATTACAACCATAACAATAACATACGCTTATAAAAAACACCATTACACAAACAAATCTAATGCTCACAAAAGGCCATATACAATTTATAGACAGGAAAAAATGAACTACAAACCCACTGACATCACATGTCACACTACGCATAAGGCTTATCAGATTCAGTATAATATTTAACAAAAGTTTAAAAGTGGCCTACCTGATGTTTCTTCACTTTCACTGCTGCTATCATTGACAGGTAATTCCTCTTCTTCAATATCTTCCTATTAGAAACAAGGTTAATTATGATTCTACTTTTTCAATTTTTAAAATGTTTTATCAATGAAAAGGTTTAAACATTACATTTTCATCCGTTTCGATAATGGCAGACATATCTGAGAATGAAGCATCTATTGCCTTTGCTTTTCTTTCATCTTTATGATTGACTATGCTTTCATCATCTAACTGAAAAATAAAAATTTAATGCATAATTGCTCTGTTGGAAAACCAAGAAAATATATCACAATTATTATTAATTTTCAGGCATATTATTTAAGACTATCACCAAATTAAACAAAAATTAACAGATGTCTTTTTTTTTCTTGTTTAAAACTTACCCTGAACAAGAAACCAAAGCCCATTGTTAAATAACAGGGAGGCAAATAATTTTTTTTCCCTTGAAAACAAAATCACATCATCATCATCATATCTTTTAAACATAAAATGTAACTGCAAATGAAGAATAAAAATTAATGAATACCATTCTTGTTATCTACCTCTGATCATAAAGCTTCCTGTTGTTAAATATTCTCCAGTTGGGGCAGTTTTTGATACCTAAAGATTCAAAAGATATAATCAATTTGTTACGCATAGACAAACTAACAATCTGTAACCTAGATAAAAGTCTTTTATGACACTATCACATAACAAATCACTTCAATGTGGTCAATTTACTTCATTTTTACCTAATTCTTATGAGGGAAAAAATAAAAGTATCATCTTACATGTTATTAATCATCATTTGTTGTGGACTTAAGTTAATAAACTGGTGACAAATGAAAAATAAACACCCAGAAAGGATGCTACCACATTGCTGAGATTTTATGTTCAGAGTCCTACAAATGAAACAACACTATGATCATAGTTCCCTCTAAGCTGCAGAAGTACACTATTGTGCACTCGTTTTTATGGCATTCCAACAAAGTGCACAGAGAAATTTATTCTCCGTGCATTCACAATCTGCTGACATGAAGCATTTTTTTTAATTGCAGTGGCTACGTTCACAGCTACCGTGAAGGCATAATGGCTCACGACAGTAAGGAGTGATGCCACACGTTATTGCCGGAGTTGATTCATGGTATTTTTCTTGCAGCAGACAGCCGTAGCAGTGAACTAACATACTGTGTAAATCTTCAACTGGAAAAATATGTTCAATAGGAAGAAGTTTCAAGTCGTATCAAGAGTTGGAGACTTTTATAAATGAACGGCAACAAAAACATTTTTTCAACTTCGGAAATCGCATTCTGTTTGCTAAATTATATAAATAATAAATAAAGGGGTCATAATTTTTCCAAGATTTATAGTATTTAATTTTCAATATTTGAATAAATAAAACTTACTGGAGTACAAATTTCTTAGTCGGTGGACGAGGAGGGGGGGGGGGAGTAAATTCACAAGTAAACACGGGGATGATAATAACACTGTATATTACTTTGTTTTTGTAAACTTTATTATCATGACTGTTTCACCCCTTGTTGGCCTACCACTCACTAAGAGCAAAGACCTATTTCCCCAACCCAATTTTTTTCTTTCTTAAATTGACTTAAAAACTCATGATTCCGGAAAATATATTGAAATTTAACAAAAAAACTTCAGTCTATAATTATGTGACCAATTTTGTGCAACTATCTCCTTCGAAACGGCAAAAAGAAGAACCAAATTAATATTTGAGAGTACTGTGCCTTGATATATTTTTATGACAATTGGTTAACTCTGTTTGGAGATAATTTTTTTCCAAAAATGAAGATATGGCTGTAGCGTTCATACCAGCGAACCAAACTCAATAAATTCGACATGTACGGACTCCCCCATTAAGACAAATTTTTTTTGTAAATAACTTATTTGCTTCTGATGAGCCAGTTCTGAGTTATAAAGGTTCTGAGTTATAATCTCCCCCCCCCCCCCCTACAAAAAGTATTTCCGTTTCTTTTCTTTCCAACTCTGGCAACAAGTGTAACGTCAATTCTCATGAAAATGACGTCACTCCTTACTGTCGTGAGCCGTTTACGCCTTCACGGTAGCCGTCAGCCTTTTTTAATATGTGAAAGTAAAGTATATGTATCAATTTAGGTTGAGTTTTACAAATGAAAAAAAATATCCTAATGTAATTCAGTGAAAGAAAAAGGAACATGATGAATACTATAAAAGCCAATAAGAACCCCTTCTAACTCCAAATTGAACACCTGAGTGATCTAATGACAGAAGAGTAAATACGGATAAAGTTTATAAAGAATAGAAATCTATGAAAGACAGAAGGAAAAAAAAAAAAAAAACAAAATTAAGAAAGCTAATTGTTCTCGTTATTTTTTTTTTATTTTTTTTTAATAATACAGTATATTATATAAAAAATATAATGCACAATGTACAAATATTGCACAAATTTATTTTTGTTTTAATTTTATGGCCCATAGTTGATTTTAGACCACACAGGTGTCAAAAAAATTAGAGGGAACTATGATTATGATCAGTGTATAATACTGTTTATTCAAGATATGCCTAATGAAGTACAATCTCACTATATATAACTTTTCTTTACACCTAAACATTAGTAATGTGTTTAACTCTTCCTTGCTGTGATGCAAGTCTGAACCTCTGGCATGCATTCAATCATACAGATGACGAATGTCGTCTTGAGGAAGGTCATACCATGTTTGTTCCACACGTGGTAGGCGGTTGATGGACACGGATGGCATGTTATCCAATCCTGTCCCACCCATGCTCGATTGGAGAAGACATCTGGTGAGTGTGCTGAGTTATACAAGCGGCACATGGACAGATGACAGAACACCTTGTCTCCCACATCATCCAAAAGAGACTTGCCAAAGAAATCCAAGACCGAGCTGACAGATTGGTGTAATAGTGGCTCTGATTTGAGTGGACGTGACCATTTGGTCTGCTAGAGCAGTAGTTTTTAAAACTTTTTAGTCTTGCAATCCCTTTTCACACTTAAAAATTCCAAAGGATCCCCAAACTGTAGGGTGAGCAGAAAAAAAATCCAGAAATGGGCTAATATCTAATACATTAAGACCCCGAGTTACGTCTCTAATTAGTTCCCGGAAAGTATGACGTTAGTGGAAATGACGTAAGTCAAAACATCATTTCCTCTAACAATACATGTTGAGAAGTGGGTATACACTGTGGATAAAGACATAATGCAAAGGAGAACAACCTCTTGTCCACAAAAGATTTATTGTGTGAATACGCATTTCGATCTCTTTAAGATCATTATTCAATGCAAATACATGAAAATTTAAATAAGGCAAACTATTTATAAGAAACAGAGGGCTGCTGATCCTCAAACAATGGCCAATCAACGGACAAGTTGAACAGCCAATTAGAGAGTCAGAAGACGCCTCGTACAATGAAAAGCGCAGACCTAAGAGAAATACAATTGGAAAAAACGTGATACAGAAAACTGGCAAAAGTATAAACAAAAGAAAATGAATACAAAAGTTCCCAAGTTATACAAATCTAAAAAACATGATACCAAATATAATTACAAGCAAATTATGAAAAAGAAAAACTGATAAAAAGAGTTTTTTAAAAAATAATAAACAGGATAGCAAATAGTAAATTATAGATCAAAACAATTAAAATTATTTTTATACAAAAAAACAAAACAGGATACCCACTTTCGCAGGCTGGTATCTATGAGATTAATTGCAGTCAGTGTCCCAAGATCTACAGAGGAGCCACATGCAGTAATTTAATAACTAGGTTCAAGGAACATACGGCCCACGCCAGGTTCTGTCGACGTGAGAGATCTGCAGTCGCCAAACATATGCTAGAGACGAGACATGACGTTCTGATGAAGGATTGCCGTTTACTTAGACACGGAAGGAACAAGAACATATTGGAAGCATACGAGACCATGGAGATCGGGAAAAAGGACCCTGAAATACTGTTGAACAATGAGACAGGCCCCCTCGGTGATTCTATTTTATTAAAATTGCTAAAATTCCCTTAATAGGTTCTTCATTTCAAAACTTGCTCTATATAACTTAACCTTGGAATATAGTTTATTATTGTATAAAAAAATTTTTAATTGTTCTGATCTATAATTTACTATTCAGTATCCTGTTTATTATTTTTTTAAAAACTCATATCAGTTTTTCCTTTTCATAACTTGTTTGTAATTACTTTTGGTATCATGTTTTTTAGATTTGTATAATTTGGAAATTTTTGTATTCATTTTCTTTTGTTTATACTTTTGCCAGTTTTCTGTATCACGTTTTTTCTAGTTGTATTTCTCTGAGGTCCGCACTTTTCATTGTACGAGGGGTCTTCTGACTCTCTAATTGGCCGTTCAACTTGTCCGTTGATTGGCTATTGCTTGAAGATCAGCAGCCCTCTGTTTCTTATAAATAGTTTGCCTTATTTGATTTTTCATGTTTTTGCATTGAATAATGATCTTAAAGAGATCGAAATACGTATTCGCACAATAAATCTTTTGTGGACAAGAGATTGTTCTCCTTTATATTAACAATACATGTGTTTATAAAAAATTGTACTTGAATATTCATCTGACCAAAAATAGAGAAGTGCATGTATAGTAATGCAAATACATGTTTATGTCTGTATATGGAAGAAAAAAAAAAAATGCATCCAAGAAGCTTATTTTGTAATCTTTATTTAAAAAAACTTGTTAGAGATGTTTGAACAGAAGCTTGACTTTTTTCAGTGTGCAGTTGTCTAAAGAACTGATACAAATTTCTTATCCCTCTATTTACACGAGAACTGCGTTAAGAGTTCATACTTTTGAATATTAGCCACAGCAGCTTTGTTTATCATAATTGGGTCGTTTGCATGATGATTCACTATAATAATAATAATAATAATAATAATAATAATAATAATAATAATATCCGAATACTGATGCATTTTTTATAATTTTTTGGGGGGGAAAGGAAGTAGTAGTGCATGATCACCATACACTTGCTTTATCAACTTGTAAGATACCGTAGCGGTTTTGCCAAGTTTAAAACAGAACTTAATGTTTACCCTTTGTTCCATGCTTAATATTGGAACTTCAACAAAAGACTGCATACGGTTGAAGCACGAGAATATATAGCGCGTGCAACTTTATTGTTGCAACTTGTACACACGACTATAAAAGGATAGTTTATAGATCAAAAACACGCACTGCCGTGGTCGCACATGCTTGAACACGTTCAAAGTAGTGTCAGTCTCATTTATTAACTGTCGAACCTTGTACTAATTGGCATAGTTGTGATACCTTTGTAAAATGCTTGTAAATTGTTCATTATATCCATATTTGTATATAAGTTCCACAAGTACAACTTAATTTCAACAAGCTATTCAGGAACTCTTTCGATCACACACTGTTACCTCAAAATGCATATCGACATCAGCCACCGTTTTGATACATTTTCAAATGCAGGAACATTAATGAAATTTTAGTGAAGTTTGTAATAGATGGACAAGAAGATTCAAATGTTTACTTAGTGCATTCAGAATTTGTTTTCAAAATTGGGGAATTTGGAGTACCCATTGTATAATTACACTAATTAGAAAAAATAATTAAAATTACAGAATGCAGTAATATTTTTTATTTTTATTTTTTATTTTAATTTAAATTTTCAAATATTTTTTACCCAAGTAAATATAATCATGCTAAAAAATAAAAAAAAAATCACTCACTTGATCATGACGAACCCACCAGGCACTTGTAACCACTTTACTTTCCCATGCCGCACTACTGCAAACTGCCATTGTCCCTGCTTCATTCAGAGTACGAGGTGGAATTTCTTCTCCTGTAAACATGCATGATTATTAATGAAACTTAAGATAAATTGGTAAAGACTTAAAAGCAAGAAGAGGGTAATGCAAAGCAAAAATACCAAAACTTGGCAGACTGATAACAGTTAATAACATGATGAAGTCTGCATTGAATGCTTGATTTATGGAATCAAGTGGAATGTAAAACGCATAACCAGAAAAAGAAACATGCACAGGCGATTGGCTATATATAATAATACTCCGTGTATTACTATATATAATAATAGAGTTCACTCCGTGTTCTCCCTTGGGCTGCTGAACAATGAAAGCAAGGCTTTCGAAAAGCGCTTACAGGTCGTATTTTTCCTTATTCTTTTGTTTTTTGTCTTATATTTTTGCCTTATTTTTCATTTATTATTTTTTTCGCTTCTTGTTTCCTTGTTGTGGTAAAAGAGTATCCTCTAGTTTATTACATTATTCGGAACAGAACTTAAAGGTCAAGTGACAGGAATTTTGACTTATTGATTCTATGGTGTCATATTATTAAAGAAGGCAAAAAAAAAATATCTGTATTAACAATTTCCTTAATTGTTTTACTTCATTAATTTTAGGAGGACTTTTTTTAAAGGAGTACTGTAACGTTATGCTTCAATAACCTCGTAAATTTTCCAGGGCTAATTCTATGGATACTATGGGGCAGTCGGTACAGTCGTCCCTCCACAAGTCGGCACTCATAGTTCCAGGGACTTGCATTATTGCAGATCCCCCCCCCCCCCCCCGCCCTAAAGTATATATAGAGCTTTACCCCGCCCTGCACGCTTTTCCGAAACATATTTAAAAATTTCTTTTCAATGTTTTTAAATTGCGAAACAATAAATATAGAATAAAATTATATGGTATAATTTTTAGGTTATACAGGTAGAAATTTTTTTTAGCAATTCTGATAGATTGAATCTGAAAGATTTAACTCTGAATTAAATTTTGTCTTTTTAAATTTCAATATTTACTAGCTATCAATTATCAAAATGTTATATTTCAAAATAATTTGGTCCTTCTTATACATGTTAATCCTATTAAATATTTATTCCATTATTTATTAGCTTCAAATTTTTATTTGCACGACTTTTTTTCATCAAAAATTTCGCTGTCCGAAAAATTAGTTTTTGCATTTTTTTTTTCCTGTATTTTAATGTCGGGTGAAATTCTTTCTTCTTGTTTTTAAATTTTTTCAGATGACAGCAATGTCCAGAGAAGTCAGTATACAATAATGTTTGTATATAATTTTAAAACGATATATTCAAATAATGAATTTCTTGATACAATAACGGGAGGGATGATCACTTAACCATCCTGAGCAAAAATATGATCATGACACTCCATGAAAAAACAAAAAACGCGACAACTATTTTCCAACTTCTAAAAGCAGGACAAAATTGAAATTTCACTAAAATGATGAGATGATAAATGCTTCCAAAGGGACATACGATCACCCTAATAAGCCTAAAGATAAATCTGTAAGGGAAATTTTCTGCCAATGTGATCGATTCATATGAGGCAGAGTTTTTTTTCGTGTATTTTTTTGATAAGCTCAGGAGACGTTTATTTATTATTTTCTTAAGCTAGTTATGGTGTGCCCTGAGGCATGAGTGGGGAGGGGGACCCAAGGTACCCCAAACAACAATGATGTCCACCCACACGCGCCAGGAGCGGGTTGTTTGAACTTGCATGGGGAATATAACGGTGAAATTATATCAAAGAGCAGGCAGTTATGTATTTCAAACAGAAAACATTTAATTCCCAGTAAAATGCCATATTTATAATACTACATACACATAACAAATTTGGGGCCCCATAAATAATCATTATAATGGTAGAACAAGAAAAGAAAATCATTAACTCATCTATCAAACTATTAAGTTGAGAAATTACTAAATTCATCAAAATTATCTGTTTCTTGCATTTCACGCACTTCCCCTGACTAACTGACACGCGAATGACAACAATCTATGTGCTGGGAGCTGCAAATGGTCTTTACTGTTTACAGCACGGCAAAGTCAATCATTTAACAGAATGCGGAAAATAGCCTTATGCAACAGCAACCATGAGTGGAGGAGCCCCAGAACGCGTCACGCTCTCCTTTTCAAACGTCCCCAGGCACAGGTGCCTTCCAATACAGTGCACCTTGCTCTGGGACCAGGGGAGAGAGCAGTAACCCCTAACTCTGTGACCACAATGCTCTGACGCTATTACTCCGACTTCATCACTCCTCCCACTTGTTACCGTAATTTCACGCGGATAGTGCGCGGACTATCTGTATTTTTTTTCATCTGAAAAATGGCTCTGCGGATTATCTGGGAACAAATTTTTCCAAATTGCAATAAATAACAAACCTATAAAGTGACGTCCGCAAGATGGCGGCAGCCGCGAGTAATATAAATAGATGAGAAGTTTACAAGATAATATATTTCACAAATTTTTACAAAATAAGATTTAAGTCAAAAATCGATGTTTATTTTGAAAAAAAAAATTTAGTAAATAGCAATACTTATTTTGATTTCCCTACGTTTGAGTAACATTGACTTACAAGCAGCCGAAATCGCCATTTTTACGTTTTTTCGTTTCACCTTTTCCCAATTCCGCAATCAGATTATTTATACTGATTATTTAGTTAGTTTAAAGCAATTATACTCTTCATCAGTAAATAAGAAATTAATTAGTTAGTTTAAACTAATTTATTAGAACTTTATCTAAATATTTATAAATAAATTGAATTTGGATGAGTTATTTCAGAAAATGTTAGGGTTGGAAAGCTTCGGAGACAAATGGCAATTGCGTGGCTTAGAGATTTTCCCTTCGCTTACACTTCGATAAAAAATTGGAAATTTGCAACTGCAGGCAAATGAACACTGAGTAGAGATTGTACTGTACTTGTGATATAAACAGATGTACGAAAAAGATAAACAGTTAAATCACCGATTGAGCTTTCCTATACATTTTTACTGAACTACTTCAGTCACGTGATTCCCGATCTTTTTGCTTGGAAATCAGTATGAACGAATGATCATTGACGAATGTGATTTTATTATTAACGATCAATAAAACTTATGCAATAAAACTTGTCCTTCTTATCGAGGCCTTCAAGATTAAAGGCTTCGTCAGGGCATAGAAACCTTTACATATCCGGTGCTATGGTGAGGGTTCTCCCTCTTCCCTGGCTTCGTTCTTATCAGTGGCTACGGCCTAGCATTTTCCTGTTATATTTTTTCCAACCTCATAATAATTATGATCGAAAATTAAAGTAATTGTCAGTTGCTGTTATGAAAAATACAATATTAGTTTCACAGAATGATCCTTGTCAGAGCGCTGAGAGAAAAAAAAAAAAGAGCACTTTCATTCAGAAGCTCGTACTTGTCATTGGAGATGCATTCCCGTGGAGCTGTTTACTTTAGCGTAATCCAAATGTAATATCCATGAAGCGAAATCGCTAAACAAAAGCTAAAGTAAAATTGTAAAATTGCCGACACATCAGGGCATTATCCATAATGAAAGCAAACAAATTTTGTTCTCATCACAGCTTAATAAATTTTATTGGTGCTTATTTCTGTAGGTAAAAACACGATGGCCTTTGAATTGATGGTTTTAAATTAATGAGTCTTTGTTCAATCTTTTTCTAACATTGAAATTAATATTCTAACCCCTCGGAACAATAATTAACCAGTGATATAACTTTTCATTCATAAATTATTAAGAAAAAAACGTGTTAAAAAGTTAATGTCGGCGATTTGCTCAGCCGGAATTCACTGTACTTGGCAGTTACGATTAGTTGAAGATGTTAAGATGTCATTGAATGCTCTCTATCGCTATTGGTCTGCACCTAGCAGTGAGTGCGTTGATAGAACCATGGCCGCTGCTGAAGAAATAAGGAGTTGCGCTCGTTCATTAAAATGAGATTACTGTAATTATTTACACATTTAATTAATAAATTTACAAAAGTTTCATTAAATATATTAAAGTAATGAAAATGGCTATGTAAATAATAAAATTACTAGCTAAATTACTATTTAAAATTACTACTTTGAGAAAGGTTTGAAATGAGTGACTTTTTACACGGGCTTGAACTCTCGGATATTCCGTGGATTTTCTGAGAAGCGGACTTTCTGAGAAAATTTTTACAGGAAAGGTGGTTTTTTTTATCCTGCGGATTATCTGGGAGGCGGACTATCTGCGTGAAATTACGGTACATTGCAAATTAACCATAATGCAACCGAAGTTTTGCACTACTCTAATGTATTGACTCTCCTGACCGATTCGGTCCCAACACTCGCTGTCAAATCACATGACCGGTCGGGCTCTACTACGCTGCCGACATAGACAAACGACATTCAACCAACTCAATGGGGTACATTAAAATGCAAGCACGCCATGAAATATGACACTAGTTTACTTAACACATACTAAAACAGCAAATATATAATAGTATGCGTTACAAAGAGTGCAAGTTCATTGGAAACAAATAGTTCCACAAGTCAATCTCCGTTCAAATGCTTATAGCACACGCAGTGATGAAATTAAAGAGCGGCAACACAGTTTTTCTTTTTCCTTACAGCGTTTATGCCCTCCGTTATTTCTTAGTTAATCATGTTAAAACAACACAAAGAAAATGGAAAGTTCTCACCCAATTGGAAATTCTCTGCTGCATTTTTTCTCATCTTTGCAGGATACTTCTGCACGGAGCAGTAAACGAAATTTCCCTCCTTCCAAATTCCATACGATGACGCTAATGTACTTTTTTTGTTAGATCATGGAACGATCGTAACAACGATGTCGCATTTAAGATAAAGCATAAATTCACCAGGGCTCTCCTTTTACCAACGGCGTAAAACTCCTACTTCTACAGTTGTTGGCATTATTTTCATTAATTAGAAAAAAGAACATCGCTAAACAACCGGGGCGGGGGGGGGGGGGGAGAACCAACGAACGTCACTTGCGTGTCCTGACTTCCCTGCACAACAACACTCTCTTCTTTTTACGTAGCGTTCGCGCTTCAACAGAAGCGCATAAACACAGCCCTTTGTTGACGACGCAATTTCATGCAACAACAAAAGCTTTGAGATCAACTTCGAAAGCAATTGTTGCAGCTTCCCCAACAACATAACACATAGGTTCAAAGTTCAAAGGTGAACAATGCTATTCATTCTTAATAAATAAAAAAAAACGAATCTGTTTATGATAAACAACACAAACACCATCAGTCACACACCAACCACTCTGCACAATAACGACCACACCCACTCCCAAACGATCTATAAAAAAATATAATCAACAATTTTCAACACCAAAACAGAAACACAAGAACAAACGCACTATTTTACAACACTTTAAAAAAAAAAACACACTGACACCAGTCACAATGGATGTAAACATTTGTTTTACCTAATTTACAGATATATAATGTTGCTTTTATGTAAATCACATTTATTGTGGGGCATTTTCAGGGGCCTAATGTTTTTTTTTTTTCGCGCACAAGGTGACGGCAGTATTTTGGATTTGATCGATTAACTATTCGACTGAATTAATGATAAGCAACACATGAATAACGTAAAATAATGAATCGAGTAACGTACAATAGAAAAGAAAATCTTTTAAAACTACTACGTGATAAGCATTTCCAATGATAAAACATTGAAACTCTTCAATTAAAGATAGGTATTCGTGTCTACTTCATTGCTGAGTTGCGTTCGTAATAGGCTATGCATTCTTCAGTAAATTACCAGCTTTTGAAAAAGAAAATTGCAAGGAAAATTCAAACCAGATTAAACACAGTAATATTTTTTCAAATTAAGGCAACCTTAATCACAAGTTGGCATTTTAAGTTTTTAAGGGAAAATGTAGCCATGATGTTTCCTTTACACACGTTTAAGATCTAGGAAAACGAACACACTTAAGGCTTTTATGAAGTTATTTGACTAAAGTATTAACAATATTTAGAAATAACTCATTATATTCATAGATTTAGAAAAGGTTTAATTTTTTTTCACTTTTATTATAAAAATATTAACGAAGAGCACGAAGTGACAGAGGGGTGCCTCTATAATTGGTCACGTTTCCAAATTTCATGGAAAATAAGCAGCAGTTCGAAGAAAGCTGGCTTATAACAATTCTTCATATTAATTTCCATAAATTAATGTAAATAATCCTGCAAAACAAAGCTGTATGCATTAGGAGAACTATAAAATTGGTTAATTTTGAATATTTTAATCATCATAATCGTTACCAAATATGTTTTTGTTGGCAAAATTCCCCGACCAGAAGTCTCATCTGCCAGCTTGGATTTAAGGAAAAAATTGCCGACTTATGGAATTTCCCAACTTGTGGAATGCTGATTTGCAAAGGGACGAATATAACAAATGTGTGTATCTTATTTCCCTCGTCACTTTCATCCAAACAACGAAAAATAATTTAAGTAAACTGAGGCCTCAAATACATTATTCATCAATATACGAGGTGTGTACAAAAAGTATCAGACTTTCATTTTTTCTGCCTAAACTAATGAACTGCAGGTTTTCTCCTTTGGCGATGAGGTGTAGGTGACCTTCATCTGCATGCGTGAGTTGCTGCCTGGTATCATGAGAGTGAGTGAGTGAAGTACACGCCTGTCGTTTTTGGATTTTCTCACGTGGCCAAACCATCAACAAAGAGTTCTATCTGATGGTCCTTCGTCGTCTTCATGATACTGTATGACAGAAACGACCCAACCTTTGGGCAACAGGAACTTGGTCACTCCATCATGACAATGCACCTGCCCATTCATCGCATCTGATTCAGAAGTTCCTGGCCAAACATTGCACTCTTTTGATCAGTCAACCTCCTTACTCCCCTGACTTGGTTCCATGCGACTTTTCGCTGGTCCCCAAGCTCAAAATGCTGCTGAAAGGAACCTGATTTCAGTCACGAGAAGACATTATGCAGAAAATGACGGTGGAGCTGTCCACCATTCCCACCAGGCCTTCCAAAGATGCTTCCAACAAGGCCAGGAACGGTGGGAGAAGTGTGTGAGGTTGTTCCAATGAAAGTACTTTGAAGAGGATTAATGTTTAAAATCCTCCAGGTGAATAACTATTTTTCGTGGCCAAAGCAGGTGAATAACTACTTTTGGTACACACCTCGTTTTCTAAATTTGGAATTGATGTGGAATTTTAATACGTACACAAAAATAATGTACAGTTGAACCAGCTTATAAGAGCACTGTTGGGGAATTAAAATTTGCTCTTGTAAGCGGACAGTTCTTTTATCTGAAGTTCTTATATGCAGATTCAGCTGTATCGTGTATTTATAATAAAGGGTGTCCCCAAATGAGCTGATATTTTAATTTTTTTGCTTTATTAGAAAGTAAAAACATGGAGATTATGTATGATACAAAACATCTGACAAATGACCGCCCGGCCTTGGTAGCACACATTGACTCTTTTGAGGATTTTCTTCAACACTTTCACTTACACCAGCTATGTTTGCATTCGAACGAATTGTACGAGGATGGCCACTGCTTTTTTGTGTTTGTAATTGAACCGGTAGACTCAAATTTATTGATCAAATTCACCACAGTGTTACAAAAAGATGCATTATGGTGCAGCATCTGCGAACAGTTTTTGGAAAAATTTACACCATTTTTGAAGTGAATTTTTACAATTTCTACACATTGTTCGATTGCGTAGTTCTGCATAATTTAACCTCAATGTTTAATAATGGTAGCACATAAAAATCTCTACTCTGCTTATACCACGAAAACAATGGCAGCCAATTCAAAATGTCACGAAAAAAATGTCAGTACAACAATAGCAAAGAGGGGGGGAGTTGGTCAGTTTTCAAGTGCATCAGTTTATTTCTTATGATTAACTTGTCAGAATTAACACATTAAAAAAAAAGAAAGGCAGAAATGACTCACTTAAATTGAGTTTACAAAAGCAGCAAATTTTTTAAAATCGATTTTCTTTCCTAACCGCTGGCAAAAGTGTACATATTTTCCCCATTTAAATTGCCTAAAGATGCAACAAGCAAGAAGTCCAAAGTACTGTGTTCAAACTATCTACAGAGGGATGTTGGTAACTATCAGCATATTTAAATGTGGCACCCACTTTCATTTCACATGAGCTATCACATGGAATATTAAAACTGTTAGTATTCGAACAGCTAGCTAAAAAATTGAGTTATGCCACCAAAAATTGACAGGTATTGGAGCGCTACATAACAGCCCTTTCTGACGTCAAATTCTGCAATTCCAAAATTATGAAAGCATGCAAGAATCAGCCATAACGGAGATTCAATACCAAATACAGGATGTCCAAAAAGTCTGGTAACATGGCAGATATCTCAAAGCCGCCAGGTAGGCGAGATCTGATGAGTGTGGTTTATAGGTAACGGGCTCGGGGGGGATTCATTGCCCCGTTTAAATTTGACCTTGACCTCCAAATTTAAGGTCATCCATTTGCCAACTCGAAAACTATTAAAGATAGAGAAAAATCTGCCAAAGCAGCCCTGGTTTGGAACGAGCACTTGCATTCGAAAAAAGACAACAGTGCTTTGGAATGAGCACTGGGCTGCTGACACTAAAAGGCAGACATTACAAAGCTCGTTTCCCCAAAATCAAAGATGTAAAAAATTCTGCCCCTAGGCGGAAAACTTTCCTACAAAGATTGTTTTTATTCAGACTCGGAAGCAGTCACGCTCCATTAAAACAGTTTGAAAATTTCTACATTTGACCTCTTTGAATGTGGAGCACAAGAAACGATCAAGCACATCCTCCTACAATGCCTTCTCTTCTGTCGCCAGAGTGTGCTTCTAGTTCAGGGCCTTACTAATTGGAATATAGAAGTGTCTTTAAAAAACATTATCCTTGCCTCCCCTATGAAACCTCGTCTGAAACATGACATCATAAGATTCTTAAGCTGCTACTTAATAGAGGGTCTATTAGAAAAAATTTTAGGCCCTCTAACTACCCTGCTGAGTGCTACAGACAATCAGCTCATCAGCCCTGTAGATTATGATCAGCTAGCCTCCTTATCTTCTGGAGGTGAAGACTGTGAAAGAAGAAGAAAGGTCAACTCTCCAAATTTCTGCAGACATTCACAGATGTCCAATATAGGTGCCCTTTGCAATATGGCAGACATCTAAACAATATTTCAATTCTTGCCACATCTAGCCAGCATAGCCTTAGTCGGCTATATCTCCCATCAGCTTTTTTTACTGCTGGAAATCCTTTGAAAGGGGAGATATGAATACCTTATCCTTCACATACCATGAAAAAAAAAATCGCAGGGAATTAGGCTGAGTGACCTAGGGGCTACAAGGGCACATTGTTCGATCCAAAATGGCGAATCCAGTGTTCTGGAAGATGCAATCACATACTGTCAGAACATGGATAGAACCCTGCACATGAGAGAAACGGGCAAATCTAATCATTCAGAAAAAAGTATGTTAGATATCAAGTGTCTCAAATGGGTTTGTATACATGAATAATTTTCTAAACTGGTTATTTTAATTTTTAATCTAAAATTATCTTTCATAATAGTTATTTTACATGAATAATAATAATTTGCATTATCAAACTGACAAAATTTCACAACTCTTATTCCTTTCTCCCCTTCAAGCAGAATAGACTCTGAGGGTCTCTTATCCACAGCCATAAAGGACATACTTATGCCAGTTGGGTACCTTTTCTTCTAACTGTGGAAATAAGTTCAGTTCAGTTCAGCTCTCATCTCCCTCTTTAGGGGAGACTAGCTGATTTCAGAAATACTTTAAAAGGACGAGGTTGATTTGTCTAATGTTTTAAAGGTCCAAGAATTCTATTGATGAGATCTGAGTCTTCTAGAAATTGCATATGCACGATGCCATCTCCCACTACTACGAGAAATATTCTCCTTTGCTGCCTCAAGAAAAAGTGAAACTGTGGAAATAAAACAGTACACAATAAGCTTTTCTTTTGCTGATGCCACCATTTTGAATAACAGTGACTCTAGTGAGCATTTTGGAAATGACAGACTTTTCAATGTTGCCAAATGAAACTTGGAGAGTTACCGGTAATCTTTCACATAATTTTGTTTTTTGTGAAATAAATTCGTTACAGCCATCAATGGTGTATTTTCATTTTGTACCATTCACTCTGAATTACTCTGTACATGATAGATGGCTTTTTGTAAAAATGTGATACCGAATTATAAAGGTTGAAAAGCATTGAAGAACTGTGTACAATTTTTTTTTTGTAAATTTTTTTATCAAAATGTCATTTTTTCTAATTAAAAATTTTCAAAATTATCTATAAATTGTCTATATATATTTATCAAAATGTAATTTAATAATTTTTTATACCCTGGAAACCGATAAATATCTCAAGTGGAAAATAATAAATGAAATATAAAAACACACTACAGGTAGAGGTATATAGTCAATGGTCGTCGATATCACATCACTCAATTCGAACTTTCTTGTAGTTTATTTTTCTTTTTTCAGATTTTTTTCATCGTTTCACAATGCATCGTATCTCCAAAAAATCATAACTGTAAGTCGGGGAGAGGTTGTATTCAGAAACAATTTTTTTTTCCTCTCTTTGCCATTTAAATTACAAGGAGTAGATATTTCTTTACATAATCTAAATTAAAAACATTAACAATATATGTAAATATTTATTTTACCAGTTGGGTTTTTTATAATAATGCTGCTAGCACCATGAATATCAGCATGGACATATAGGTCTCCAGCTTTCATGTATCGCTTGACAATCAATTCATTCTGCTGTTGATCATGCCCACCGATCACCAGATAATTTTCAGAACTTATAAACCATAAAAATTTTTCAAACCTGAAATAACAAAAGCAATTAAAAAAATTAACATTGCATTCCACTTAAAAATTCTAATAATATTTTTTTTTTTTTTGCATGCAACTTTATTTAAAAATAATAAAAAATATGAAATTTCTTTTCTCTTACAAAAGGATTAAACATATATTAAGCAATATGTAAAAACTTTTGATGTAGCTTACACATTGTAACACGTATTGTAGGGGGAGGCCGTGGCCTGGAGGCTTTCACTGAATACAATTTCTGTGAAGTTAAGCTACATCAGGCACGGCTCGTCACTGGCTGGGTGACCATCCGTGATAGCCAATCTTTACCCCCCCGGCTGCTGTGACCATCATACAGCAGTCATGAATCCAGGTCCATCCAGGGACCCAACTCGTCGGCCTCTGGCCATACAGGCCCTGGATGGACGTATTGGATCCAATTAATTAATAATAAAAAAAAAAAATTACATCATCAACAAAACCAAATGGACTTTGATTCTGCTGATGATGTAATATCGAAATGAATCGGTCGCATACAATTTTTTACCTACTAATGCTATTTCCATTTAACGCTATTTCCATCTTTAAAGGAAAACTCTACGATCACATACAACTTTATTTAAATTGAAAGATTAGCATATTTATAACATCTGCCATGTTTAAAATTATTTAATTTGAACCCTAAATGTGTAAAAAAAACAAACGAAAATTCCGAATGCAATTTCCAACGGAGTCATGGTTTTGCTTCACATTGTAAATTAATTCATCTCATGCAAGATTAATCATCATCAATACATACATAAATAAAAATTAAATTAATTAATATATGTATTTATTATGATGATTAATCTGCCGTGCAATGAATTGATTTCAGTTCAGTTTCAGCTTGCATCTCCCTCTATAGGGGAAACTAGCTGATTTCATAAACTGTCGCAAGGGTGGGGATTGATTAGTCTATTGCTTTATTGGTCCAAGGATTCTATTTAAGAGGCCAGAGTCTTCTAAGAAATTGATTTACACTATGAAGCAACAACCATGCCTCCAGTGACGTCACCAAGATGGACGCTCTGCCAATTAGAAATTGCGTTCGGAATTTTTGTTTTTTCACACATGTACAGTTCATAAAAGAATCACTCAAGATGGGTCCATGAGAGTTTTTATCAAACGCCATACTTCAGATGTTCAATTATTGATGAAAATTATTGATCTTTTTTCATAAATTTAGGGTTCGAATTAAAAATTTTTAAATATGTCACAATGTTATTACTGCACTAATCTTTCAATTTAAATAAAGTTATATGTGACCATGGAGTTGTCCTTTAAATTAAGATGAAAAGCGAAAGGAAAAAATTTCATGACCCGGGATCGAAACAGGGACCACTGGCATCCGGCTAACCTTCTGTACCAACTGGACAGAAGAGAGCAGGTTATCTGTAGTCCCTGGTTCAATCCCAAATCACAATTTTTTTTTTCCTTTCGTTTTTCTTCTTAATTTAATTACCTATTGTTGGAGCATCCATTCAGTATGCAATCATTACTTAGTTCACAACTATGTTCAAGTTATTCTCTAATCATGTAATTGAGCCTACTTCATAATATCTAGTTGTTTATTTTCTCTGTTATTTAAAATGAGGTTCTAACATTAAAAGATTTATTTTTTTCCCAAAGCTGCAGAACCAACTGGTTTCCATACTATCATCAAAAACTTTATTTACAAGAACTTCTCCATCCTTAAAAAACATTGTTATTATATAGCCCATGGATTGGAAAATAAAATCTTTAACTCTTGATTCCAACTCCTCAGTTTAGGGTATCTCTCACTAACTCCAACTCCTTGATTTATACATCCATTTAGGAAATACAGTGGTACTCCGGTATCCGAAGTTAATCCATTCGGAAACTGTGTTTGGATATCAAAGCACCGTTTTCCATTTCTAAGGTTACATTTTTAATTCGTTTTTAAGAGGAAAACAACAAAATAAACCATTAAAGAATGACACAGCCAAGTACCAAAGGCCAAACTAGTTGCAGTTACAAATAATTTGAAACATGTATTTCCAAAATTTTTGTATAGTGTTTGAAAACCTTAAAACATGTTCCACTGAATCAAATTTGACCATCTTCAAATTTACTAATACTTTTATATATTTGTCCATGACCTGTTGTTATAAATTGTTTGATATATTATATGCTGCATCTTAGCATTGAAAATTTCATAATGGTATATAATGGTATCATTAGAAGAGGTACCATTGAATCAAATTCTACAATCTTTGAACTTACTAATTACTTTTATATAATTGTTCATAACATATCATTACATATAATTCTTTCCACCTTTTAGCATTAACATAGGTAATTGTAATGGTATCATTAACATAGGTACCACTGAATCAAATTTTGACCAACATCAAACTGTATTTATTGATTGTCAAAAACGTACTTAACTTTATATTCACTCATAGCTCGTCATTACGAATTGTTAGATGTATTACTTAGTACATCTTAATATCAATAATCTGTAATCGGTACCAGAATGATACCACTAGAGGACATGCTAATGTACCATCTTCGAAACGGTTCATGCAATGACCCACATTTATCAATTGGCAAAAACAGTTTTTGAAAATCCCTCATATGCTTCGATCAGATTGAGTTACAGAACAGACAGATACGTCCCGTCCCCCCAGCTTCCTTGGCGATGGAAATTCGAGAAGTAAGCTGAATTTTCTGTAAAGTTTCAAACTTTCAACATGTATACTAGCTTATACCCCGAAAATGTTTAATTGAAAAGAAAGAAAATTTTCTTAGCTTTGGCAAAAGATTTGGATCTTTGGATATTTTCCAAGCTAAAGATATTGTTACCTTGTGATTTTGCACTGTATTGTTTAGGACAATAGTGAAAAAATTGCAGAAAAGTTTGAAATCAGGAAGAAAAACAAGATGACAAGAGTGCTGTAGTGGAAAATGCTTATGTAAGACAGTGAAGCCGACTTTCCGGGACAATAAAAAGGACATTATTATTGTCAACGGTGGACTCGAGGAGTTGATTGTATGAGTGGTGGAAAAAAAGACAATAAAGATAGAAAATGGTTGAGTAGATGTTTTTTTTATAGAGAATTTTTAGTTTGTCATGGCTGTAAGAGAAAAATGATCCACGAAGAGACTAATGATCATAATAAACAAGATGAGCGAGTGGAAAAGAACTAAAACCAACGTTTAATATTGTTTTTTGTCTTGTGAGTTATGCATCTATTATTTAGAACGTGGTGAATGGAACAGACAGTAGTTAGGTGAAGGAGAATTTCGACAAAGAAAGTTCAGTTACATGCATTTTTACATTTCTACATTTATTTGTAATAAAACTTTCGATTTCAGACGTTTTGTCAAATATCTAGAAAAATCCTTGACGAATTGTACTGAGACCTCATATATATCAAAGGAAAATTTGTCAAGTATTTTTCTAGATATTTTGACAAAACGTCTAAAATCGAAAGTTTCCGATTACTTTTAGGTAGATAGTGTACATTAATTATACAGCATATACAGTGTCCAGTTC
Organism: Rhysida immarginata; assembly: GCA_023313115.1. Taxonomy (NCBI): domain Eukaryota; kingdom Metazoa; phylum Arthropoda; class Chilopoda; order Scolopendromorpha; family Scolopendridae; genus Rhysida; species Rhysida immarginata. The sequence goes on along the minus strand of JAHWFO010045937.1, from coordinate 589,304 downwards.
ATTACACAATAAATTAATTCACTTTTTATTTGAATCATAATATACATTATTGGTAATTATACTGTATATACACAGATGAATCGGGTTTTGAAGGTTTTTGAATTGTCAAGATCCAGATTACTTAAAAATGTAAAAATAAAGATTTTTTTCTGTATATTTTTGGACATTTTATTTCTCGCAAGGAGTCAAAAATGGGGATCGCATTATATAAGAGGATAGCATTTTTGCTGGTTTTTGGGCTGAAAAAGTTGAATCGCATTATACAAGGGGGTACATTATAGTAGAGGATTTACGGTAAGACGAATTCCGCATCCAGAAGCTTAGAGGGTCACCAACAATTGAACCTTTAGCCTATTAACTCTGTGGGATAGAACGTTAGAGGAAAGATAAAATGAACAATTTAACTGTGGGAAGATGTATTCTATACTGTTTTAGGTGTATTATTGAATTGGGATAATTGCGCTAAAAACTGATTGATACATTATTCAGAGCTGTGATCACAGCAAATTTATTCCCTTGATCTCGAGCTACAGAAACATCTTAGAAGGTAAGTCTACGAAGCCTGAGTTACGTCAATGTTTTTTTTTTTTACGTGATTGGATGCATGGACATGAATCATGTCACATGATGAAAATTCTACCTTGGGACCCCAATATTTCATTTGCGAGTGACCTACAGTGTGACCAAACTCTGTACAAAACAGATTGCAAATCTAAAGCTACCTTCGATACAGGAGAATTGTCCTGCAAAGAATGAAAATGAACAATCAGAACATTGGATATAGCTCTGCATAATTTATCCGTCACTGACTTTATTTATCTCCAGGAGTGTTTAATTGAATATTGGAATAGTATATGAACTTAAGTTAGTCTTAAGATCCAAAATTTTACTTAACATTTTCACCTCTGTTCTTTTGGTTAAGATCTGTGCGGAACCCTTTTGATTAAATATTAAAAATAATATTAAGAAGATGAGTCATAGGCAGTGAAAGTCCCTATAGCCTCTTGTATAGTTTGTTAGAAAATTGCGATGAACTGATTCGTGATTAATTCTAGTTGTTTTTTGTCACACCAAGAAGGACGGTTATTACAATATCTTATGCAATACCAACTTTAGTAGTTGGTGTTATGTTTAGTGTTAACGAATGTTAGTAATCGATTGAATTTTCCCTGCAATAAATGCAGATCACAACCAAGTTTTGTGAAGCCGTCATTTGTCCTTTTCTGGTTTGGGGAAACACGACTCCATTTTTATGATCATTGTCGACTACAGACACTACCTTCTTAATTATCTTATTCTAAAGAAATGATTAAACTTAATCAGTGGCTATTGTATTTGATTGAGATGTATTGTGGGCGACCAACAGGGCGAATTTAGCGACTTCTCCTTTAAGGAAGAAAAAAGGGGTGCTATAATACATATAACGTAAATGTTGTGAAAAGTAAAATAAATGGTGAAAATTTATGAAAAGATGCCGTTCGAGAAACCAGAATTAGAATTCTGGAGCCACGCCAAAACAGCGCTCGAGAAGATTTCACGTTGTTGAGGACCACACTTGGAAGATTTCGGTTTGTATATTCACATTCAGATATTGCAAAATTTTATCAAAAAAGAGCCCGAGCAACGCTGGGGACATCGGCCAGTACCAAATAGAAAAAAACGGAAAATTCTATATAAATAATGGAATGAGTTAGATAATAATTGGGGGTGTGTGTGAAAGAGAGAGAGAGAGAGAGAGAGAGAGAGAGAGAGAGAGAGGGGGAGAGGGAGAGAGGAAGCGCACAATAAAATAGAACTACAGGTGAGCAGACCCCTCTGCATGTCCATATCAAACTTAGTTATTAGAGAAATTATTAACCCCATTCTCTTCAAATTCTAACTTTGTTAAAAGAGATTGTTTAATAATATTTCAGAAGAAATTCTGGATTATATTGCACAAAAGATTAAATTTACCAATGAACTTTTCTTAATTTATTGATTGTAGAAATTGTGGCAACTTCTTTTAAAGTTTGTTTTGTTTTCTTCTCAGCTGATTTATAAGCCTGTCAATTAAAAAAGCAATCCATTAAAGGAGAGCGAATAATTATTATTTCAGTTGAAATTTCTTTGAGACAGCTCTACCTTAGCAGAAGATTCTATAGTTTTCTGTTCCTTTAATACTGCACGTCTCTTTTTATCATAATATCTGAAATGAAGAGCAATAATAAAAATGTAGAGGCTTTTGAAATCATTACTAGATAAAAAACATATTTTTAATGAACTGACTTTTTAGCATTTGCATAAGCTGTTAAGTCCAAATCAATGTCAATTAAAACAGGCTTATTGTCTTCATCATCCTCATTCCCATAAGGGTCACTAAACAATTAAAAGGATAAATTTAAGTTATTCATTCTAAAGTTTGAAAGTTTAAAACAACATAAAAAAAAAAAAACGGCAAATTTCAAATTTAGAAATTAGCATCAAAGTATTAGCCATCTTAAAAGTACTTTCTCTAATTACTTTATGTAATCAAAGACTTGATTGCTTTATGTACTTTCTCTTTTTTATTTTCAGTTGGCTTTAAATTAAAGATAAACTCTATGGTCATAAACATCACTGTTTATAACAAGAAGATGAGGGAATTAATAAAAACTTAGCATATATAAGAATATCCAAATCAAATTCAAAATTCAAACAATTAACAAGAAACTTCAATTTCAACCAAAGCAACTGATATTCAAGAAGCTTGGTGTCTGTGATGTTACATTCAGAATCCATATACACTGCATCCAAAAATTCCAGGACTACAAAAAAATATACTAAAATATGAGAAGAAAACGAATTCTATTGAATTAATTTTCTACACTTATTTCTCTCCTCTCCACGCAAAATATTCGGACAGGCTCTCAAAGATCCCTTGAAACTCTACCAATGAAATTTCATTCAAAACTGAAGTCACATTTCTCTGGAGTGACTTAACATCTTCTAAACACTCTTCTTTAAGGTGAATTTAAGCTTTGGTTCGAGCCATCTTCCATACGATTCTTTATCTTTCAAAGTGGTTTACTTTTGGGCATAAGGAAAAGTACTTTTAATTGTAATAACTTTTATTGAAAAACTGTATACATTTCAAAACATGGAATCAAATATTGTTATATGGATAATCAATTAATAAACATAACTATGAAAACTGTTTTTATCCTTTTCATTTATTATATTTTTATTCTATTCCCTTGGAGTGCTTGTATTGATGGTGATGATGATGATGATGATGATTGCATTGCAACAAACTTGCAAACTGATAGTCAATCAGAGACTACATTGAGGGTGCTCCATCGGAGATGAAATTGCAGCATGAACTGCCAGAAATTGGGTATTTTCTAAAGAAAATGGAGAAAAAGGGGCTAGACAAAAGCAGTAATTTTCACTTTTCTGAGGGTTTCTTTTTAATAAAATAAATCTAAAAGTTTCATTTAATACCCTTAATTAATATTATGCATTAATAAGCCTAGCCTAACTAAGCAAAGGATTAAATGTTTCATTCTGCACCTCTTCAACAGTCTACTCTACACTAAACCCTTGTTATCCATCTATTCAAAACAAAAATATAGGATGTATACGTTATATACCATCTAAGAAAAGAGAGTGCGTTAAACTTTCTTGGCAACACAGCAAAGCGAAAAATTTGCGTGGCAGCAATTGTTATGTCCTATACTGAACGCTGCACGAGCAGACGCAGTCAAATAGAAAGAGCTTTAGTACAACTGTGAAACATCAGAGTGCGAAATACGTGAATTGTTTTGAAGCAGTTCACATGCTCATACTGCACGCTACATAAAAAAATAAACAGCATTTGTCAGGATGCGGGTGAAGAATTTTGAATTCCACAAAAATGCCAATGATCTACCGGAATAAGGCAAACAAGACAGACCTCAAAACAACAAGACAAGCAAGTCGTAGAGACCCTCATGAAGAATCCACAAATGACCTTGTAGGAAGGACAGGAAAAATTGAGACAAAGGTAGTAATTGTCTCTGGAGACAATAACAAGTCGTTTGTGGGAGAAAAACAGAAAATGGCGAAATATAGTGAAGAAACCTCTCGAATTCTGAAAATTACATGAAGAAACGTATCCAAAAGGCCCAGAAAATATGGATCATGGTTGGGGCAATGTTTCACACATGAATCCTCCTTTGAAGGTTATACGGATGAACAATACAGACTGGGTTCTTCAGGAGGGCAATGACCCAAAACATCATAGTAGGCTGTGCATACAATGGAAAGCACAACATGATATTGCGCAGTTAGATTGGCCTGACGCCAACCCCATAGAAAATGTATGGGCTTACATGAAGCAAAAACTTCACAGCAAAAACTGGAGTTTGAACCAGCTGACTTGACAAATTCAACAGATTTGAAAGTCTTTATCTCTAGAGTTTGCGGTCAGCTTAGTAGAAAGTATGCATCACAGCTATTATTAACAATGACTGCAATTGGACCACTTACTAACATTGTACATACCGGGCGTTTCAAAAATAACCGGTATACCAGTATATTTGAAAAATCAATAAAAACTAAACGGGTAGCGATAGAAATACACAGTTTGTAATTTCGAAAGTTTGTCTGCCTGAAAATTTACTGTTGTCCTAAGCATATTGCAACACACTGTGTATTTCTATCGCTGCCAGTTTGATTTTTCAAATATACTGGTCATTTTTGAAACACCAGTATAAACTTTTATCTTGTCTTCTCATTTTTCAGAAATAAACATTTTTAAAGTTATGGTGCACATTCTTTTCTTAGACAGACTGTACCAATTAGAATGTAAAATGGGTGATATTTCTACAGGGTATTTCATAATTGGTGTCCTGTCTTTAGGTCCAAATAACGACTCAAGGGGAACAGATTGGGGGAAAATGAATATTGATTATTTGGTTTTAATGTCCCCTAATTCAGAATAAAAACATTTCGCGTCCCTGGGGGTGAAGGGGTAAATTTTGAAAATTTTAATTTTGTAGGAGTAGGGGTTAGACCCCATGTGTTATTTAGAAAATTGTAGAGCATCATGTAAAATGTGGGTTTACCAAAAAACCGGTGAAAAAATCTCATCCCCTGCCCCCTTTATCGAGTACAAGGTTACCTGAAATCCAAAGGCTACGCTGTCAAAATCAGGAAATAAATCACCTGCATGAACAAATTTCTGCAGAATGTAGTACCATTTCCATCAGTCATTTTGCTGAATATCAACCCACACCCAAATTTATGTTTTAACATTGGTGGGCATCACATCAAATGCATATTGTAATTTACCGTTGAAATGTGACTTCTGGACCACCCACAGAAAACTACAAAGCCTAATTCCCCCCCCCCCCCCCCCGATAAGATGTTAAACACGTAAATAGTGTTTGATATATACCAAATACTAAGCCCCATCCATGATTAAGTTGTAATATCTCTCGCTCTTACAACAAATATCTACCACTTTTAATTTCAATAATATTTTTATCATCTTCTGTATACCATTGACCAAAATTTTGGATGTAGTGTGATATATTACTTTGAAAATGCTGGATATAAAAGGCAAACTTAGTCAATGAGGTGTTAACATTCTTTTAATGTATATTAAAGCTCAATAAGAACACAAAATTACTTGGGACCCAATAACAATACAAAGACAAGAGACCATTCAAAATAAAATTAGAGTCAAATCTTTCCATAGGGTTTACCTTTAAATTGTCATTTATAAAGAGCAATTGTTATAATTTGAAATGACCTTTAATTTAGAAAAGGGACATGAATCTTTTCATTTTTTGAAAATTTTACCATAGTGAGAGAGTAATATTGTTTATTTCTAATTTCAATGATTTGACTGCATTTGCTACAGGATCCCCTTGCTGTGCAGCTTCCTGTATCAAGTTTGAAATTTCTTGCCACTTCAACTGGTTGGCAATTGCACTTTGTACAATTAAAATAGCTTTTTGGACCTACAAGAAAAAAAAATTAATAAGAATTACAAAATCTAAGAAATATTTAAAAACCAGTGTATCTCACCCATGAAAAAATCGCAGGACCAACACCTTCATATTAGAAAAATTATGAAATTTAGATTTGATTTTAATTAATTTTGGAATGAATTAAAATAAAAGTTTGAGAGTTTGATGTGCTATTAAAGTAATGCCCTTTGGTGCTCAAAGAACTTTCACCAGACTTTTTTTCATACATCACAAAGATAATATTAAAATGCTGGCAATAGCATAAGGAGTAGAATTTGTAAGTAGAATAAGAGAAATTAAATAAAACACGTGATTCCATGCCATTGAGACAACATTCATAGTTTCGAACTCGTGTTGAAGTTTTTAATTATGATTACTCTCATACTTAAATAGTTCAAATGAATTTACCGTAGTTATTTTTCCCCATGCTGCTTAAGATTTAATTTATTAACAATTTAATTTGAATTTATAGAATGCTGAAAATGCACTTCACAAAATTAAAATGACGCTTGGAAAATAAAGAGATCTTAGAGAAATGCTATTACACAAAAAATTCTCTAATTTTATCTCAGAAACAAATTTCTTTCGTAGTTAAATTTTATTGTACAGAATTACTTAAGATCTTTATACCAATTGTTAATTGATTTTAGAAAATGCAAAAAGTAATGAAATAGTAATACAGTAAACTCTCGTTATAACGAACCTCCCAACCACAAACTTTTCATATTAACGAACTTATTATGAATACTTTGCAAAAATGTCAATTTAACAGTTTAACGATTTCAAAATAGTGGCAATTCATAATAACGAACTTTTAATGATGCTCTTCAGCATTAATTTACTGATTTAACGAACTTTTTTTTTTAAGTTACCCAGTGAGCACAAGGCATTGGACTTTAGTGAGGACTGTTGGACATGTTGGGGGATTGTTGGCAGTTGGCGCTCTAGTGGTGGCCCACTTTGGGACAACATGTCTCTCGCAACAGCCAACAATTGCCAACACAAAAAAAAAAAAAAATTTCCACTAAAACAGAGCAACAAATCCACAAAAATCAATTGAATTCTACTGTAATAATGAAATAAAATTGTCTAAATTCAGCAGATATTTGCATAATTTTTGTGTAATATCCGCTAAGTTGGCAACACTGCTGGAAAACCAACCAATCAAAACAATCGCATGTATCAGAAAAGATTATCGACTATTATTACTTACTGAAATAGGTTTATTTAAAATATTATTTTAAAAATTTAAAAAACAATTGTTAGATTCTTTCCAGCATTTCAATTACAGTAGAACATCCGTATAATAAAGTTCAAGGGACCAGCAAAAATATTTCGTTATACGGATATTACAGTGTTTATATTTGCATAATTTTGATGCATATTTGTATAATTTAGTTAGAACAAAACTTTTGCTATACTTGACATTGCTGCCTATCAGCAGGTCACTATTGTTGAAAGTTTTTTTGTTTTTTTTGGTTTGCGATTATTTTTTTCTGAAATAATTAAAATTTGAAAGTAGAATGGACTGAAAATAGTTTTGTACATGTAATATGTACTTTACAGATAAATACCGATAAAACGTATCATATAAAGTTTTATTTCGTCGGCCTCGGTAAAATTAACATTTCACAGAAATATTTATGGGCTTAAACTGTCAATAAAATAAATTCGTAATTTGAATAAATATTAAGGTTTTAAAAAAAAAATTCTTCCGATTTTTGATAGCTTTTTCAGTAGTTCTCGTGGTGATTCTCATAGAAAGTAATTTTTTTAACGTCCTCACACATTTAAACTCATCAGCAGGCCGTCATTATTGCTGTGCAGTGCATTATGGATAGTTTGGCATGATAACGTTGTTCTCGAGAACTTTTCGTAATTTTGCCGCTAAAATAAGCCTAATGCTACAAGCTGCAGCCGAATGGGCAGAGCTTGTGACACAAATACTTGTTTATAACTTCGCTGTTTGCGATAATTTCGTTTGTTGGCTGTCGGGTCGTGCTAAGTGAGGGAACCAAATTTTGTAATAAAGAGCTAAAAGATACCTTAAAATTTATTGTCGGGATCGAAAAATCTTTGCATTATAGGGATTACGCTATAAAGATTTCGCTATATGGAAGTTGAAAAAGCATTAAATCAATAAGATTTTTGCCGGGACAACAGAAAAATTACGTTATAGAGATAAATTCCCTATTCAATGTTCATTATATGGTGGTTCTATTGTATATGAAAAATTTCTTCAGGTATGCAAATGTCCCAGCCGGTGCATGCCTGTGATGCACCTGAAGCAAGATGGAGTCCTCTTGGTTAGGGCATCAGCAGGATTAGCTGAAGGTTCCTGGTTCAAGTCCAAGCTGTGGAATTTTCTTTCCTATTTTCATGAGTAATTTAAACATCAGAAATATGGTGTAGGATAACCTTTATAGATCCTTCTTGAGTTATTCTTTAATGAATATTACACCAGCAGGAAAGATAGTTCCAACCTGCAAACTCGATGAAGAGGAGTCAGCCACGCAACGAAAGACAAAACTTCGGTGCCATTTTCAAAATCGTGTGAAGTAATGTTATCATATACTGAGCTGAGGCATTACCGCACTGTACGATAAAGAATATGGGCATAGCCGAAGAGTGAAGAGGGCATTAGCCTAAATCAAGCAAACCTGCATACAAACATTTGATTTTTTTTTTTTTTTTTGGAAAAAATGGAAGGAAAAATTCTGCGACCTGCATTCGAACCAGGAACTCTGAGTGTCATATACATCTCCATTAATTGGGCTATCACACACACCCATACAGCCATGCTGTCACTAAGTGTCTTAAAGACAACCAGGTGTCAAGGTGGAAAGCCCAATAGGGGTCAAGCCCAACAGGTGTCAAGGTGGAAAGCCCAA
>JAHWFO010045937.1:537264-580431 GCA_023313115.1 Rhysida immarginata | reverse complement strand
AGCCCAATAGGGGTCAAGCCCAACAGGTGTCAAGGTGGAAAGCCCAAAGGGCACCCAGCTCACAGATCGAGAATTTCTCCTACCCAACCATCAGAAAGTTTGATGAACTCACATATGTAAATAATAAATATAAACTGGAGATGAACCTCCAAACATCAGGTAATGGTCTTATTTGAAAAATGGAGGGGAAAATTCTGCAACCTGCATTCAAGTGTAGTATATATCTTTGATAAAGCCGGGAATAAATGGCAAAACTAGTCAGAAACTCTGTTCTCCCTTTATTGTATTGTAAAGCCTCTACCAATTTCATTGATAGAAACAATACTAAGGACTCCCAATTTTATTGACCTTATAACTGTTCGGTTTTAGCAGGAAAAAAATTTTTGAGTTGCTGACAGTGTTATCGTTCATAGTCGTTGTTCCCAATGAGGTTTTTATTTTTGAAATGAATCTGAAGGATGCACTTTGCAATTTTTTTTCCAGAGCATATCTATTCTAGAAGTTTATTTGAAAAATAAATACAGTAATAGCTAAAAAGCAGTCTAAATTATTATACACTCTGATTTGTCTCAAACAGAGCAATGGAGAAACAAAAACAAAAGTAAACTAAACGTTTTAAAAGAAATCAATAGTAGAAGAGAGCAATAGTGGTTTCCACTTTTACAAAAGCATTTGCATGCTTAAAAAAACTTCTTTGGTCAAAACATTATACTCCAGAAAAGTTTCATCACAATTTATATGAAATAGGCAATTTCATTGCTTCAAAAATATTAAAGAGCAATGAAGCAGACGAAAATTCAAACAATAATTGATTTTCATATTTAACGAACCTTCGGATTAACGAACCAATTTCTATTGTCTCCTGGAGTTCGTTATAAGGAGATTTTACTGTAAATATAATTTCTAAATGCAACTTTACTAGTAACTTACCAGTTCTAAATTCATTTCAATCAGTTCTGCTTTATATTTGTCTTCTTCCTAAAATTTTCAGACAAACTTAAGTGATTATCTCTTTCTTTTTTAAATAAATGTCTTTGATGAAATATTAAAAAACATGTTACTTGTAGTTGTTGAAGGGACCCAAGTCTCTGTTCATGATCTCGTTTGACATTATCTAGTTTTTTCAATGCTTCTTTTTCCTTAAAATGAATTACTAATTACATTAAAATGACTTTTCTAAATTTGCAATACTAATAAAAACAAGAACTTGTTATATTAGTCATAATCATATTCATTAACCTTTTGGAATGTTTTCATATCCAATTTCTGACTTTCAAGTCTTGAAAAGAATTCATCAACTGCCTAAAAAAAATAGACAAACACCTGTATTAAAAGCAATACTATGAAGATGTTATGAAAAGGAGAATTCTCTGTAATGTTCTTCTTAAGGGGAAGACAACACTTGGACAAACAAAAATTCTGCTGCGACTTGGACTCGAACCAGGGAGCTGCTCTACCGATTGAGCTGCTTGGTAGCTTCATGGAAGTCCATATGGATATATGAATCCATGTCCACAGTAGCTCAATTGGCAAGAGCAGTGCCAGTGATAGGCATGGTCCTTGACTCGAGTCCAGGTCGTGGAAATTTTTTCTTCCGTTTTCTATTTGTTTACATTTACTACATTTTCATATTGACACAAATAAAAACTTATCTGAATTTAACTAAAATTTTTATGCTTAAATAGAAAAACATGTAGAATACAATGACAAAGAAAAATTTTAATAAAGTCAAGGTTAATTTTTCAAAATTTTGAAAAGTTTATTGGCAGCAAGTTTTTTTTTTTTTAAAAACTGCACAACACTGTATTAAATTCCCCCCCCCCCCCCCACATTTTCAGACAAATATACAAAATTTTTTTCCTGTTATTGTAAAAAACAATAGTAGTGCAGTCTTTCATCAATATTTATTCACTGTTTTTCCAAATGCTTGTTTAACAAGGCTACTCCACGTACTCTGACTCACCAAATTTGAAAAAAATAATTCTACGAGTAGTTTTCAACCAATTAACTATCCATGCAAAGCCATTCGATGCATTCATAAAATTTATTTCAGAGTGTGCAGTTTATAAATAACCTAATTGTAGAATAGGATTCTACGAGGGTTATTTGTAAAGTAAGGTTTGTTTTGCAATAAAAACAAAGCTAATATATATATTTTCAAAATTTTTCTTTACCAGATTCTATGTATCTTTAACTATTTTTTCCACATAGGTACTGTAAAGCGAGAGGTCCGGACTGTAAAGTGAGTGGTCAAGTTGTTTCCAGCTAATCAGATCTTTTGTTTGGGAACAAATTGACCACCCGCCTTACAGTCCGGACCTTGCATCCAGTGGCTACCACCTGTTCCAGGAACTAAAGGATATCTTCGGCAGCCTGCATATTAGCGACGATGAACAAGTGAAAACTGCGTGACTTTCTTCACCGGCAGCAGCTTCTATGAAGTGATCATGCAGAAGTACATTGAGCGCTATGAAAAGTGCTTAAATAAACTTGGAAATTATGTGGAAAAATAGTTAAAGGTAATAGAAAAAATTTTGAAAATATATGAGGGGCGATTGATAAATAAGGTCTCCATGGCTTTTTTATTTGTTAACCGATTTTCAAAATTCTTTTTGTATCTTATACTCACATTTGTCCTCTATGTAATGCACTATTCACTTTTCGACATAGCCCCCATTCCTTTCCAAGCATTGCGCCAACGCGTGACTAGTTGGGTGAACCCGTCGGAGAGGAATTCTGGAGTTGTTGTCGACACCAGAATTGGATGGCAGCGTTTACCTCGCCGTCAGAACCAACTCATGTCCCTTAAGGGGCTCTTTCTTCTTTGGGAAGTGGTGAAAGTCGCAATGTGCAAAGTCTTTCATTTTTGAACTGCAATTTTTCATCTTTGAACTGTAGGCGCTGCAATGCCTCTGGTGTGTGGTGACTCGTGTGCGGGCGGACGTTATCGTACTCCAGTAGAGGGTCCAAAGCTGCCATTCAATCCTGGTGTCGACAACAACTCCGGAATTCCTCTCCGACGGGCTCACCCAACTAGTCACGTGTTGGCGCAATGCGTGGAAAGGGATAGGGACTATGTCGAAAAGTGAATAGTGCATTACATAGAGGACAAATGTGAGTATAAGATACAAAAAGAATTTCGAAAATCGGTTAACAAATAAAAAAGTTACAGCCATGGAGACCTTATTTATCAATCGCCCCTTGTATATAGTAGTTTTGTTTTTATTGCAAAGCTGACCTTACTTTACGAATTAACCCTCATAGAATCCTATTCTACAATTCGGGTATTTATAAACTGCACATGTTGAAATAAATTTTATAAATTTTATGAATAACCCACGTATATAAATTACATACACTAGTGATAAACTTTATGAATTTATGAGATCCATTGTTCTAGTATCGTTAAGTAAGAATCCAAGACAATACGGATCTATCGTATTTATTGCTGACGCATTTCGGTATTACACCATTATCAAGATCAGCAAAACAGTAACAAGCACGAATTACATTGATATCATGTTAAGTAGTAAAACAGGAATAGGGTGTCCACCAATCAGGGCATGTGTGCTACTGAATGGTGGACTACAATGACAAATGAGAGGAAATGGAAATGGCTACTGAAGGCAAACCAACAGAAGCTCATTTGCAGTTGACACAATCGGGAAGATCGAACAGGAAGTTAATAATAGCATCCCTGTCAAATGATATCTGGTTGGTAGAAGGGTGGATCATAATACTGTTCCTATTGATTAAACAGGTGGTGGCCTTACAGTATAACAGAGGGACATCAGGAGTTCCAACTAGTTTCGCCATTTATTCCCGGCTTTGATATCTGGTTGTTTAACATCTTTTCTTGATTGCTTTGTCGATTTTTTCTTATCTCTATTTCTTCATGGATGGCGATCCTCTATCTGTAGCATTTGGTGTTTCATTGATACAAGATATTCTGCATAAGTCACATCGATGCTAGTGTCTGATATAAAAAATGCCAGTAGGAAAGATAGTCCCAGCCTGCGAACTGGATACTACTCCAACCAGCCCTAAAGACATGTAGGTAGCGTTTAATGCTTCCATGTCTGTAGTGAAGCAATTGGTTGGCAAGTCTGCACCGTGAGCAAAAGGTTCCTGGCTCGAATCCAGGATATGGAATTTTCTTTCCTATTTTCATGTTAGATAAAACTGTAGTAGATATTTTTAATTACTAACTTCAATGTTTGACTATTGAATGTTGATTTTATTCTTTTTTATTCTTGAGTTTAAATGTATGAATTTTTTCCATAGATTTAAAATATCTCCCGGGGGCCATAATACAGTTGTTGTACTTCGAGATCTAAAAAAATTTTTATTTTCCTGCATTTTCACTCGTTATCTCAAAACATCTTCCTGGAAAACTTCGTTATGTCGAATTGTGACTGTGTGCCAGTGAAGTGCAAAGCATCTAGATACAGTAGAGAGTTAAGATTTTTTCATTGAGAAATTTTCGTATGAAAAACTAAGAAATTAGACGTTACTTTCGTTAAAGTTAGATGATCCTTGTGCATTACAAAAAAAAAAAAAATACCTAAATATTTTTTTGATCTCTGTTGCATACGAGATGTTTGTGCACGCGAAGTTTGTGCATTTGTGGAGTTACTGACGCCACTTATACGTACCATTTTATCTTATATTGTTCTCTTTACTCTCACAGGCCTTTATTACCTAAAAATCTTGATTTAAACAAAACCCTCCACATCTCAAAACCTCTATCTCGAATTTGTTTCTGTTCCTGTGAAGTTCGAGATATCGAGGTTCGACTGTACCTACACTTGACATCATCAGATCTGTTTGGACCAACCACAAAAAACGGTACTTCATGCAAACATAATACAACACTTTTTGCACTATAATACACTAAAATCCCATTATAATGTACCTCATTTAAATGTACATTTCAAAATAATGTTTAAATTTGAAATACGCAGGAGAAATCCTATTCTTTTAATGTTAAAAAGTTTCAGTTTAACAGACCCCAAATTAACGTACATTTCAGATTAACATTCTAATTTGACGTTCCCTAGTTATGCTATCCCCTCATTACAACATTCATAAGTGTGATTCGTCAACATCTTCAACAGCCAATGAGAAAGTGACCAATGGGAAAGCATAAAAATCTCTTAAGTGACAGCCAATCAGTGTTTATTACAGTAGTGTCATTATTAAGTTTTACTGTATCATCTTCGTGCGTTTTTGTAAAGTAAAAATTTCAGATCACCTCAGATTAACATTCAAAATTCCAGTTCCCTTGGAGTACGTTAAAATGATGTTTTATTGTACCTGATGTGGAGGAAATATTACTACATTTTCCTCTAATAATAATAATAATTTAAAAAACTTAAATATCAATAATACATTATCCTGAAAAAGGTTAAAACCCTAATCTCATACCTTATTAAAAGAAGGCAATTCTATATAACTTTTATTTTCATGCTGTCGAAAGAGGAAAGGATGGAATTCATTATACCTGTGAAAAGAATATTGAAAATAACTTGTTAAATCATGTGTTAGGTTATTTGAAAAAAAATAAAACTACGTTTATTGAAATTGGAAAAAGAAAATGACTTGAAATTTTCAATAATAATGACACAGAGCAGACGTAACATTAGAGAAGTGTTGATAGAAATTTTAATTGGCATTTCTTACCGAAGAGACTGGAATATACGAGGGTAGCCCAGAAAATAATGCACCACAATTTTTTTCTCAGTCCCCAACAATGGTATGAATACGAAACTTGAGATATGCATTCTATGAAGTTTTCGGAGTGTGCGCTTAAAGTATCAGTTTCTTCTGACAGATAGCGTACATGCAGCAATGGAACAACATGGTATCTGTAAGTGATGTACGATACAACCAGCATGTCATTGAATTTCTCACTGCGGAGCAAGAAAAGGTTGGAAACGTTCACAAACGTTTATGTGCAGTTTATGGAGCATCAGCAGATGATAGAAGTACGGTTAGTTGCTGGGCACAGAGGGCGAGGCCACGAGAAAGCAGTTCGGGATGGCCATCCTCGGCTGTCACACATGACAAGATGCAGCGTGCTGATGCACCCATCCACCCTACAGCCTTGACTTCACACACTCAGACTTTCACTTGTTTGGGCCATTCATGGAAGACATTTTGAGGATGACAAAGAGATGATTCGCACAGTGAAGACATGGCTGCTTGAAACAAAACAAGGACTGATACCGACAGGGCATACATGCCCTTGTGTCTCGCTGGAGGAAGGCCATAGAACGGGACGGAGATTATGTAGAAAAACAGGGAGCGTAGAAGAAATATCATTCTTTCGTGTGTATAAGTTTCATTGTGTTCATTAAATAATTGTTGAAGAAAAAAATTGTGCGCATTACTCTCTGGGCTACCCTCGTATGTAGATCAGACTCGCATAGAATAAGAGAACACCTAAGGTTCAAGAGATTTTGATCATCTCAATTCTGCATTGTTCTTATGGCCGTATTCACCACCATGGATTGACACTTGAATCAATGATCAGAGCTATTTTTAGTATTCATCATGACAAAATTCTCACAATAAATATCACATTTGATTCAAGGTTGTCCGAGGATCACCTTTTTAATCAAGAATTAATGCATGCACAGAATGTTTCTATATCCTTTTTTTAATCCTGTAAAGACCGATATCCGCTTTTCTTAGACGTAAAACTTGGAAGTATTGTTAATCTCTTGATGAGTAGTCACATAGGCATTTGAAATTCGAAAGCGAAAGCAAAATTGCCTTTCATCTTGCGCCTCATAATATGCGCATACCATCAGAGCGTCGTGTCGAATTAGAATATCGTACAAAGAATTATGTATTTGTCCGAGAATTAGTCAATCCGTGCTTGGTGAATACAAAATATAATCTTGAATAAAATAATTCTGAATTGTGGATTAACTGATTTCAGATTTAATCCTCCACTGGTGAATATGGCCATTAGTGAACAAAAATTAACATGTGCTCATAGGTTACAAAAAAAAAAAACCACCCAGAATTAATTTCTGGGAAAATCCCAAATCATATTCAGTCAAATACTAGGAATTGTTCAATAAGACACAAAATATTGTTTCAATCATCCAAATTTATTTTGCCACATTCAAAATAGGCCAATTTGATACAATATACTGATGCCACAAAATAATCTAATCGAAACCCCACTTACAGGCACTTTGCCTTCAGCACTTTCTCCAAATATTGTTACAAATATTTCAACGCATTCAAAACCTCTTCCACAAAGCAGCCATTTCAGTTTAGGGAACAGGAAAAAGTTACACAGGGCCATATGAGGCGAATAATGACATTCATTCAGTTTTTTGGTCAAAACTTTGTATACAAGAGTCAATGTATGGAATGGTGTATTACCATAGTGCAAAATCCACAAATTATTCCTCTGCAACTCCACCCATTGCAATACAAAATTTGAGGCAAACCGTTTGATATTTTTATTCACTTCAAAAGTTACAAAGCATACTTGAAATTACTAACAAAAACTGTGGGACAATCAGGTATATAGGGGCAGTCTTAGAGCAAAATAAAATTTTTGTACCCTTTACGAACGGTTTTTAATGAAAAATTGCTAGTATTTATTTGACTGAATGTAAATGCTGGAAAATGATAAACTGAGGAATGACTGAACTGGTTTTTATTTCCATAATTGAAATAGGGTTTTTGTACAAGAGCACAAAAATTGAACAATGGATCTGGGAATATGATACATGGAAGAAAAATAGAGATGTCACTGTATAGGGCAATTCTAAATGAATGAAACTGCTTTATGTGTTTAGCACAAAGTAACTATTTATTACACAACAACTGGTAAACTGTTAGGAAAAAAGAAATAAGCAAACTCTAAACATCAGATAAATGATATTAATTAGAAAAATGGATGGAAAAATTTTGCGACGTGGATTCAAACCAGGAACCTCGACTGTCATGGTCGACGCCTCTATTCTATGATCACAATGAATGAAATCTTCCGACGAGCTTGCGGCGTTCAATTTCCTCATTGACTGTCTTTAAACTTCCTCTAGCCCCTTCCAACAAATTGAATGAGGTCCGTAGCCTCTACTACCTTGCTCCATTAACAACTATCCTTGCTTCACCATTTCCAACCTATATACATATTAAAAAAAGTTCCCTGTGCCATGTTCCCCTCTCCCCTCCCTGACTAATAGCCAAATAGGTGTCCATTCCCTTTTTCAGCCCTCTCTGCTACCATCATTTCAAATTTCTCATCTCATTTAATCTAATTACTTTCCATACCGCCTCTTCCTGTAAATATTCCCTTAACCTGTCTTTACCTTATGTTTACTGCAACACTGACACCTGGGTCTGTCTCAATCAATCAGCTTGCCATGTAGCCAAAACATGTTCAGTAAGAAAACATGTTCAAGAAAAATATTATGACATCACTTCCAGTTTTCATCTCTTCTGCCAAACTGAAAATTTCTGCTTTTTAGAGTTGAATTCAATTTTTGTATCAGAAAGAAGGGGAAAACTGGTTGCTCACCAATAGAAAACGATCACTCCAGTAAGATCACAGTGACGTCCTCTCTCTCACAAAATTAACAAATCGGACGTTCAGTTCACAAAGGTAAAGGAGAACGAGGAAGAAAATTGATGCGAAAGCACTAATAGTAGTTGTTTTCATAAGTTTGAAGATGACAACAATTAAATTGAATAAACAACATTTGAATACAAAAATTCAATATGATGATGGATGAGAAATGAGTGTATGGTATAGTGCGCACGCACATACCGAGGCGATCTAAATGGTTTACAACGCGTTGGGTTCGGTGCAGTGTACAGTGCCAGAGTTTGCTTTAGGAAGAAAAATTATTGAGTCTCAGGGACCCGACGTACTTCAATTATTGAGTCCTCTCTTATTTATTTAGCGTCCTCTATCAAAAAAATTATATTTATGAAATGAAGCTTTTGTTATATTTCATTTACAAATAAATTTAATGCAAAGTTACATAAAGTAAATTTGTACAAAAACTCATTTTTAAAGCCAATTAACTGTTAAAATTTGCACCAATCATACAGAGAAGTTTACAATCTGCCAGTAATTTGACCAGACAAGAAGTCCACGAAATAAATTTAGCGTCTTCCGGGACGCTTAAAAATTTCAAAAAAGCGTCCACCTGATAAGTATTAGCGTAATTTACGCTGAATTTAGCGTTAACGACAACCCTGCAGTGTGGTGCAGAAATAACAAATTTCAACAATGGATGGCACTTGGGTAGCAGACGTCTACTGTCCCATCCTTCTGAGTTTCTGTCTTGTGGGACACTCCCACAAGCAGAAAGTTAAAAAAAAAAAAAAAATAAAAAAAATAAAAATATGTCCTGGTTTCTGCTCTCTTGTTTTCTACATGTGAGACCAAGCTTAAATGGGAACTAATGGTAATCTTCCTCAAATTAATCATCTCCATTGTATTTCAAGAAAATGTGAAGGATAGCATTAAATTCCTCAGATTAACAACCTAATGGTTAATTTCTTTTATTTTGGAAAAAAAAAAGAATTGACTTTAAGGACCATTTACTCTTTTGTTATTACAGAAGGTTGACTGCGATCTTTGGCAATGGTTTATTGCGTGAATCCTGCAGGTGAGGTGCAAGTGCGCATGACAGAAAGCAATGACATTACATCCACATTGTTGTGTTTCACTCGAAAGCAATAATTGTCATGAAAAAATGTCTAAGAAAATTGGACCTTACTGGATACATCACTGCCCTTTCTGACGCTAATTACAGCTATTCTGCTATATAAGTACGTGTAAAAGAGGAAATTTCTCTGTTTCAAAGAATGGCATATCAGCAATATTAAATGGAAAAGGAACATCCTGGGAAGGGCTTATTCCAACTGGCCAGAAAAAGCCTAGAGTTCCCATAAGTCGAACACCACAGGTCATTCGAAAGGTCATTCATGAGTCATTCTTTAAATGAATATTATTCCATTAAGATAGTCCCAACCTGTGAACAACGTTAACTGCTCTAACTAGCACTTAGGACATGTAGATAGCTTAATGCTTCCATGTCCAGGTGGCACGACTGGTTAGTGCATTCAGCACGGAAAGTTGAAGGTTCCTGGTTCGAATCCAGGCTGTGGAATTTTCTTTCTTCAATAACATTACAGGTTTCATGATTCTGAAATCCCTGTAATGTTATGTCCACTACCTTAATAAACATGAGAAGTAAAATATCTGTACATTTGCCCTTTCATCTGTATATTTCACGTTTTCCGCTCACACTCAAATCTCACAAAAAAATAGTTCACATGACTTATGCCCCAACTCTTGTATATAATGAAAATTAAATACATGTTGCACTTTTCCCCCCTCTTAAAAAAAAAATAATTAATAAAACAGGGTTCAAGCATCGACCATGATTTAACTGATTCCATGTTATAACAAGTCGTGACATAAGTTTCTACTGCACCATTTGTTCCGATCGATTCAGAATCATCATTGAAATGAAGAAGTGCAAAATTGGATCACCCACTTCATACAGAGTCGAAGAATGAATTGTTCTTCTGCCACGGACTCCAAATGTTGCCTGAACGATGGGCAAAGTTGGTGGTAGCTGGCAGAAATTACAGCTGAGGACCGCAAATCCGGAATGCTCGGGACCAGAAACCTTCCGGATTTGTGGTTTTCCAGATATATTTAACCAAAGTGACCAGATTTTCAAAAGGCCAAACCGGGACACATTGCGGTGGCCGGAACCAGACTTGAATGTATATGTCAAATGAAGTCGGAAATGACCGGAAGTGGCGTGTTTTGATTATCAAAATTCAACTGGAAGTAAGATAGCAAGTAAAATACACAAACGAAAAACTTTTTCATGGAACTTTTATTAAAACAAAATCACAAGAAAATACTCTTTCTGAGAAAAAATGGGACAACCCGGGACATTTTATTCAAAACCGGGACAACTCCGGGACATTTTTTCAAGTCGGAACAAACAGTCAAAAACCGGGACTGTCCCAGCTAATCTGGTACGTCTGGTCACCCTAATTTAACTCGTGTATATTTTTATTTAATTAAATAGTTTCTGGCGGCGGTTATTAAAAATTTCTTTTAAAATAAAGTTTTCATAGTTATACAGTTAAAGTAATTATCGACATCTGGATTTGTGGTTTCTGCATTTGAGGTCCTCAACTGCATTTCAATAGTTATGTAACGCAGCTTCTGAGAAGGCAGCAAAATTAAATCGATAGTCTATGTTGCATCGATAATTAAATATCTTCTTTGTTGTGAACAAGTATTTTCATTCATTCAGATTTATCCTCAGTTTATAAGTGAAATTTACAACGCATTTAGTAATTTTATCTAAGCAGTCCACCAGTCAAGTATTGTGAATTAAGAAGTACTTACGCATAATAAACAGATTTATTTTCATCGTTTATATAATTTGGTTTCTCTTGCTGGGTTTGAATAATGTAACCCTATAAGAAAAAAAATTAAAATTTGCTAGAAAACCTAATAAATAAAAAAAAAAACCTGTCATATAACAGATAGTTTCAGATGTTCACCTTATCATTCAAAGGCAATTTTCCTTTGAATATATTCTCAGCTTCTTCCAAAGCAAGCACTAATCTAGGGACATCTAAAAAATGTAGGAAAATAAAAATAATTACATGTAAAAAAATTAATTTTAAAATCAATCTCTAATCAAAGTCATAAATAACTTTGAATTAAATTTTTTACCACCATGACAATCACTACACCCTCTTTCCCTAATGGTCATTTCACATCATTTCACCCAGGCCATTCAGAGCACTTGGGTTTTTTAGGGATTTTTTTTACATATTGCTATGACCAAGTTATAAAATCATATCAAGTTTATTTGGACTAGGTCAAATACTTTCCGAGATATGAATGTCTAAATTTAGGATAAAAGGCTCGGTGATAATTGTATACTATTAACAAAAAAAAAATTTTAATTCAGTCAAAAATAAACATTTTAATCCCAAGGTTTTTACCGCATTTCCTGTTAGATACAAGATGAGACAATTAATAACAAGACTGGAGCAATTTAACCCCTTGGCTACTAATCACGAGTCTGACTCGTTGTCTGGTTCAAGTGCCTTATTGCTAGACCACGAGTCTGACTCGTTCTGAAGTTTCAGTTTCCACTGCAATTTTCTTTTTTTATTTTAACATGAGATGGCGATTGTTTACCATTCTGTATCTCTTTCTCTTTCATATACACTTTATAGTTTTTAAAAATCTTCAATAGGTGGCACAAAAATCAAAAAGAATTTAATGCTTGTCATTCGAACTTCGCCATATGAAATCGGTAGCAAGTGTCTTTGTCTGAGATTGAAAGATATTTATGCGAAAGTAATGATTCAGAAGCGGATTAGGATCAAATCCCCGACCTTTAGATGTGTTTTCTCTAATTTTACCAGATACATTTTGGGAAATGATTTCTTCCGAAACTAATAAATACGCCAAACAATGTTTCGATAGCCAACCGTATAAACAGAAAACATGACGATTATATAAACGTTATCATACTTATTCTGACTACTAAAAATGTAAACTAATATCCTGTAAAAATTTCATACAAATACCTTAATAAATAGTGTTTTTTTTTTCATGTTCTTTATTGCACTGTCTATTGAAGAATGCTTCCTCCATTTAAATAGAAACTTCTGACCCTGCTAACTCAAGGTCAAATCAGAACACAAGGGGTTAACAAATACAAAACATATTTCTGGCAAAAATGATTAATATTTTTCAAAGTAGTTACTTTCTGAGGCTACACACTTACTTCATGCAAGTTCATGCAAGTTTTGGAAACATTCTTTAAATTTTTCTGTCTTAACCCTTCCAAGTTAGGCTGCGATGTTCTTTTTGATGTCCTCTATATTCTCAATCCGTGTCCTTTCAGGCTTGTTTTCACATTTGGGAAGAGGAAAAAGTCTGGTGGAGACAAATCTGAGAAATAGGGAAGGTGATAAAGCTCCACAATTCCATTACTGGCTAAGAACTCCTTGACAAGCATAGCTGTACGTGGTCTGGCATTATTGTGCAGTAAGAACCAA
Source organism: Rhysida immarginata (assembly GCA_023313115.1). Lineage (NCBI taxonomy): Eukaryota > Metazoa > Arthropoda > Chilopoda > Scolopendromorpha > Scolopendridae > Rhysida > Rhysida immarginata. The sequence continues at coordinate 567,339 of JAHWFO010045937.1, read as the reverse complement.
CTCCCTTTTGCAAGAAACTGTGGCCGTACTCAATGAATTCTCTTAATCAGACTTTGTAAAATCTCCCTGTAGTATTCCTTGTTGATATTTGTCCACTCCTTAAGGACAATGCCAGTGCTCTCAAGGAAAGTGATGAGCATTACTTTTGTTCTTGACTTTTCAAACCGGAATTTCCGTTTTCGCAGGAATGTTGAGGACCACCATTCCAAACTCTGTAGTTTTGTTTTGGGGTCATATTGATAGCACTAAGTTTCGTCCCATCACAATTGAAACCAGAAAGTTCAGGTTGGCATTTGCAGCCGCAATGAATTCCATGCAAGCATCCACTCAGTTTCCTTTTTGCTAATCTGTTAAGAAATGTAGCACGAACCGAACACAATTTCCTTTTGCCCAAATCTTCTGTCAATATCAGGCAAATAGCTTCGTGGTTAATGTTTAAGACTTCTTCCATCATTTTCAAGTTCATTTGCCGATCACTTAACAAAAATTCTGACCTTCTCGATAGCTTCCAGTGTTCAAACAGTTTTCGGACTTCCCATGTGTTCATCGTCTTTCATTTCTTCCTGACCATCACAAAATCTAGTGAACCATTCAAAAACACATGCACAAGATAGGGCATCATCAACTTACACTTGCTTTATGAACTTGTAAGTTTCCGTAGTGGCTTTTCCAATTTAAAACGGAACTTAATATTAGCCCTTTGTTGCATGTTTAGTATTGGAACGTCAACTAATGACTGCATACAGTTGAAGCACAAGAATATATCGTTGCAACTTGTACACGTGGCAACAAAGATAGTTTATAGAGTGAAAACGCACGTGGTTGCATATGTTGAACACATTCAAATTAGCATCAGTCTCATTTATTAATTGTCGAACCTTGTATGTAGAGTTGATAGAAGATTAATTTTTATATATTTTCTTACAAATGAGGGTAGGGAAAAAAGAAAAATAGAAGCAGTGGTGTGCTGGAGCCGGCTCGCATCGGCTCACACGAGCCGGTTGTTGAACTTCTTAATATTTTCCGAGCTGTTTGTTGAATTTCAACAAAGACATGAAAATATAAAAATTTTATTTTTTATACATTAATTCTTTTATACAGGGTGTATCTGAACGGTCTGCACAAACTTGGAGGGGAGGTAGTATAGGTGATTCTAAGCAAAAAATTTCATATGAACGTGGGTCCGAATTTGAACGATAACTAAGATATGAACAGAAATAAAAATGCCGCCACCAAGATCAACAAGTTAATAATTCAAGTTCTGTAACATCTAGAATGATGAATTTTGATAAAACAACAGGATATATATATAAAACAACAGGATGGACCGTTAAAATTTGATCGAATTCCAATGAATAATTTCTGAGTTATGCCGTCAAAATCGTAACAAGTGCTGGTTAGTACTCACATGTGAGCACGGGCTACGATGTTGAACGTGTAAATCTGAAACTACTGGTTGGATTTTGATCAATTTTTAACGGTACACAGTTTTATTTACCCTGTTGTTTTACCAAAACTCATCATTCTAGATGCTACAGAACTTCAGTTATTAACTTGTTGATCTTGGTGGCGGCATTTTTATTTCTGTTCATATCTCAGCGTTCAAATTCGGACCCATGTTCATATGAACTCTTTTGCTTAGAATCACCTATACTACCTCCCCTCCAAGTTTGTACAGACCATTCAGATACACCTTGTATATTGTTAGGAGAAAAAACCCCCCAGAGATTTTAGTCAAAAAATTCTATAGCATAATGTAACACTGCAACTGAGAGACAATCAAGATGTCAGTCATACAGATAAATCTCGTACACCGTCCCACAAATCTTACAAATCTGTAAAAACTCTCAAAAATTATTGCAGATTTGAAATCTCAATTCTGATATTCGGTAACAACTTCCGGTTCCGGCTTGAAATATTTCAGTAACAACTTCGGGTTCAATCGAGTAGTCGTGGAGCCGGTTGTTAAACATTTGCCAGCACACTACTGACTAGAAGATTTTTTTTTTATAATTTTGATGTAAAAAAACATAATGCGATTAAGAGGTGAGGCAATATAGTTACTGAGCAAACCTTTTTTTTTTTAAAAGTAAACCTATAAGTATGGTCTAATTGAATATGAAATAAAATTAATGTTTTTAGTTGTCTTCATTTTATTTTTGCTGATAAAACTCTTGCTTTCAGCTTAAATTAGAAAACCAAACACGTTAACCATTATTCCTTGTATGTGTTGTGTTTTGGGAAAAAATAAATACCGGTACTTTTACCTCTACAGGGTGACCACAAAAATAGTCCTCAACTTCAAACAGTTATAAAATCAAAACTTATTGGAATATAGAGTAAATGAAGAATGAACTTATGAGGATTTTTTTGCATGCCAAACTCAGATGTTTAAATAACTGATGAAAATAGCAAAGAAAATTCCATACCCTGGAATCAAATCAGGAACCTTCAGCTCACCGTGCCGACTTGCCAACCAACTGCACCACCATGGACATGGAAACAGTACATTATTTATCTGATGTTTGGCATGCAAAAAATCTTCATAACTTCATTCTTCATTTACTACTCTTTACTGAATATTACGACAGTAGGAAAGACAGTCCCAGCTTGCAAACTGGGTACTGCTCCAACCAGCCCTAAGGACACGTAGATAGTACAGGGTGCGTAAGGTATTTGAGGACAGATTCACGTCAAGAAAGAAAACTGAGATATAAGTCGAGATAATAACTTTATTATCGAAACATATCATGAGCATATACAAGAAACCTTCTTGTTATATGGCTATTCAATGAATCCACCTTCAGCTTCTATATTGCTTCAATGCGAGATCGAAACTGTTGACATGCACGAATCAAATGTCATGGTTCATATTGGTCATTACTCGAACAATGGCAGCTTTCAATTGTTCATTGACTTCTCTCTCTCTCCACAACGCTCCATACGTAGTAGTCCAATGGATTCAGGTCAGGGGAATTAGGAGGCCTTTTTCACGGATTTTTCAGCTTACTTAAGAGCCTTTTCAATCTGAGTAGGCAGTTTTCCCGTGTTTTGTCTGACATAAACTGACCTCTTCGCATAACAGTACAATTTCTGATTGTTCCGTCCGACACATGGAGATCTTTGGCAAGTGACCTCATGGATGTTCTGGGATCATCATCCATTGCCTGCTACACTTGCGGAATAAATTCAGGTGTTCTGATGATGTCAGAGCATGAGGCATGCTTTTTATGCTTTGCTACTGGTGCAACATTGCCATCTTCAGTCTTCAACTCCTTCTGCACTTTGTGGACGAATGATCTTGTGACCTTTAGAAATCGTGATATCTCTAAATCGCTGTTGTCTGCTTTTATTGCCATGATTACTGCATGTCTCTTCATGATTTGTTTTACTTGATGGTTTTGCTTTCCGGAAATGAAAAGGACATACAATTTACTATAGTGCAGCAGTAGCCAAACAATGGTGTGTCCTCAAATACCTTACGCACCCTGTATACTGCTTTCATGTCCACGATGGCACAATTGGCCGGTGCGTCAGCAGGGTGAGCAGAAGGTTCCTGGTTAGAATCCAGGCTGAGAAATTTGCTCTCCTATTTTCATTAATTACTGAATATTCTTACAAATTGTGGGCTTCAACTCAAAGTTTCATGTGATACAGGTAGGTATCATTCACACCCAAAGCGTACCTGTCCAAGATCTAGGTCATACCAGACTCTCTGCAGCATATACAGAGTGATCGAGTTTACAGCTTTAGTGATGCATTCCTGCAGATCTTCCAGGGTTGCGGATAGTGGAGGTGCATACACTTTGTCCTTCACGTAACCCCAAAAGGAAAAAGTCACAAAAAGTTAGGCCCCGTGATCTCGGGGGCCATTTGCAGAATATCTGGTCCTTTAATGCAGTGCACCCAATCCATCTGTTTGAGCTGTTCACTGAGAAATCTGCAGATAGCGAAATGCCACTGAGGTGGTGCCCCATTTGCTGAAAAAGATGGTCATCACCTCAACAGCTAGTTCTGGAATCAACAATTGGTAAACATTTCCAGGTAATTTTGATCAGTAAGAGTTTGCCGCTCAGAGATAAATGGACCATACACAGTCCTCTCTGATACGGCACAAAACTCATAGTCACGTTCAATCTCTAAGGTTGTATGCGGATTCTCACTCTACCACATCCTCATATTGTGCTTGTTAACCTTTCCTCTTAAGTGGAAAATCGCCTCGTCACTGAAAATGATCTTTAACAGCAAGTTATCATTTTCCATTAACGCCTGGAGATTCCTGCAAAATTCAGGTCGCATTTCATGGTCTTGTGGGTATAACTTTTGGACCAATTACAGCTTGAAAGTGTGAAACTGCAAGCGTTTGTGTAAGATCTTGCTAACTGTACTTTGCAGGACTTGTAACTCTCGGCTAGCTCTCGCCTTGACTTCTTGGGGCTGCACAAAAATGCTTCTCTTACCCAATCAACAACTTGCTCCGAGATCGATGGTCAGCCTGAATGTCCCTTTCTGTGATCACAGATGCATTCTTTCTCTGTAAAATTGTTGTGCCCTTTAAAATGGACTTATTAGTAAGTGGATCCACATTAAATTTGCTTTTGAAAGCACACTATACAGGATGGGCCTGAGTACACGACTCACCTTTTCATAAACTATAGCTTTTAAGAAATTGGCTAATTTAATGTAATGAGCCTCATATGAAAGCGCAAGTATATAAAAATAAAATAAACTACAAAAGTACTTCTCTGAACATCTTATCAAAAATCCAACTTGGCGGAAGAAGGATTGTCTGTAGAAAAGTGCATTCAATGTGTAAGATTATTTTCGCTAGCCAACATCATAGAGATGTGCCGGCATATGTTAAAATTTGGACCTCCAGCACCAACCAAGAAGACTGTTGTGTCATGTATCAACAAGTTATTTGACAAGACTGGATGTGTCAGTAACCCGAAAATGCTTGGGTTACCCAGAACGGTTGTGACTGAACAACTTAACTAAAATAGAAAAAGTAAACACAAATCCATAGCAAGAGTTTAATATTACCTCATATATACATTTCACTGACAACGTTAGCTTCTTCAGCGAGAAAATATGGCCAATCAAACCAGAATGGTTGTGACCTCGAGATTCAATTGTTCAAGTTCTCTCTTGTTGTAGATTTGTGTTTTCGTGTTTTCTTTTTTTATTTTAGTTATCCAGTGTCTACAGTTTCTGGCCGTTCACATGTATTTAAACGAACAACTTTTCGCCGAGGAATTAGCCAGCTCCCCACAAAGGTCTAAAGAAGTTATAACTTCAAAAATCTTTTTAGCTGCAGTGTGTTAGATGACTCATACAAACCGTCTTTGACATTTGGGAATTTTGTTTACATTAGTGTAAATTAGTGAGAATCCGTTTTCAAACTGCTGACGTGTTTCTAACTAAGTTTCTTTAGTTAACAGCCAGAAATTAATGTTATTAATCTTAGATGTACAAAAGCTTATAACTTTTTTTTAACACATGAAAAAATCCTAAAGGTGTGTATTGCCGTAAATAATGGGGCTAAAGGGTTAAAATTGGAATCTTTCAAACACTCACGACATCTGCAATTATCAATGGAAAATTTCATTCAGATCTGATCAATGGATTCCAATTCAATTCTCTCACTCCCAACTCCTCTTAAAATAATAAATAGGCTACTTTTAGTTGATTATTTAAAAAGCAGCTATTTAAGCAATAACAACTGCAACCTATACCCATTTTGAACTAAAATGAGTCATTAACTAGCTAAATTAATAATAAGCCAATTAAATTCCCATTATTTTTATTTCGTATTATTTTAGATCATACTTTTAGGTTTATTTTTAAAAAGAGTTTGACTTGATAACTCCACTGCCTCATCGTTTAACTTTATTTTGAATAAAACCTGAAAATTTTAAAGAAGCATTTAAAATCTATTGAAAAATCTTTACCTGATGCTTGGTAGGCTTATCTCCAGTTATAATATCATTTATTATTTAATTTGTCCGTAGATTATTTGTGAAATTTGGCACTGGTGATATGGACATTAGTCATAAGCCAATACATGGGTGTCCAAGCGACTCCCATTTGTTCAGCCCTCTTAAACATCATCTTTCAAGTGAACACTTTCCCTACAATGAAGCTATTTGGTCCTTTTAATTGAAGTGACGATGAAGATGTACAAAGGGATTCCCCCACCTAGTTCAGGCAGCAGCCCAAAGAATTTTCTTACTGTTTTGAGATCAAGTTGCATTCAGCAAGTCATCCATAGTTGGGTAAAGTGTCTGGCCCTGGGAGCAGGGTTCGCGCTAGGGCAAAATATCTACGAGTCAATTTGACTCCCTAGCCTGAAAAATGCGAGTCAAATTTCAGAAGATGCGAGTCAAAATTTAGATTTTTTTTAACTTCCATATTTTTACGTGCATCCAAAATCTTGATAGCTACTGACTGCTTTAGTTAATTAGAAATTTAAACATGTGACAAAATGAAGTAAGGTTAAAATATGGTGAGAAAGATATGGACCGATGATATCCAAAATTTAACAAGTCAATTTTGACTCGCTGGTCAAAAAGTCACGAGTCAAGTTTTAGCAAAAATGCTCATTTGACGCGTAAATTGCGAGTAAGCGCGAACCCTGCCTGGGAGGTACATATGTGGAAAAGGACTGACCTACCACCATGCAGAGTCAACCCATCTCTCAGTCATCTGGCTGATTGTGATGAATTTATGGCTGCCCGATGTATTAAGAGTATAAAAACAATACAATGCTTAATTACCTGAATCCAAAGAAAATGTCTTTCCTAATTTAACTCCCTCTGGAAAATTTGCTCCTAAAAGAACATGATCGATTAATGCAGGGCCATATTCTGAAAAAGACAATAATATTTATACTAATTTAATCATGATGAGAACGTTTTTCCGTGAATTTTGTTACCTCAGTTTCACTAAGTACAGTAAACAATTAAAGGGAAAACAATAATTTAGCATTAACAATCTAAAATAGCATTTTCATGCTTTCAATAAAAATGCCTATTTGAAAATGCACATTTGAGACATAACTTTTAATTCATTATTATTATTATTATTATTATTATTATTATTATTATTATTATTATAAAATAAATTCTAATTATGTATAATATGCATCTAAGTTTTTGCGTGATTTTGGAAAAATTTCCCATACATAATATGAATCCGTATATAATACACAATTTATGTAGCTAAGACAGCAATTCAGCAACACGGAATCCTCAGCCATATTTGTTCAAATGCGCAGTGTATTATGATCGTCCGATTTAAAAAGACTTTAGACTTTTATATTTCCGTAAAATGAAGAAATGAGACGTATTCAAAATAAATGATTATAACAAAATTTATTCCTTACATTTAAAATTACATGTATATCAGAAATAAATTTATTTAAAATCCTTCAAAATCAGAATAGTCTGTGTCTGAGCAAAATAATTCCAACATTTCAGTAAGCAGTTTTTTGTTAGGCCTAATTACAGTTTTTTCCTCGTCTTCGATTCTCATGACTGAATTATCCACAGGAGGGAGAAATTTCTCCTTTCACAAAAGCATTTTGAATTGTATTGTCTTGTACTCTCTGCCATGCAAAATATATCCATTTGAAAGATAATTCAATCGTTTTGTCTTGACATCTGTATAAAGATTGGTTAGTAGCAAACGTTGGTAAAAGTACAGAATAGCATCTTCTAACTTTCTTGATTGATACCATTAAGACTGCTCTCATTCATCTATTGCATTTATTACAGTGTCAGCTTTAGTAATTTGCCTCAATTGTTTCACTTTTACAGATTTCATGCAGAATAATAGTTTCTAAAACACTGAGATGACAGATATCTCAGCTTGGTGGCCATCTTAAAAAACTGCTGGGAAAACCTGGGGATCTCATTAGTAAGGGAAACCAATATCCCAGGTTTTCTTACCAGTGATTCAAAATGTTAGGCTTTGCCTATTAAAATTTTAAATTTGTCCTGGTTTTATTATGGGGTTATTTATTATATGCAATTTTAGGAAATTGAGAAAAAAAGTGAATAAATATGCTGTACTGTATATTAAATATTACCCCCCCCCCATTGTATCTTCATTTGAACCCCCCCCCCCATTGTATCTTCGCTGGTTTTATTAATGGAAAACAGATTATATGCAATTTTTTTTTAATATACGCAATAGTGATTTTGTTAAGCTTTTATTTTGCATAATACGTGCATTATATGCCGAAAACTATGATAGTTATATAGATTTAAGCCTTAAAGGGCAACCTTGCCAAAATTGAAGTATCAAAAAGTTGTAATTTTACGTTGGCAAATTGTTAAGTAGACTCCATATACATGTATTCAAAATCTGTGTTTGGTATTATAGTTTTTTTTTTAATATTTTTATTAAAATTCTAAATTTTCTACAACCAAAATCGTTTGTACCAGGCAACAAAAATTTCTGTGACACTGCCTGTGCTGTGATGTCTTATTTGCCAAACACATTGACACGCTCATAGGCTTTTATTGTAACTTTCATCCTTTCATCTAGCGATTTCGTTGAAGCTCAGTCAAAAAAAACAACTAATTACAGTACAATGGTTTATTGTTGTGCATACGATTGCCAAGTTCTTCAGTCAGCAGAAATAAGATAAGGCTCTTCTTATTTCCAAAAGATGTTGTTTTAAAAAAGCAGTGGCTGACGAACATCAATCGGAAAAATTTCACCCCGTAGGTTCACAGTAGGCTCCGTCACAAGCATTTCGCAGAGACTGCTTTAACATAAAGCCATCAATAGCAGAATCGATTGGTTTTATACCAAGTAGAGTACTGTTGAATGCAAATGCAGTCCTGACTTTTTCTCATGAAACTTCTGAAGTACAAAATAGAATGTTATTTTTTTTAATATTTATCATAAATCAGGATTTTGTACTTCAGCATCAGCAGAATCAATATCAGAAATGGCTTCATGATCACTAATATCGCTATCAATGAACGATTCTTCACTATCGTAAAAGCATGCTTCTTTCTCATCATTATTCTGGCTATTTGCTTCTGTTCTTGTTGAAAGAGGATCACATTCATATGAATTTAGATTAAATGTTCCAAATTTATTAATTATTTCCAAAAGATCATCCATTTTTTTTATTGATGAAAAATAAGAAAGACAATTCCATAGCCTGGATTCAAACCAGGAACCTTTGGCTCAGACCGCCAACGCACTAACCAATTACGGATGATCTTTGTCCGCTAACCATTAATTATAGCTTTTTCACATTGCTTTCATACTTTATCACAAACAGTACATTTTCACAAACATTTAATTCATATTTATAATAAACGATCTAAATTTACAGAACAATTACAGACAATGATCAATTATAGACAGTCATTCAGGAGGCTGAGGTCAGAAAATGTAACCTGTGAGAAAACTGTGACGTCATTTTAATGCGATCGAAAACGCAGCTGTAGCTAGTGCTCCTATGCCTAGCCGGTTAGTCCTAACCAGAAGAGAAAGCAACTTTGTCTCTGGTCCTAACCGAGAAAAAAACCGGTTAGTTCAGTGAAAAATTCTCGCTAACTCTTCTCACCGGCGAGGGTTTTAGACCTCAGCCAGATAATTTTTCATGTGACACGAGAGAATTCGAGGTCTTGATTGCGTCGAGAACTCGTTGGCTACCTAGAAGAGATGGCTTCGCACAGAAAATTATCTGGGCTTCAGACATAATCACGAATGAAGAGTTGAAGCAGCCATCGAGATTTAATACAGATTGATTAGATTTAATTAGTATTAGACCTCGATGGAAGCAGCAAACGACTGATAGTTGAAGTAGAAACTGAAAAGTTACGGGAAAGATATGTAACTTACATAATGTAAGCAAATATTGAAGCAACTTTTTTTTAGCTATGTTTATGGCTGCATCTATTATCCAATCAGAAGCACTTACACAAAATGCAGCCATAAAGGGTTCGTGTAAGCGCTTCTGAATGGCTAATGGATCCAGCGATAGTGTAAATTCTGCTTCAATACTTGTTTACTTATGTAAATGCACAAAAAAATTTATCATTGCCTATAATTGTTCTGTAAACTTTAGACCCTTTATTATAAATATGAATTAAATGTTTATGAAATCGTACTAAATGTTTGTGAATCGTACTAAATGTTTGTGAAAATGTACTAAATGTTTGTGAAAAAGTACTAAATGTTCGTGAAAATGTACTATACTCGTCCAACGAAAGAAAAACTGGGCGTGTCCAGTTAAATTTCCAATTTCAATTGTTATCGATTGTTAGTTTTACTTAGCAACAATGTCTAACAATTGAAATAGGAAATTTAATAAGACACGCCCAGTTTTTCTTTCGTTGAACAGAATATAAATGTTTGTGAAAATGTACTAAATGTTCGTGAAAAAGTATGAAAGCAATGTGAAAAAGCTGTATTTTATTATTGCGAGATGCATGCAAAGTCAACCACTTGCCTTTATGACTGTATGAGATCTAACAGATTTTGATGCTAATGACATCATGAACCTGCCCCTTGTGTTAAAAGAGCAAATATAGCATTTTCATGGTTGCACAAAACAAGCTACTTTAGCTTTAATTTATTAAAAAACAAACTAATCCAAACTAAAAGAACCAGTTATCATTAAACTTCTTACCCTGCATTATTACTATACTTAAAATAGAACATTTTTAGATGAAAAGATAGAAATAAAACAGTTTGGGCCCACCAGCAACCCTCATGAACAGTTTCATAATCCGAGCCTAACTCTTAATACACAAGAAAAATATAATTTTATGAACGGGAACCGCACGCAGTTTGCGCGGTAATTAGTTTTATCAAATTAAATTCATTCAAATTGTTTCGTTTGATGAACTCACATTTTCTCCTTTATTCATAGTTTTGTGATTGAATGATGATAAAAATTGTTGCTCAGACAACAATAGTCAGGTGGCTTTTCAGTTCCGGCGTGTGCTTTAAGTGAGCACCAACAATGCTTAAACGTGCAACAACAATGCAAAACTGTTTCCGTGACGAACCCACATGTTCTCCTTTATATAGTTGGATGCTTATGGTATACCGTGTTCAACCCAATAACGAGTATTTTGAAGTGTCAGTGACATTTTTGATGTCAGTTGCCCCTTAACAGTGACAAATAAATGAAACTTAATAAATAAAGATAAATTACCTAGATGAGGGTTTAAAATTTTTCTAATTGACTCTCCATGTTTGGCTTCCAATAGTATTTCACGTAACCTAATGTACAATTCAAATAAATTAAAAAAAGAGAATAACAAATTAAACGTTGATTTTAAAAACAAAAAATAATAAAAATTAACCTTTCTAATGTCATTGGAGGATGAGACTGTTTAGCGTTCTGGATGGGATATTTTTCATGGACCACAAATTTGGTCGTTTCATTTTCTGTCCTTGGTCTTAAAACATTAAGAATAACATATTCAAAATCGGTGAGAACCACGTTACCCTAAAAAAGTGAGAAAGGAAGAAGAGGGAACAAAAATTGGTTAAAACAGAAATCACAACATAAAAAAAACACAAATTGTTATAGCCAAGAATTCTGCTAACCTTATCGTACAACTCTAAAATCACATGATAAGCAGCTTCATTGCACCCAAATTGTAAATCAACAATACGATCAATGCCAAGTTGTTTAATCTGTTCAAGTCTTCGATTGTGGATGTGTTTTCTCAGCTACAGAAAATAAATGACAAAATATTTTGGAATAAGCATGTCATATGATATATTCTTTTTCAATTTTTTATTTATTTATTTTTTTTTTCAATATAAACTGAAAGCAACTGGGAGGAATAGGGACTGGAGCAATGCTTAAGAACAAATGAATTGAAAAATAGAACACAATAATTTTGGAACATGTGAATAAACTTATTTGGGTTGTTTGAGGCAGGAGGAGAGATCGATATTAATGTCTTGTATGATGGGCTAGAGATGAGCTAGGTTGTAAATTGCATGTGTTCAAAGAAATTATGCTAAAGAAATTTGTGTACAATATGATAGCGTTATTGTCAATGATAATGCATGTAAAATAGCAATAGGAAACATGGTAGCGATAAGTGTAAAAAATATGTTGGAATATATAGACCTTTTTCAACGGAAGTTGTGCTCGCGTGGTCACGTGACTTGGCTGCCATTACGAGATGTTGATTTGAGCAATTTGAGGATTCAGCTTGCCTCAGCTTGGGCACAAAGCGTTTGGATTAAGCTTTTGTTCTGGATCAAAAATGACTGCTTTAATCGCAGATACCGGGTGTCCCAAAAATGACTGATGGATTTTGAAAATCAATAAAAAAAAAAAAGACTGAATGCGATAGATATGTATAGGTTGCAGCCTTATGCTTAGGAAATCAGGGAATTTTATCCCACCAAATTTTGAATTTAGTTAACATTTTCACCCACAGGTGGCACTGCAGGCAATCTGTAGCAGGTATAATTAAAACGAAGTATTTCAGCTCGCCATTCCATAGTACATTGTTGCAGCAAATGGGGTTTACATTGAAAATGTCATTGTTTAGTTTTTTGCAACAGTCCTTGCAACATTTTCATACCGGTTTTTATTTTTTCATAGTTTTCAGCACCACCTGTGGGTGAAAATGTTAACTAAATTTGAAATTTGGTGGGATAAAATTCCCTGATTTCCTAAGCATAAGGCTGCAAACGATACATAGCTATCATATTCTGTCTTTTTTTTATTGATTTTCAAAATTCATCAGTCATTTTTGGGACACCCAGTAAGATAAAAACTCATTTAAAATACAAAAAAGTTAAATGCTTGCTCATTTAAACAGCTAGATTAATATTTACATAAATTTCAAGATGCAGAAATATACAGGGTGTAAATGGACGACGTTTCACAAATTTAAGGATATGTAGAGGATGATGTGGTGAACATTTTTTATTAATAAACCCGTAGTCCCAAACGAAAAGAAACGGAGCCACAGCTTGTTTGATGTCCTGGTTTGTCAAGCATTGAACTAGGCACGTTTACTACGATGTCCCCTGTCATTGCATCTTGTAGGCCTTATGCAGACTGTCAGCTCGCAGGCTATTTTCAAATGGTACCGTCCGGATGCACAGCACATTCTCCAATCACATAATCTTGCATATCAGGTTGGTACGAAATACCCGTTGTTAGTTTGGAACATTCCGTAAAGGTGAAGGTTTTTTTGCGCTCTACGTTTTGTGCTGTATGAGTTCAGGAATGGACTTTACTGTGAGGCAGGAAACAGCGAGAATTTTCGTACCCAATTAAGTACAGAACTGTTACTGGACTGTCCCATTTCAGATCACCACAAATTTTCTCAGTATACACTGTGACCTGCTTATTATTATTACTACATCATACACGCAAAACAGAGCATCAAACATGCTGTGGCTCCGTCGCTTTTCGTTTGGGACTATGGTTGGTTGGTTTATTAGAAATCTTGGTGTCGACTACTATGGTCATTTTGCGCCTTTTACACAAGTTATAATAGTTCGCAGCCCGGGACAAACACAAACATCCATGCCCACGACGGGATTCAAACCCGCGACCAGGCAGACTCTAGTACTAGAAAGACTACGCCCTAGCCCTCTTGGCTACCTGGCCTGCCGTTTGGGACGATGGGTTTATTAATAAAAAATGTTCACCACATCATCCTCTACATATCCTTAAATTTGTGAAACGTTGTCCATTTACACCCTATATATTTCAGTAAACTTACAGCTTTCGTATAACTTTATTGCACATGTTTTACACAAAATATATGTAGACTATAGACCTGCTATAGATTATATATTTCTTTTAATATGAGGATTGAGACATAAGTCATGGCAACTATTTTTATGAGAATCGAGAGTGGATGGAAAATGTGAAATACACAGATGAAATATCGCACATCGCGCAATGACTGATCATGCGACCAAGGTAAATGAAATTTTTATCAATTTAACTATCACTCCTTAGCCTTTTACTGTGACTAGATAGAAAAGGGGGTATACGTCAGTTCATTAGAGGGGGTCTGAAAAAGGTCTATGGTGGGTATGAAATTTTTGAGACATTCTGAACAGTAAATGCGTGAATTACAGAAAAATATAAACAGAATGATAAATGCTTTACATTATATCGGGTGTCAGATCACCCACATCGGGCTTTTGTCTGAAAGTTTGACATCCTAGAGCTTTGGGAAAATATTTACATGACTAAAGGGTATGTGAAGAATTTAATGGTGGCTAGCTATCCCATTTTCCAATTGGATACAGACAGGGTCCAACCAAACACTTTAAATGGGAACATTGGATAGGCATTGGGGGAAAAAGAAACAACTTTCATAGAAAATGTTTTTTCCAATCTGCTTCCTTCAGGAAATAAACAACAAAAATGCACTTTTGGATTACGTGGTTGCAATTTGCCCTGTTGGCATTTCTTTAAAACAATTTCACTTCACATGTTTATCTCTGTTGAACTATTAACGATTCCTATGCATTGTTTGTTGCTATCCTAGCAGGTTAAAACGAAAAATAGATTTTTCAATGAAGAAGTGTTTGACATGTTGATCTAAACAAAAAGAATTTGTACGCCGCACGATAACCTAATTGTACACATCACTCCTGAATGATTTTTCAGCAGTTTGAAGCTGATGTGAAGCAAGCTGGTCAGGTGTAGCCCAATCACAACACGCATGTGTGCTCAGAAGCACATGTGCGAGGTGAAAGAGCAGCTGATATTCTGGCCACCGTTCTGACCATCCCTATGAGAAGGCTCTCTCATGACTCTGGAATAAGCCACATAACTGTGTGGCAGATACTCAACAGCAATGGCTTCCATTCTTTCCATATTCATCTCAACCAGGCACTTACAGCCATATTCACCACCAAAGATTAACACTCGAATCAGCTCTGAATGATTAACACCATTGGGGAGGCCATGGTGGGCTTTCGCTGAACACAACTTCTGTGAAGTTAAGCTACATCAGGCACGGCGGCTAGTCACTGGATGGGCGACCATCAGTTATAGTCAATCTTTACCCCCCCCCCCCCCCGCTCCGGCTGCTGCGACCATCATACAGCAGTTATGAATCCAGGTCCATCCAGGGACCCAACTTGTCAGCCTCTGGCCATACAGGCCCTGGATGGGCGTATTAGATCCCAATTTCATAAATAAAAAAAAATAAATAAAAATATTCACCGTGGCAAAATTCTTGATTTAAATATCACATTTGATTCACCGTTTGATTCGAGGTTGTCCGAGGTTTGTTAATCAATCATTCCACTCAGAACTGTCAATCTTATAGTTTGAATATAATTTTGTAAATGCTTTATTTCCATCGGTTGCATGAATTTGACAATCCAACGCAATTACTATACTTGTGAATATGTGTGTAGCATATATTTTCCCCTTTGTTAGGTGAAAAAAATCAAAGTATCAAAAGCTTGAATCAAAATATGGGGGTCATTCCATGTCAATTCACGCAGAAATTTTATAGTTTTGGCATTGACCTCTCGGATTTTAATGAAATTTTGTATATACAATTGCCCTAGAGAGTTAGTAATGAATGACAAATATTTTTTTTTTCATTTTTATGGAAGTTACTGACATTTAAAATTTTCGAAATTTGAGTGGGGGCCTTATCTACGAAGTACTTTAACTTAGGTTGTATTTTACTTAGAAAAATGTGATTGGTGACATATGAAAGCTCTTTAACTATAGATTCTACATGAAATTTTTAAAATTGTATTACTCATGTGCAAATATTTAAATTTTAAAAAAATATTTTATTTATGCAAATTTCTCAAAAGGTGGGTATTTTTTTTTTCGTTAAAAAATTATTAATATCTTCCACATACTTTCATAAAAACAATACAAAAAATTCAAAACTGTGTTTTACTCCGTTTTGAAGATATTAATTTTTAAAGCTTGAGCTCCAAGCAGCGGGAGTCAAGTAGTAGGGACTTGACTACTCGTACAGGGAAGAGAAAGCATGTAACCTTGGGACCATTCATTTATTTACGTTTTATTATTTATATAAATAGCATTATTAATTATAATTACGCGATAAAATAAAATCAATAGTAGAATTACAATAATAGTTATATAAATTGGAAAAATGTTTCTTAGAACTTCAATTTTTTTTTTTCAAAAGTCAGAAAAGTATTGAGCACCTGTTAAATAAGAAGATAATTTAGTAAGAAAATATAAATTTTAATTATGATATCGAATTGTTAGTAATAAAGAAAATATACTTACTTTACACTTCCTCAGAGTCAGTCCCTTCTGAGTTACCCTGAAGGACGAGATGAATTGCAGAGACAGCTGAAGTTGATACAGGCTTAATTATACAGGTTGATTAAAAAGTTAAGTGTGCAGTAGTGCACGGAAACGTGTACAGTACACACATCAATGCACTTTCTGCAGGACGTCTTTGCTGCTTGAATCATCTCTGTGGCATGTGGCCTGCACGCTGGCCAGATCACATACCTCTCGATTTCTTCCTTTGGGGTGCCTTGAAAGGTAAAGTGTATGTAAACAATCTGCACACTTTGCCCGAGCTGAAGGAGGAAATCACAACTGAAGTTCAGCAAATCTCACCAGCCATTTTGAGCAGAGTGTTTTACAATGTGCAAATGCTCTTATCTCGTCATCAGGGATTGAATGTCTTTTAAGGTGCTTTTTCTTCTTTGGGAAGTGGTGAAAGTCACAAGGTGCAAGATCTTTCATCTTTGAACTGCAGTTTATCATCTTTGAACTGTAGGTGCTGCAACACCACTAGTGTGTGTGGCAATTGTTTGCGGGCGAGCGTTATCGTGCTACAGAAGATGGTCCAAAGCTGCCATTCAACCGTGGTGTCGACAACAACCCCAGACTTCATCTCCGACGGGTTCACCCGAGTAGTCATACGTTGGTGCAATGCGTGGAAAGGGATGGGGATAATGTCGAAAAGTGGATAGTGCATTACATAGAAGACAAATGTAAGTATCAGATACAAAAAGAATTTTGAAAATCGGTTAACAAATATAAAAGTTACAGCTATGGAGGCATTACTTTTCGAACAACCCTAGTATCTTCTCTAGATTTATTGAATTTTCTTTTAAAACTTCAGGATAATTCTCTAATATTCTATTTGCTTTAAAAGAATTATCCTTTTTGCTTTGATAAAGGATAGTCTCTATCTGAAACGTCAGCTTTTTATTTTGATTTTATCTATAATTTTTTAATTTTTTTTGTTTATTATATCTTATTTTTTATTCATTTTGTATTTTTAATTAATAATTATTATCTTTTAAAACTTAATGAGTTCACATTGAAAGGAATAAAAAACAGCTGTACAATATTTAAGACAATCTGATATTACCACAAAATTTATATTTCTTAGGATACCTTGTCCACCTGAAGAACTTAACCTCGAGTAGCCATGCGATTGTGACTTGGAACTCGAGCTTTAAAAATTAATATCTTCAAAACGGAACAAAACACAGTTTTTAATTTTATGTATTGTTTTTATGAAAGTATGCGTAAGATATTAATAATTTTTTAACGAAAAAAAAAATATCCACCTTTTGAGAAATTTGCATAAATAAAATATTTTTATTAAATTTAAATATTTGCACATGCGTAATACAATTTTAAAAATTTCATACAGAATATACAATTAAAGAGCTTTTATACGTCACCAATCACATCTTTCTAAGTAAAATACAATGGAACTTACAGTACTTCATAGATAAGGCCCCCACTCAAATTTCAAAAATTTTAAATGTCCGTAACTTCCATAAAAATGAAAAAAAATAATAATAATAATATTTGGCATTCATTACCAACTCCCTAGGGCAATTGCATATATTAAATTTCATTAAAATCCGAGAGGTCAGTGC
The DNA here is from genome assembly GCA_023313115.1 of Rhysida immarginata. NCBI lineage: Eukaryota > Metazoa > Arthropoda > Chilopoda > Scolopendromorpha > Scolopendridae > Rhysida > Rhysida immarginata. The sequence goes on along the minus strand of JAHWFO010045937.1, from coordinate 549,453 downwards.
CAATGCCTGCCTGAACTGACGTGGAATGACCCATGGACAAATCTATGAAAAAGTCTTTTTAGTAGTCTACTGAACTTCTAGGTATTTGTTTACCTCACTAATCATTACGAGAGCTGATTTCTAGACTTTCCTTGTATATTTTTGTAAGCCAAACATTTCAGGGTTAGGTTCGATTAAGCTAAATAAATTATAGACTGTGTAATTCAATTGTTATACCAGTGTACAGATTTAAGGTCTATTCTTTTTCAGTCTGTCTTAATAGAAGAAGCTTCTTACCGATAAAGATTAATTACACTTACAAGGAGTCCTTGTATGGCAATGTATGCTGAAATTTTTTCGTTTTTGCCGTTTATTTTGAAAGTGTAACAATTTCGCACTCTTATTTTGCAAGCATCTAGTAGCTTCAGATGACTAACATATTTCAATTTGGTGGAAATCTGTAACATACCTGTTCGAGGGATTCCCTTGTTAGTGGATTGTTATTAGAAGCAGATATGTTAATAAAACTACTGGAATAGTGAGAGTTTGGTTTACATAGAGAGTTTTCAGAATTTTATTAAACTTTTTGGTAATTTTTTTACTTAATTACTAAAGAAAAACGAAAATTATAGCTTAGATTCTTCAACAACTTTTACCACTCGTGAATTCTATCTATTGTTGGCAAATTTTTAATGTTCATGCTTTCTTTGTAACTCGAGTGCTCGCTAAGTTATGTCACCCTAATATTGTTGGGATTTTTAATTATATGTTTTCTTAAATTCTTTGGTGGTAGTCGTTGGAATGGTCACGGGTTGACTTCCCAAGTAGGTGTGCTAGCATGACAGTTAGGCATACAAAATCAATGGACTCAGTCCTAGGAAAAAATTTCGCCAGGAAGCACAACTTCGACTTTCAATCATCGTAATTCGAAATGAAAATAATTTTGATTGGACTCTCTTCGACTAATCGACCGATAAGCGTGCAGTAATTTCCTTCAGCATTATGGACTTAAAATCCAATCTGCGATTGCCCAAGATTGGATGTTTTTTGTACAATTAAGCTTCACTAATTAGTTCGAATAAAACAATGAAGATTATGGCTGCAATGGTCCGATGGTGATGATCGTTGATGTTTGCTCAATGAATTCTTTACCTGATCGTTTGAGGTTATGCAATTCTTCTTTGTTGGGTAATAAGGAGATGAATGTTGTCAATCAAGATGCTACTTACAAAGATGAGTGAATAATTTCCTTTCATGTTTCAAAATGATTAGGCCACTTTAATTAACCTTTAGTTTTGACTATTATTTTCTTTCTTTCCAATAGAAGTTCAGCTAAGTTATGTTGTTCTCGAAAGAATTTCTAGACGTTTCCTCATGGTTATGAATGTGTCTTGCCTGCCGATGATTGCTTTACCAGCTCCAAGCTCTTCCTTACTTCAGGAATCAACTTTCTCTCATTATGGGTTCCATCTTCCTGAGGAAGACAAACTTATTACTAATTAACAGTGTAACATTCCTTTGCTAATTTACTAACATTTCCTTTGAGAAATTTTTGCCTGTTCCCTTCCTCACCTTACCTTTTTTTCCTTCCCTGTTAATGCCTTGCATTTTCAGTTTTGTTTTGCAACACAGTTACAAGCCTCAACATTCGGCATTGTGCATCTTTTGGAGTCTTGGTACTGAAGTTTTTCTATCTTTTCGTCATTTAACAACTCTTGAGACCTTAAAAGTTTGATACCCTTTGGACGGAATGAAACGAATTCAAGAACAACAAAATGATTATTAATAATCATTTTGTTGATCTTTCTCAACTGTTTCGTGCTTTTTTTTTTTTTTTTTTTTTTTATTTCTCACTCCAGGCCAACCCATCACCTTGCAAGATCCTGATTTCACGAGAATTAATTCGGTTTTCCAGTCTCTTAAGTTGTTAGAAAGCTTAAAGAAAGCTTAATATTTTTTTGACATCATGAATCAAACGATTCAAACATTTGCATTAATAAGAAGTACCTAAAGAACAGTGAGAACCTTTGTTTTTTAAGAATTCGTCGATTATCTAGAAGAAAAAAAATAAAAGGCGAAAACACAATTCCACAATAAGAGTTTATTACCTCGTATGTACATTTCGGAGTCCATTGAGATGGGGGAAGAAGTTCAAGTATCTCAGGATTGCATTCATGAGTGATGGGCAACAGGGTAAAGAGTTGGATGCATGGATCGGTCGGTGCAGCAAGCTGTGTCACCCATGAGCTGTGGCGATCCATGGTAACAAAACATAAGCTGGAAAACGAAGCCAAGCTCTCAGTTTTCAAATCTATCTTTGTCCCCATTCTCACCTATGGTCATGAGTTTTGGGTAATGACTAAAAAGAGTGCGATCGTGGATACAAGCAGCTGAAATGAGATTTCTGAGAGGTGTGACAGTTGTAACTCTACTAGATCGTACACAGCAGCACAATAAGGGAGTCTTTAAGTGTTGAGCCGCTACTTCTTTGCATTGAATGATCTCCGCATTGAATGATCATGTGATGGTATGGGCACGTGATGCGGATGCCGCAAACTAGTTTTCCTAGGAAGTTGTTATTTTCCAAGCCGGTGGGTAAGAGATCTAGAACCAGGTGGCTAGACTACATGGAGAATCTGGGTTCGAGTCACTTGAGTATTACCAGAGAGGACATGCGCCTGATGGCGGAAGATCGCGATTGCTGAAGATCCTCCATAGGGCTGCTGCCTCCACGATCCGAACAGATAAGTGGGTTTGAAAAGTAATTAAGTACATTTCACTGACAGTGTCTATTAACTTTCAAGGTAGTGAATTCTGACATATGTTACTTGGATCTGTATATTAAACTAGTCTTGTATACAATAGTTTTATTCTTATTTTATTTCTTTAGTATTTATTCCCTATTTTATTTACAATTATCAGATTCATTATTCTTTACAAGCTTCATTTACTCTTCTTTGCTTATGATTATTATCTGGCTTTTTTATTTTTTTTTTTTTTTTTACACATGGGTTTAAGGAGCCATTATTCTTGGCAACAGCATCACTGATGACTGCAACAGCTGACTTTCCATTGTTGTAATCACATGTTTCGCATCCGGTGAGAGAGGGGGGGGAGGGGATTGTGCTAAAGGAAAAAACGAATGCGAGAGATGCTGTGGAGATGAGTGAGCATTCAGACGCGTGTTTTTTTGTCTTCAACTGACAGACCTTTGATGGATGCAATTCTTAATTAGCATAAGAGTTGTGAGTGAAAAGTGCTCTCTGCAGGTCCGAAATTGTCCTGACTCAAAGTATACAGATCTCAAAACATACAGCACTCCACAAGTATGCAAATCTGTGATTTTCTGCTATTCAAAATGAGGAGCACCATTAAGATTGAATAAAGCAGATTGAAAACACAATACATGGAATGAGCTCTTATTCAAGATCTGTTTTATCGATGTGGATAGTGTGATGTGAAGGCTGCTGTACCTGTAAAGGTCAGTTACTCCAAGGTGGGAGGAAGCATACCTTTACTGCTTTGGAATTTTGTCAGTCACTCGTCGGAGCAAGTGGAGACAAAGATACTACTCAGAGCTGACAGAGTTAGCATCATGCCAGCCAACATCGAACATCAGGAGAAGAGCATTTCAATCAACAGTGAAAATCTTCAGAGAATGAGCAGCAAGATTTCCATACTGTGTACTGTGTTGTTTGTGTGCATTTGTATACAAGAACAATAGTCAAATAAGGTCAACAAAGACTGTGAGTACTCTGAATTAATAACTTTGAGCTCTGGTCATGAATTGCTGAGTGTCAACTCTAAGAACACAATTAATTACAATTATATGCCTAGAATAATCCACTTTACAGAAATAACTTTAGACATTAATAAAACTCGTGGTCAGCCCTAAGCCCTAGAAGATCAAGTTTAAGATTGTTCTTATGCTAGTGAATACTTTTGATATTTAAATTATCTTATTTTGACAATTAATTCCTTACCTTACTTATCAGCACTAACCTGCCCCTATATCCTTTTAGTCATAAGAATTTATTCGTTACTTAATATTTTTTTAATAAACTATATAATATTTTAATTACTCTCCAGTGCATCTTTTTCTTAACCGATTTTTTTGGCAGGAAAGGAGGGCTGAGGACTGCTCTACTCTCAACTCTTGTGAGTAATTTGATTAAAGTAGATTGCCTTGTTTAGAATAAAATTTGGAACCACTATATGATCATTATGTTTTAATCACTTGGTGGTTACTATTCATACATAGCCTATGTGTATGCTACTCTGGTTAACAATATACATATAAGATATATTCTCCCAGACATAGAAGTAGGCATACGGTAGAGAATGATCCAAGATTCTCGCTAAAGAAGCTGATATTGTCAGCGAAATGTATATATGAAGTAATAAACTCTTCTTGTGGAAATGTGTTTTCGCCTTTTTTTTTTTTTTTTTCTAGATAACCTGTGTCAACAGTTTCTGGCTATTCACGTGTTTATAATTCGTTAATTTTTTTTTTACTTGTTGCAAGGATAACTTAAGAACCTCAAGAGTTTGTTTTAAATCTTTTTATTTCTCTTGTTTAATTTTCCAAGGATTAAGTTTTATTTTTCGCAACCTTTATTCTTTCATTAAGTATAATTATAATAAAATTAATTCGCTTTGTTTGTAAAATACCTACAATTTTATTTTATTTTTTTAGAAGTGTGTAAATCATTATAAAGAGAGGCCTTACAGTAAAACATTTTGTCGAAAATTATCAGACTAGTTTCGGCTTTTAATCCCGCCTTCTTCAGGGTATAAGGGAAAGGGTAGCTAGCAGCCCTTACATAGCTATGTGGTGAAAGATACAAAATAACTACCGTAAATGCTCAAATAAACGCCCCAGTGTTTAATTGAGACCAGCCTTTATATGCAACTACTGCAGTTTTAAAATTATTTATTTTTACTGCACTTAAATATAAAATTTAATACTATTTACTATAATATAATAGCAGATCGCTAAGTTTTCAACATCTCCCCACACATAGGAGCAAGGGGATCCTTTTCCACTCGGCATTTTTTGAAAAAAAAAAAAAAAATTCCGCGGCAATTAAAATCGAGACTGGCTTTATTTCGAAACCGGCAATTAAATGAGCATTTACGGTAATACAGCGAAGGCTGTATTAGTTATTTTGCATCATTCACCACATTGCTATGCAAGGGCTGCTAGCCACCCTTTCCCTTGTACCCTGAAGAAGGCGGGATTACAAGCTGAAACTAATCGGATAATTTTTGACAAAATGTTGTACTGTAAGGCCTCTCTTTATTTCGTTTATAAGGCCTCTCTTCGCATTTGTCCTTTGGATATGAAACATGAATTAATCACTGCTTTCTTAACCTACTGCTCTTGAACCTTGGATGCAACGTTTGTTTAAATGAAATATTACTAATTGGGTTCTGACTTTTTATACGGACATTATTGAGTATTATGACTTCAGACACACATTGGAACCTAACGTGTCGTAAATCGAAGATATTGTTGTATAGGTTTTAATGAGATGAAGTAAAGGATTTCTACACATTAAAAAGAAGGTTTTTATACAGTTTAATATTTTCATTTTAGAGGAATTTTTGTTTACTATTTTTTAAGGTTCGTTAGAGCCCACCTTCATGGTGAATCCTGACGGGGCAACATTTTTGGGCCATTCAAATTCTGTTTTGTGAATGCGACTGCCTGACTCGATTAGCAACAAGGCTTTCTCTTCTTGCCTGCAACATAAAATATTATCAGTGTGCCAGTGTGATTATCCATACGTACAATCAGCTGATTCAGGTAAGCGTCTCTTTAAAACGCTCAAATCTGCTCCTCTTACCTTGACAATTTAAAAAAATACGTTTTATTGTCGATATCATAGACGTTGACCACCCTCATGTGCAACAAACTGTAAGTTATAAAAAAAAAAAAAGGTGTCATTATAATTTTCTGATAGTAAACCTTCACCAAAGTGAAATCATTTCCAAATTGCATAACAACAGCAGTTTACCTCTGAAGTTCGCTGATGGAAGACATTAAGTCAATTGTGCTAAATTTCGTTTTCATGTTGGTCTTGTTAATGTTTTATGTGCAAGTAAAAGATTTTATTTGAAGTTAAGTAGACGTGCACGAATTAAACGTCGTGATCACCTAAAATTTAAGGAAACCGGAACCGTATGCATATTATTCCGACGTCACAGCTACACGTGGTTTCGCTCAGACAGGAAGGAAAGGAAACAGCAACGATAGGGTGCATTCAAAATTGACGTCACGGTACGTTGCTTTTTATTTTACAATGTAGATAGATAGATATTTTTTTATAGTGATGTAGTGCTCTACTTTTCAATTTTGGATTATCATCATGAAGTTAGAGAAATCTCAAAGATTTTTTTTTTTTGCAGACATTTATTTATGACATCGTCTTCATAATCGTATCCCCTTCACATGGCTTGCTTATTACTCAATTTTTTTTATTTTTTTTTATTTGGGGGGGGGGGGGAGGCACAAAGTTCGGCAAAGTTGACCTCGTGCACTGCAGAGAAGCGTCACTTAAAGACGCCACCGTTGATCCATAATTTCGCAGCATTTTACTCTGAAGTTATTAATTACTATTAGAAATTAATAAAATTTATTTTAATTCGTAATCAGTTAATTTTATTGAAACGCTTAGTATAAGAATTTACAAAATTATTACTAATTAATAACTGTTTCAAATATTTGATATATTAAAAAAATTACTAAATTGCAAAAAAATAAGTTGAGTGGGTCTTGTATCACGTAAACGAATTCTGTATATCCACTGTCGCGATCTGTATATCTTAGGTAATACCAAGAGCTCATAAGGGGGTAATATAGCACTTGGAGTAATGCACTTCGAGGTGTTACTGTTAGATCAATGTCATTTTTATGTTTACTATGATATGCTTCCACGGACTCTTCAGAAACTCTTCAACAACAACCTTCATTAGTAAATCGCAAAGGCCGTACTACTACAGATCTATGCAAGATAGCATACAGCATCTAAGATCTTGCCGTTTGGGTGGGAAACTGTGCTTCATCTCTCCGTACTCATATGACATCTCTCCCACATATTATCATCTGTTAGATCATTGGATAATCATGCGCAAACGACAGTTTAGAGATCGTCATGCCCTCGAAATAGAGTTGGAGACTTTTTCACCTCCAAAATCAAAGTTTTTACCAAAGACATGGGATTTACATTTCCCAGCCGTTGTGGATATGTTATTAATTGTAAGGGTTTGTTTTTTTTAGGAATAAATTGAATTACTAAGAATAAAAACTGTGAATTTTTAATCTAATAATTATTTGTAATATCTTACAATATAACACAATATTACCAATTTAAAAGATAAATTTTTGGTTCCCAGACAGAACGGGACATGACAAAACGGGACAAGACAGAACGGGACAGACAAAACGGGAAAGGACGGAACGGGACAATGACAAAACGGGACGGTGACAAAAAGGGACAATGACAAAACGGGACAAAATCATCGATGATTCGTTGAATTGATTCATCGCCACACAGAAACGTTCCACGAAAGTTTATAAAATTTATATAAACTTAAGAATAATAAAAATTTCCAGTAAAAATTTAAAACTAGAATATTAAATGCGAGCGAATATTAAATTTAAAGCTGAATATACATCAGTATTGGGGTAAGTATAAATAAAAAGGCAAGTTTGGAAGGGTTAAACAATCTTTATTTGTAACAATTAATAACATGAGGATCTAAAATTACAGTTTACTTAACACTATAGAATCATTTAAAAAATCATAAAAAATTCCACTCAAGCACTGCAATATCACATTACATTTATTATTGTAAATTGGCCATCCTGCGCAAGTATTTCAGTTTGTCTTGTTCTTGATGATATCCTTGAACGACTTCAGCAACTTGTTCATGAAGGAGAGCATATTTTTTCTTCTTTACTTCAGGCTGTCCAATCTGGGACTTATCGACAATCGACAATCGAACAGTGCAGGTAAAACGAAACGAGTGGTCCGAAAGCAACGCTTTCACTGCCATACTCGTCCAGAAGGTAACCACGGGAAGTACACTGAACTAGGCAAGAAGCCAGATGAAACCTAGTTAAGTCATCCAGAGGATAAGATGGAGTCCTTTCCTATCAGGACGATAGTGTTGATTGTTGATTGACGAGGGACACGAGGAGCTAGGTGATCCAATATTCGGGAAATATCGCCTTTTGGATGTCGTCGAAATTGATGTCCAGGAGGTGGCGTGGCCTGCGATGTCTAAGAAGGCTTCTGAAGGTAAGCGGGTGCTCAAGAATACCGGCAACCAGAGGATTGGGATGGTCCTTCATCTTCGGAAGCAGCTTTTTCATCAATTCCTGGACGTGATTTCCAATGGGAGGTATCTCAAAATCGTCGGCAATAGAAGTATTTGTTGCAACTCTCCTGTCGAGTTGAGCAATGGTCCTCAAGGTAACGTTTTGGAAAGTTTGGAGGTCCTTCCATCTGGACTTACATATTGTGGCCCAGGCAGGCATACCATATAACAGAATGGTCCGGATTACCATTTTATATAGCAAAAGTTTGCTATCTATTCCAAGAGCGCTGTTTCGCCCCAGGAGGGCGACCAGGCTGAACTTTGCCTTCTTAGCCTTATTGATAGCATAGGAGACGTGGTCACCCCAATTTAGCTTAGCATCTATCACCACTCCGAGGTATTTGTAATTCTTCACCCATTCGAGCTCTCTACCCGAAAGAAGGAGAGGCTTCGGTGGTTTCCGAAGTTTCTTGGTAATAAACATAGCTTTGCACTTGTCGACGTTTAGTTTGAGTCTCCACTTAGCAAACCATTTCTCGCACTTATGTAAGGCATTCTGCAATCGAGATATGACATGAGCGGGAACGCGAGCAGTGGTCATGATGGACGCGTCGTCAGCGAACAGATACAGCTTGCATTTTGTAAATGTTGGGAAGTCATGGATGAAAAAGTTGAAGAGTGCAGGGCCAAGAACAGAACCCTGGGGAACACCAGCTTTGACGTCACACGGGGTCGACAAGGAGCAGCCAACCTTAACTCGAAATATCCTGCTCGACAGAAAGGATCTAATCAAGGCAATAAGATCGTCCGGAAATCCACAAGTAATCATTTTGTGTATTAGGCCTTCGTGCCAAACCTGGTCAAAAGCCTTTCGGATATCCAAAAACACAAGACCACCATATTTAGCGCAGTTAAGAGGAGTGTTTAAATCTGCAACAAGCCTCCAGATCTGGAGTTGGCAGGAGTGACCTGGTCGAAAGCCGAATTGCTCTTCACGAACAAGATTGTTAGCCACACAGAAGTCGTTAAATCTCTTAAGAATGATGCGTTCAAACACTTTTGATAGCATAGGTAACAAGCTTATAGGCCTATAGCTGACAGGAAGAGCAGGGTTTAGACCAGGCTTCGGTATGGTAACGATTACAGACTCTTTCCACTTGACAGGAAAGTAACCATGTCTCCAGCAGTCATTCATGGCCCTGGTAATAGTCGCAACAACATTAGGAGGTAAGTTCTTGAGAGTGCTATTAGTAATGGAATCGATACCTGCTGCTTTCCTGCTTTTAAGATGCTTGATGACATCGGAGACTTCCTGAACACCAATAGTGTCCTCACAGGTAGAAATACGATGAGTGACCTCGTATGCGATACATCCATCGTTTACAAGACGAATATTTGGGAAATTATCCGGGTCGTTCTCACCAGGAGTGGTAAATTGTTTAATCAGGGATTCGGCGATCAGTTGAGCTTTATCTTGGTCGCCCGTGACAGCATTGCCATTTGCGGTAAGCAGCGGTGGTAAGTTGATGGGTCTGTTTCCTTTTACAGCCCTTACAGTACCCCAGAGCGAGTTGTCCTGGACTGACAGGGCCTTTAGCTTTTCGCTCCATCTTTGGTTACGTAAAGATTTAACCTCTTCCTGGATCTTTCGAGCTAGCCTGTTGTATTTCGTCTTAAAGAAGGGAAGTCGTTTACGCTGCCATAACCTTCTATAGGAATTTCTTTCAAGTATGAGACGCCTGATGTAAGTAGGGAGGTCGAGATGTTCAGGACGCTTTCGATCAGTAGTGAAAGTACTGGAAGCCGTAGCATCATTGATAACCCGAGTAATAGAACTGATATTTGCATTAATATCCTCGTTGTCAATAACCTCCTTATATGGAATGCTGTTTTCCCTAAGGATATCCCTGAAGAGTTTCCAGTCTTGTCTGGAGCGAAGCCCAATCTTTACATCGATGTTTAAGCCCTCAAAGATAAGCATCACTGGACGGTGGTCAGAGGATAAGTCGTCGACTGTGAAAATATTATAGGGCTTAAAGAATCCTTTAAGAACTACAACGTCCAGCACGTCGCTGACAGGAGAATGGTCGCAGTAGTATGTGTCATCAAGGGGTCCAGCAACAAAGGTGTCAATCTCGTTTAGAGTATATCCATAGAGGATATTGCCATTTTGGTTGGAGTTCCATGTAGGGTGCTTAGCATTAAAGTCTCCCGCCATAACCACTGGAATGGGCCCAGAGAGCAGCTCATCAAGCTCGCACGGTCCAAGCTTGTGCCTAGGAGAATTATACAAAGAGGACTTATACAATCGACAATCGACAATCGAACAGTGTAGTGTATCGGTATTCAAGTGGAACTTGAAGCATAGCTTCCATAATCTCACCCTTCATAATCATATTCCAAGGGAAATACACTGAGCTAGAAAAGAAGCCTGATGTACCCACAAGGGTCATCCAAAGTATGAAAGAAAATTGCCTCCTCTTGGTGGAGGAAAATTTGATTGACGACTGTCTAGACTAGAAGCAGACCACTAGTATTAGATAAAACACGACCTATGAAGTCCAGTAATCTGGAAATAAGACATTATCAATGTCTTCAAAATTAATATCAAGTATATGCCTTGGATCACGATATCTCTTTCTATGCATAGGATTCTTTAAAATGCCCGAGACTAGCTCGTTGCTATGATTTTCTATATTGGGCAGCATGGATTCCATGAGCCCTTGAACGTATTTGCCAATATGAGTCATGTTGAAGTCATTATAAATGGAGGAATTGCGAACAATTCTCCGATCTTTTTGCGCAATAGTCCTAAGGGTAACGTTTTGGAACGTTTGCAGTTCTTTCCATCTAGTTTTACATATTGTGGCCCAGACGGGCATACCATAGGTCAAGATAGTCCGAACAATGACCTTATAGAGTAGGAGTTTATTATCAATGTTTAGAGCACTATTCCGGCCCAGCAGAGCAATCAAGCTAAACTTGGCTCTCCTGGCCTTATTCAACGCATAAGTTGCGTGGGGAGTCCAGGTAAGTTTAGAGTCAATAACAACACCAAGATATTTATAAGTTTCAACCCAGTCCAGTTTTTTGCCATATAGTGTTAGAGAATCTAATGATCTCTTTCTCTTCTTGGAGACAAACATCGCCTTGCATTTGTCTACATTCAATTTTAGCCTCCACTTGCTAAACCAGCTTTCACACTCCTTTAGAGGCTTCTGCAGCCGCGAGACTACTACGGCTGGTTGACGAGCACAGGTCAGTATAGCAGCGTCATCTGCGTAAAAAAAGAGCTTACATTTAGAAGGACTTGGGAAGTCTCGCATAAAATAATTGAATAATACTGGCCCCAGGACTGAACCCTGTGGAACACCAGCTTTTACTTCATAGATAGGAGATAGACTATCTCCAACTCTGGCCTGAAAGAACCGGTTGGAGAGAAACGAGTGTATCAGAGTAATTATGTCTTGAGGAAATCCATCCATAATCATTTTAAAAATAAGACCATCGTGCCAGACTTGGTCGAAGGCTTTGTGTACATCGAGAAAAACGACCCCACAGTACATAGAGAGATTAAGGGGCTCATTGATATCCGCTGCGAGCCTCCATGTTTGGAGTTGGCAGGAATGGTTTGAGCGAAAGCCAAATTGTTCATCGCGGATGAGATCGTTGGCATCACAGTGCTCAATGAATCTCTTGAGAATTGTTTTTTCCAGGATTTTGGAAATTGATGGTAACAAGCTGATGGGCCTGTAGCTAACAGGATTTGCAGGATTTTGTCCTGGCTTAGGAATGCTTAAGACAACTGATTGCTTCCAAGCATCCGGGAAGTAAGTGTTCTTCCAGCAGTCGTTAATCACTTTTGCAATATCTTGAATTGTATTT
>JAHWFO010045937.1:502848-537254 GCA_023313115.1 Rhysida immarginata | reverse complement strand
ATTTGTTTATACATTTCTTGAAAATCATTCACGTTAATGCTCTTATCTTGTTTGGAGACCATTGAGGCATAGGAAATCTCCGGGGACACTTTAGCACTTTGCACTCTCCTGACTTGCGGATATTTAGGACATTTTGTGTAACTGGAGGTGTGTTGTCCATTACATCGAATACATTTTGGGGGATCTTGTCCTTTTACATTTGGGCAGTCTTTTGACTGATGATCTTTAGCGCATTTGTTACAACGGGGGGATTCCGTGCAACCCATAGATACATGGCCAAATCGCAAACAATTATAGCATTGTAAAGGTTTCTTATTACCTCGAAACATTTCAATACTGACAGCTAAAGGCCCTATGCGGGTCACATTTTTAAGTGTCTTATTGTGTTCAGTGTTTGATAACAGAACCAGAATCATGGGCATATCAATTGATCCTTTGGCTTTTTTAAGCCTAATCACTTTCTCAGGGAAGTAGTTGGCCTTTTTCAGGTCTTCATTAAAATCGTTAAGGTCATAGGTCACGTCTACATTTCGTATAACGTATTTGAGGACTTTTTCCGATTTAAGTTGATGATGCTGAATCTTTAGCACGTTATCAGCCTTAATGCCAGACACCAATTTACTATGAGTTTCCTCATCATGACACCTTATTTTGATCGTCTCTGCTCTGCCTGTGTGTACAGTAATTAGGTTAATCGCCACATGCTTTTGAATCTCGCCCAGGATTTGCTTGATTGGCTGACCGTGAGTACGTATTATGATTGGCGGAATATAGGAGCTGCTCTTGGTATTTGGCTTTTCAACATTTTTTCGCTGTTCGGACTTGCTTTCTCGAAAAGCAACAGCGATTGTATCATTTATATCAACAACATCCTTAATGTTGTCAATTTTCAACCCTTTTTTAGCCTTTTTAGATTTTGCAGGTATCCATTTATCCGTATCATTGTATAGCCGTTTGCGATTTGTACTAATCGGGTCTTTGCCATCGTTATCATTACTCCCTGAGCCGGAGGGGAAAATTTCCATAGGCTGAGGATTCACACTCTCTGTTTCACAAGAGTCTCTTAGATAGTCAGAAGTTAAACCAGTAGGCTGATTACCTTTCATTGACAGAGCAGAGAATTGATCTTTGAGGAACTGCTCCAACTTATTAAAGTTCTTGTTGGCTTCATTACGTGCTGCAGATATTTCAGCATTCATATTAGCAATTTTATCGTGGATTTCAGTTATGTTCCCTTTTAGTGACTCGACTTTTCCTTGTAATTTATCGTATTTAGTGCACATTTCTTGGCGCATAACCTCTAGCTTATCCTTAATTATAGCATCAAAAGCTTCGAATCTGTAATCTTTACAGGCATCTTTATATATCTCGCCATACGTATATTTACCATCACTTGTTTTTTGGCTTGCAATGCCACTTAACGCTTTGCCTGAGTCTGGCATTATGATAAAATTTAAAATAATAGTCAGTAAAGAATAGTCAGACTGCTAGCCCTGAAAAGGGCTTTTCCAGAATAAGATCTGTAGAAAAAACAGCCTTAAAGAATAGGATATAAAAAAACCGCTGACCTTAAGAGAGTGTGCCTTCAATTACATTCCTTTGTGACATAGTCACTTTGTTGTTTTATTTTTTTGTTTTAGTTTGTGAAGGGTTACAGTAGTCCTCCCTTAGAAAAGGACTACATGCCACTTTCAGGTGTCATTATTATATAGTGTGTCATTGTCAGTTACTTTATTATTACTTGTTGTATGTGTATCTATCTATTTGAAGGCAGTGGAAGAATCGATGTTTTAGAAAACAATGGTAATCGTAAATCGATAGTTCGAATAACCATCGATCTAAGTATCGATGTTTTGTCCTCCATGTGGGCGGTTAGGCCTGCCTTTTGATTCCTCTCTTTGTTCTGCCCGTATAATGATTCCTTTTGTGATTTCAGGAATCTCGAGGTCTGAAACCCTCTATTATTTATTTACTGGTGTATATTTTACTAAAACCTGAATTGTGATACCTATAATCTGCCATCTGTAAAATTGTGTTTAGGCTAAGCTTATTGCTTTGCATGCTGGGAACGCATGCCACTTCTGATATCAATATCGATCCTTTCACCCCCTGTTCCGGAAGTATTATGGATGGTTCCGGACCCGCCACCAGAGGGAGTATCCCAGGATTCATTGGGAATTCCGTCCAGCTATAAAAGGGGAGCGCGAATTTAGAATTTAGGCATTCAAGATCCAGAGACCAAGCAGTTAGGACGTGTACGAGATGGAAGACCAGGAGGAAGACGACGACGACGACGATGCCGAAGCAGATGACTACAACCCGGGAACAGATGTGTTCCGCCCAGACTATGTTCCTGTAGCTTTGTAAACGATTGTTAGGCCTAACTTTCTCACATTACGGAAAGAGAAAACCACGTGGTAATTTATTGTATATTGTTGACTTTAATTTATGGGGTTCTTTATTGTGGGATTTGATTTAAAGCTTAAGTGAAATTTGGATTATGGATTTGAATTGTAGCGGGAATGGATGTATCGAGATTTATGCTGTTGTTAGTGGGAATCTTAGATTATGATCTTTGTTTATTGAAGTGTGAAAACGTTTAAGAATTAGTTAGATAGCTTTGAATTATATTTGACATTGTAGATTGTAAAACTGTAACTTTGGATTGTGTGGGTTTGCTGTATTTTGTTTCTGCCGGGGAATTGATTAGGATTATAGAGTTTGTTAGTATGGCAGAATTAATTAATAACTTATGTTATACAGATGAAGGGCGGATTATTCTGTTATGTTTTAGAAGGGGATTGAAGCATAAGTAGTTTTTTGAAAGTTGAGCTGTGGATTTTTGTAATAGCTTAGGGAGATTGTTTTATACTTAGATTATGAATATTTATCACTTATGATTTGTTATGTTGTGAATGGATTAGTAAACTTGGTTTAAGTGGTATTATTGATATTTTGTAGTAATCAAGTATTGTTGAAGTTTGATTGTATGTTTTTAAGTATAGATCGATAGTGGAGCATTCAGTAGATTTTGTTTGCTAGCGCATGGGGTAGCTAAGCAGCTTCTTGTTTTTGGGGATTATTTGGGGCTTTATGGTTCAGTGCATTCTTGGTACTGGTGTTGTGCAGGGGCATTGGTATTGTGGCTCGTTGGCAGTGGATGGGTAGACCCGTTATTATGAATGGCTAGTCCCATTAGTACGGACTGGATTTTGGGTTCTATGTGGCACACCGATGTTGGATCCGGTAGTTTGGCTTTTGTTCCCACTGCAGCGACCATGCCCTCTTTCTTTGTTTGTGTTACATGGCGGAAGTGCCATGTCAGTGACCAGTTTGCACTGTGTAGTTTTTGTTTCCCTATTTAGGTGTGATCTTTATGTTTTAGTGGGGAGAACCTTTGGCTTAGTTATGCGCTAGTTTGTGTCATCTCTGCTTGCCACTATTTTGATCTAGTTTCTTCTGCCATCTTAATTGTCTTTTGTTGGATGATTTTGTAAGGCAATTTTATGTGAAGGTATTCTTAGCACAGTGGGTAGCTAAACTTTTATATTGTTTTGGGGAAGGTTTGGTCTTTTGTTGTGTGCATGCTGGGTACTTGATTTGGTTGCCTGGTGGGTGTTTGGCTTAGTTGCAGAGGTGGATTTGTCCCGTTTTGGTTCGGGTTTTTGGTAGCCCTCTGGTGTAGGATCCAGTGTGTTGGCTTTGGTATCCCTCTTGCACTATCCAACCCCTTTTGTGGCTTTGGGAACACGACTTTAGGTTCGTGTTTGTAACCTGTATGCACACAGGGTTTCCTTAGTCCCTTGTTTAGGTTTGACGTGATAAGTAATTGGGAGTTGTTTGTTTAGACTGGTGCTAAGTGATACCGGATCATACAGTTGTCATTTGGATGATTTAGCTAGAGGCAGCTACTTGTTATTTACTGCCTATTTTGTATCTGCTTCATTTTATCTTTATAATTGCATCTATTTGTACTTTGTATTTATCTTGCCTACTATTTTGTAAATAAACCTCTTTACGCATATCAAAATCGATCCCTCTCCCTTTTATTTTATGTTGGCACCCTTCTTAGGAAGGACTGCTGACGAAGTGATAATAGTTTAGAAAGTCACTTCATCACACCTTCTCCAATCTATACCATCTATGAGTAGCTCGAACCCGTGATGTGTGCTCTGCTCTCTGTCTCAACATATAGAGACTTATAGAACATGCTGAGTATTTATAACGAACGGAAGCCAATCAAGATAAAAAGATCCAACTGAAATTTATTGATTGGGTAAGTGCGTCGCCCATTTGATCAATGGTGATTCGCTAATAGGGCCCCTATCTAAGTTGAGTAACAATTTTTTATCTGGTTTTTGAATGGCTAAGCTTTCAAATGATAGTGAATCATGGTTTCTGATGACTAGGATGTCAAGAAACGGCAGCCTTTGATTGTTTTCCAACTCAAAAGTGAATTGAACGGACAGAAAATAACTATTAATATGTTGCACAAAAGTGTTGACATCGCAAGCATTGGTGTCAAAAATTGTGAAGACATCGTCCACGTATCTGAACCAACAATCGGGAAAGTAAAAACCGGAATTCTTCAGGATATCCTCGAAACTTTTAAGAAATATTTCAGCCAAAATAGGGCTAAGGCAAGAGCCCATCGGTGTACCACCCACCATTTTGTAAACTTTACCATTGTATTTAAAAATATTATTATTGGTACATAACCTTGTTAGACTTAAACTAGTGTTTTTCCAAACTAATCGAATAAATCGTGAAAAAAAATTCGACTAAAAAATCGATATATTTTTTCAAATTACTTTTACATAAAAATTCGATTTTCAAATTACTTTTGAGGGAGATGAAAAGATGACAACCATCCAGGAACGAAGCTAATGATAATGGAGTAACAGCTTTGAACCCTGCAGATAGCATTGAAAAAGAGAAAAATATTTGGACTGTCCATGATGAAATGGTTGAAAAGTCGGCTTTTAATCTTGATGAAACGGAAGGAGTATCTGTCGAATTACGTCAGTACTTGAATCAGAAAGTGGTAGATCGTAAGATTGATCCATTAAAGGCATGGCAATCAATGGAATTCATCTATCCCAATGTTTATAGTATTGCAAAATAATACCTTAGCTTAATTTCAACTTCTGTTCCGTCAGAATGTTTATTTTCTCAAGTAGGAAGAATTATTTCACCGTCAAGGAATCGACTATCCGGCAAAAAATTAAACATGTTACTTTTTTTACAGAGCTTAGATGTTAAATACTGGAATTTGTAAACAATAGTTTTATAAATTTAGATTTTGTAATCTGTTCTCTTTAAAATTCATGTAATTGATGATTTTGTTCTATAAAATAAACAAATATTACCGAATTTGTATTTTTATTCGATTAATCATTATTTATTCGATATTTACTTTAAAATTATCGAATAAAAAGTATCGACAGATTGAAAAAGCGTATTATTTCAGGAACTTTGTTCTTATTCAAAATATCACTTAAAAAGTTTATTGTTTCAGGTTACAGACTCAGGTTGTATTTTTTCATTTTATTTTCGGCCTTTTTCTTTTTATGTTTGTTCAATTCCTGTTTCGTTGTGGAAAAAGAGTTTTATTTTATTCTTAAGTTAATCAAATAATTGCACGAAATTTAATATTTTGTCCCTTTCGTATTTGTATATGACAATGAATCGATGTATCGAAACATCGATGATTTTGTGCGACGATGAATCGATGATTCACATCATTATTCTGTCCCGGTTTGCCCATGTTTAAGTAAACTGTAACTTTAAATCCTCGTATTATTTATTGTTACAAATAAAGATTGTTTAACTCTTCCAAAACTGCCTTTAATATTCTAGTTTTAAATATTTACTGGAAATTTTTATTATTCTTAACAGGTTTAAAGAGGGTGATCCAAATATTTGGGATAAAATTTATATAAAAAAACGTTTTCGAAAATTTTTCTCATCATCAGTTGGATTAAATATATTTTTCTTGATAAATATTTATAAATGATATGAATATATTATTCTTAAAAGTATAAAAGATTATGGTCTTGAAAAATGTATTGAATTGCCTTGAAACATCATGATTCTGTCCCGTTTTGTCTATGTCCCGTTTTGCCTATGTCCCGTTTTGTCATTGTCCCTTTTTGTCACCGTCCCGTTTTGTCATTGTCCCGTTTTGTCTGTCCCGTTTTGTCATGTCCCATTCTATATCAATAATGAATACATGTATAGTAATTTTGAGATAAATCGTTTACTTATTCATTATTGATATTAAAAATTCATCTTTTTAATTGTTAATATTTTGTTATAGTATAGGATATTACAAACGGTTATTGTAAAAAATTGAATGTTTTTTCAGTATACTGAAAACACACAAGCACTTTTTAATGATCTGATATAAATTCCATGATATCATAGTTTCCTGAAATCCTATGTAAATTCGAGATAAGTGTTACCGTATAGACGCGCTTTTACCGGCATGCCGGAAAATCTGAGGTTCACCAAATTTCCTGTCTCCTTTTTCTGGTTCCTAAACCGGCATGCCGGAAAAAAGTGAAGAGGGCCGCAAAATGTGAATATTTTTTCGATAATTATTAATTACATTGTGTTTATAAACAAAGTGTTGCGTTGCAAAGTAACGTTAAATTACGAAGTTTATTCTTGTTTAGGTCGAACGTAGGATGATTATATTAAAAGTTTATGGGCATATATAATATTAGCTGCGTTGATATGCAGCTTACAAATATTACAAATTTAGTCAAACAGAAGGAACATTCTGAAAATGAGAAAACAATGCTAAATACAATGAGATCACGCTTGACATATGCAAGCAATCCAAATACCACCAAACAAAACAAGAAAATGAAAATAAAAACAGGAAAAGTTATTCGTCATCTGAACGATCAGTATCACTAATTTCACAGTCTGTCGAGTTCCAGTCTGTCCTGTTGTCGTCATTTATATCAGTAGAAGGGTTACTGGTAATTGCCCCAGAATTTAAATCATCAGCCATTGTCAAACTGAAGAAACAACAAGCGCCTACGAGTGAGGGGGAAACTCAATTTTCTGTCTCGAATTTTCCGGCATGCCGTATAAAACGGGGTTTTACGGCCCCCTGGTCATCCTCGATAATATACGGCATGCCGGTCAAAGCGCGTCTATACGGTATATGATTATGTTAAATATTTCTAAGACATCGCAGGTGACAAGTACTGAAGTACTGGATTTATTCTGTTAAAAATCTTCTTTGTAGGATTAATTATTTGTTAGTCAAAAGTCATTCCACTTTTACAAATTGTAGCCTCTATCCGAAACATCAACTTTTGTTCAGGGTCCTACCATCCTGTGTTCAATTTTAGTAAAAAAAAATAGTCAGAAATATAATTAATTTTATTTGTTTTATTGTACGAAATTTAATCGACGGATGGCAACTTTTTTATTTTTTTAAAATTTTATATTTAAATTCGATTTCATTGCTAACTTCTCGAATTAATTGTTGTACAATATCGAAATTCTTTTTATTGAATAATTAATTTTTATTAATCACAATGATTATCAATCTGCCTGTAATTATTTAATTATTCAACCAGTATCACAGTTATTTTACTGCTTGTTTAAATTCTTTTTATTATTTAATGATGAGTTTTCCGAAAATTTTGATGCATAATGTCGATAGCATTATTCTCATATCACTTTTTGTTTTTTAACCTTTCGTATTCGTCAAACTAGCGATGGCTTCCTTTTTGTAGCGTTTCTACGATGGATCACATTTTGCTAAAGTTCTGGATAGGGAGCTTTAAATTCTGCCACTCAAGGGCGCTTAAACTAAAAAATAGGTGACGATTTTAACGCATTGGGTCGCGACGATCGCGCCGTTTTTCAAGCGCAGTTCAAAATTTCTCCGCTTAAGGTCGCCATACGTGCTCGATGACGGGACCAGAAATCCTATATAGTGTCTCACTCTCCCTTATGAGCTCTTGACACCATTCTGAGCTCTAAACAGAAGGCTTGATCACTGAAACTTTATACATTGTTACATCATCATCAGTCGACCATTGTTAATCGTATTTGTAGATATTCACGGTCACCGAGCTCCTTTGTTAAAATGAAGCTAAAGTTTCTAGCTCCCGGTAGGGCAGGAACTCTATTGAAAAATAGCGCTGCATGTATAATCGGTCCAACTGCGCCTGCAGCGTCGCCCTATCGGCAGATAGAAACTTTACTTTCATTTTCAGTTTCAATGAAAAACTCTATCGCAGACAATGATTTGAACTATTAAAACTACGTTGATCGCAGATGACTGTCGGCCTTAGTGCAATCATGGTTATTAGAAGTTAGTGGTTGGTCAACTCCTTTGTTCTCGACGCTAAAAACGTAATTGGGGAAAACTGCTCCCACTAGGTGGCTTCGATGTCGTTAGTAGTCTATTGATTGCCATGCATTAAGCTTAGTTTCAATGGAGAGCTTCGTCAGTACTCATTTCTCCTGCTAATTCTCTCACCATATTTAATTATTAAAATGCCTTTTAGGTGTCTAGTACCTGGATAGACACATTAATCAACAATCTCAAGAAAGACAGAAAATGAAAAATGCCAAAAAGCAATCCAAATTGTAATTTTTATTATTATAGCAACTTATTATTATTGATTAATGATTTTTAACTTGTATTGTGGCAGAAAGTGTAATTTATTTATTCGGTATGGATTTGGTTTTTTTTTTCCTTAATAGTTTGTATTCTTGATATACAGTGTTGCTAATGATCCATTTTTCTGGCATACATCTTGCAGTTTATATTGAGACAATTTTTGGCATCAATTTGTTTGGCTGTTGTTTTTCTATCTGTAGTTAATATAGGTTTGAGAAATTATTTTTTTAATTTTGGTAATTTTTAATGTGGGCCTTATGATTTTTCTTATGCCTCAAATTTTAATATTTTATTATTCTTCATCTTATTGATTGTAAAAGTTAATGGGTGTATATCTTCTAAGTGTTTTATTATTGTTTGTATAGAGTTACTGGTGGAATGTCATCTCAACATCTTAAGTAAATTTATATATTTTGTTTGTGTTGAGTTATTTTATTATTAGTATTCCATATGTTTTATATAAATATTTGTGATGATAGATGATATATGATGGACTCCCATAGGTGAATCTTCTGTTTGGGTATAAATTTTGTTAGTGAAACATAATTTGATGGTTTTGTATGATTTTTAAAATTTTACTATTATGTAAATGTTTTTTTAAAATTCTTTTTTATGATGTCTATTGTTGATATAATTGGAATATATATGGTCTGTCCATTGTAAAAATGTGATCATTATATCAGTTTTGATTGTTTCTATTGTTTTTTTACTGACAGTAAATTTTTTATGAGTTAATTAAAAATAAACTATGATGTATATAAAAATATCTAGAAATTTTATTAATTTGGTGTTAATTGTTTTATGCTTTTTGATTATGTAAATTGAAATAAAATTTTAAAAAATAAAAAAAATTTCCTTTAATTCAGCTTCTACATATATTAAAAATAGACTACTAGTGCCCTTCAATTCCATCTGGTGGTATCCTTTGGCGCTAATAGCCTTTTGAGGAGGAGTTGACCAACCACTAACTTCGGTTAATCTTCGGTATCTGCACAATCGCGCGATGACTAAATCCGCAAATTGAATTGTCGCGATTCTTGTAACCGGCCGGTGGAAAACCAACTGCCCCCTGTAACCAAATAGGTTGGGGTATATATCAGTTCGTTAGAGGGGGGGTCTTTAAAAAATAAATTCAAGTTGCGATTTGACTCGCGGTTGCGATTGTGCAGATACCGAAAATTTACCAAATTTACTTTTAATGCACTGTATAAGGGATTCACTTCAAATGATCAAACCATAAAAGACAAATCAAAGAATTATTTCAATAATATTCGTAGCTACAATTCATCGTTTGCTATGGTCAGTTTTGAAGCTAAAATTTGAGATACAGTTTTCATTTTAAGATACACGATATTTTTTATCATAGAGCAAGGCCAATGACTTCTACGTATGGCCGTTTACCATGTTATGCGCAGTTATATTTTTATGACATTGATATTGCTGTTAACTATAGACTGCGTGAACAATCAAATCAACCATGCTATAACAATTTAATGCGTAGAATTTCTATTGAATTGGAGCGCGTTAATCGTTTTGTGCGATCTTTTACTGCAATGAAACATTATTGCGTAAGAGCTGAAAATGCATATAGAGAAATATGTATGCTTATTACCGTTAACCAATATTTAGACCTTCGATGATAGTACAATGATGCATTTCAAACTGATGTTGCTGTTATTTTTAGCACGTTGATAGTGAGCCACCATTCGAACGAAATATGGTTTCTTTTTTAAAAAACAATGGTATAGTCAAAAACATCTGTTTCAGATTCATTATTGGATCCATTAGAGTAACCGTTATTATTTCCTAATGGAGATACTGCGTGGCATGTTAATTTGTTTCAGAACGTACCAAATACATCCACTGCGAGACAGCGCAGAATATTAAGTTACTATGTTGCAATATGCATGCTATCGGCTGGCAATTAGAGATGATTTTAGCCTTTTACATTATTCACAGAAATTATTTTTGCAGTGGTACGTACGTATTGAAGATACAAGACTTCATTTCATAAGACAATATCAGTCTGTTCTAAGGTCAGACGTATATAGTAACTTAACTGATCATTTAGAATTGAACCCGAATGATAATGTAAGTATTGGAAGAAGAAGCTTTAGTTAATGGAACAAGAATGCGTATTAAATGTTTACATAATAATGCTAAGTATTGCGAAGTTTTAACTGCAATTGCACGAAATAAGAGAATATTGATTCCGCGTATGAATTTAACTTATTCCAGTACTATTTTACCGTTTGAGTTTCAAAGAAAACAATTCCCAATTATTCCTGCATTTGCAATTACGAGGGGCGATTGATAAATAAGGTCTCCATGGCTGTAACTTTTTTATTTGTTAACCGATTTTCAAAATTCTTTTTGTATCTTATACTCACATCTGTCCTCTATGTAATGCACTATTCACTTTTCGACATAGTCCCCATCCCTTTCCACGCATTGCGCCAACGCGTGACTAGTTGGGTGAACCCGTTGGAGAGGAATTCCGGAGTTGTTGTCGACATCAGGATTGAATGGCAGCTTTGCACCCTCTTCTGGAGTACGATAACGTCCGCCCGCACACGAGTCACCACACCCCAGAGGCGTTGCAGCGCCTACAGTTCAAAGATGAAAAATTGCAGTTCAAAAATGAAAGACTTTGCACATTGCGACTTTCACCACTTCCCAAAGAAGAAAGAGCCCCTTAAGGGACATGAGTTGGTTCTGACGGCGAGGTGAACGCTGCCATTCAATCCTGGTGTCGACAACAACTCCAGAATTCCTCTCTGACGGGTTCACCCAACTAGTCACGCGTTGGCGCAATGTTTGGAAAGGAATGGGGACTATGACAAAAAGTGAATAGTGCATTACATAGAGGACAAATGTGAGTATAAGATACAAAAACAATTTTGAAAATCGGTTAACAAATAAAAACGTTACAGCCATGGAGACCTTATTTATCAATCGCCCCTCGTTTGTCACTGGGACAAACATTCGAAAAAGTTGGAATTTTATTAAGGCAACCGGTTTTTACGCATGGTCAGTTATATGTTGCATTAAATAGAGTTCGATCTTTCGATAGTTTGACATTTTATATTTCTGAACACAGTGAACAAGGTCATTTAGTGAATGACGAAAGAGTATTTACGAAAAATATAGATTATGCAGAAGTTTTGAATCGTTAAATCCATTTCATAACTATTCATTTCTTTCAAATGGAATTATCATATATCTTTATTTATTTGTTGTATTATTCTAGCGTTTTATAGTTGATTTGTTTTTTAAGGAATTTTATATGTTTAATAATTTTTTCTCATTAATTCCCTCATGCTTCCTCTTTGCCATTTCCCACTTTTTTCCTTTTAGTGTCGAGTTAAGAATTAAGAATTTGCATACAAATAAATTCCAATTAATTATGTGAAAAACAAGTTGAATTTCATTACTTTACAGACACAATAGGTCGAATTTCGACCACAGGCGATACTAGTTAAACTTTATTCACTCAACAAAAATTGCCTATAAAACACTGGCAGAAGGAATAAAAAGAAACCCCAACAAAAATCAAAACAATAAAACTTAAAAATTGGAAGGTATTTCAAAACTTCAATTTATGAAAACTATAAATGAATATGTGCAATTCAGAAACTAATTTTTGTTGAGGTTAAATACGTTGTCCTTTCCATTTTATTTTATAGTCTAAACACTGTAAAGTAGCAAAATATGAATAATTGCTGCAGGCATTTATATGTTTTAGATTAAATTTTTATTTTGACAATCTCTTTCGAATAGAAATTTGGTCCTGTAAAGGGCCTTTACTTAATAAAAAACGATCTAATCAATTGGAAGATTCATGCGTTCGTTTTCACGACGAACGGACGACTGCTGTCTTCGTTTGCAGATTCAACAATGCTATCAACGATGCAGACGTAATTATGACGTTTAATCGTTGTAACTTCACCAACACAGCCAGCGAGTATCGAAGACGAACGACAATGTCTCTGATGTCATTTCGAGGAACGCGCCACAGTGTCGATCATTTGGCGCTTGATGTTGGCGAACTCCAGTCATTTGTCAATTGAAGTTTTCCTAACTGGAGTTTGTAAGGGAAACTGTCAAGATCTTTGCGGGCTATGCTATTCTCCATGTTGTGGCTAGACTCACGTCAATTTTCCTGAACTAAGTGTCAAGGTGATGTTGATGACTCTTCTTCCGTTCAACTGCCTCCGTTATAGCGTTGGCAGTGGCGATGTGGTCTTTATGCTCTCTTTGATATCAGACACTGAACCTGTTAGTTCAAACTTCACAATTAATGCTCTTAATGTGCTCGACGTTGGCTTTAGCCTAATTTTAGAGACACTAGATCACTTTCTGAGTATTCGGGAAGTCTCTTTTCACCGTTGATGAGTTAATCAACCAACAGATTAACGAGACCCTTTGAAGCACTTTGTATTTAGTTGGGCTGCCTTTCGCTTTGATGACGGCATGGCATGGATTCGACAAGTTTGTGGGTCTTGTCTACGTCTATTTTTGTCCAGTGGTTCAGTTACTTTTCGCCCAGATCCTGCAGTGATGCGGGAAGAATGTATCTGGCCCTATCTCCAATACATACCAAAAACTTATTATATGTAAGATTCAGATCAGGAGTCTGATGCGTCAAAATGACGGTCATGAGTTACAATTCCATCTCGGTGAATATTCCAGTGGCATCAGGAAAGAACTCGTTCATGAATGGAATAAATTGGTCATTCGGTATATTCAAATACTTAGCCGACGTCATTTTTTTGCTACATAACATTGCAGAAGTTAAATCAGACTAAAAGAAGGAAGCCACCGAATCCATTGGTCTTCATTATTCTGTGATCTCACGGTTATGGAGTCAGTTCCAAAGCACAGGAACAAATTCTGGCCGTCCTCTAGGACGATTCCTTCCGACGATCGCTATAAAGACGTTCTGGCTGGACGTAACCGCTAATCAAAAGAATGTTTTACGGGCACACCTTAAGTGTCATAGGTTACATATGCAAAAAAAAACTCTGATCATGAAGACCAGCGAGATGTGTGGCATTGCAGACTGCACACAAACATAACCCGGCTAGAAAAGGCTCTTTATCATAACTTTATCATAATCACAAATGATTATCATGATTTCAGCAGTTTATAAAAGTTTACCCATGATAATATCAGACATTACAACCAGATGATAGTCCAAGACGTGACCAGTTTGCTAGCATTTTACAAGCGGATTGATGAGGATAATGATTTCTTGAATAAGCGTGTCTGTTTTTCTGATGAGGCTACATTTCATGGAAGTGGAATAATTAAAAAGCACAACGTAAAACTCTGGAGATCAGAAAATCCACATGTTTTAAGAGAACGCATGTTATTAGAAACATTCCGAAAATCAATGTACGATGTGGACTTATGATCGGGTGTTTGGCCATTTCTTCTTCCTTATACTGTTAATGGAAATATGTTCCTAGACATGTTAATCAATCAAGAAACGCAACAGACTATCATCTTTCAGCAAGATGGAGCTCCTCTTCAAGTTCGCAAGCATCTTATATAATAATAGCGTAATATGTACACGATTACACAAAAACTAGAGCACATAGAAGGTTCCGAATAGTCTTAAATTAAAGATCTTACCTTAAAGGGGTGCAATAAATAAGTTATTTTTAAAAAAAGTCTCCGAGTTAATTACAATTAACCAAAAAGTGATTTTTCAGGGATTGTCTTAAAAAAAGCTCGACAGATGGCGCGCAACGCGGTTCACTACAAAACAGCGGAGTAACCAAGCTTCTTTCTTTTATATTTGCTTTTCTATGAGAGTAGATGGTTTCTCTTTGTTTTAGGCAATATATTCTTTTTTTACTTCTAGAAAGGTAATGCATTGATGGGGGATAATTTATATACAAGTTGGCATATAAGCTTAAATACAAATAAAACCCAAACTGGGATGGTATTCTCCCTTTTTGGGTTAAACGTGAAAAGAGGTGCTGTCCGATTTTTTCAGAATGATTAAATTCACCTCAACCGCCAATATGTATAGATGTTATCCCTAGGCTTGCCAACTGTCAGACTGGCAATTCCGGGAGACTATGGGAGACTCCATGTTAATTCAGCGCTTGTTCCAGTCTGATTCCGGGAGGGTTGGCAAGCCTAGTTATCCCCCATATATATATACACTGCGTGCCTAGAATGGTTTATAAAATGATCGTTGTAACAGATGTTAGGTCATGCTTTAATAATTTTAGTAAATCATATGCGACCTGTATTAAGTTTTACGGTAAATTCAAAGGCTTCTAAAGTTAAAATTGTTTTTGCAGATGCCAAAGCTGCGTGGGAGACCCAGATCAAAACGGGGCGAAGGTACAACGCGCACAGTACGTGATAATCGAAATCGAAATCGAAACGTGCCACAATTCGTGCAGACAACTCCGATTGCTAGAAAAACTCCAATGAGTCGATGACGAGAAGAGAAGCTTCAATGTCGGTAGATTGAAAAAGAGTGTAGCTACTGCCATGCACTACATTTTGTCGGTGAAGAAGTTGGTCAGGGCTATAACCTTTGCTGTCATAAAGGAAAATTTGTTTTTGAAGAAAATCAAAGACTGCGGGAAGTGTTTCAAGAGCTGATTAATCTCTATACAGGAAATGACTATATTTCGGAAAATTTTCTTACGCATATACGACAGTACAATAGTGCTTTCGCATTTGCTTCCCAAAAAGTTAATCTGAGGGAAGACGTTCCTGGAAGAGGTCCATACACCTTTTCTTTACATGGCTCTGTCTACAGTTGAATCGGTTCTGTAGTACCTCAGACGTCAAATACACCAAAGTACTGCCAGCTTTATGTTATTGATACTGATGCAGCATTATTGCATCGATTGAACATAAGAGACAATCCTCAGCGCATTCCACAAATAATGATAACACTTGACCAAATAATTAGATGCCATAACTCTTTTGCACAAGCGTTTAATCCAATGGGAGAAATTTTACGTGAGGAGCGTTTGCGAGCAAGCAGAGAAAATCGAGAAATAAGAGACATTTGCACGTAGAGACAAAGATCGTAGGCGATATAATGAACCCCTAACATTGTTTATAATGAAGTGTTGCAATAGTGTTTAATTTTCATTAAAAAATTTGTCAGCACCGAGGCAAGGTTTACACTATTGGAGAGGTGGTTTTAATTTCATACAGGCAAAACCTTGGAAAAACTCCCAATTTCGTCCTATTCTTGCCCTCGCGGTTACAATGCATAAAGACACACTTGAAAACGCGATTAATATTTTTGATGAAATATCAAAAAATCGGGTTGCTTCCAAGATAGACTACATCTATGGATATGAGTTGAATTTTTAGAAAAAGAAAGTTTTCCCTGCTGCTATCCTATGCATGAAGAGTTAGAACCGAAGAGAAAGATACATTGGTTTCATAAAGAATTTCCTTTTTCTTGTACCATGTAAACTAAGCTGTATTTCGCTTTAAACCCGCCCGTGGTGATACGGGCAATCCACTAGTCTTAATGAAATATTACCAAATCGGTGGATTGGCAGGGATAGTCCAAACTGGGTGCTTTTTGTCACAGCCGGCTTTGAGATACTGCACGTGGTCGTCTAGAAGCTGAACATAATCAAATCTGTTCATATGTTCATTAAGTTCACGTACAGAGGGTTGATTCAGATAAAATGAGACGACTTTAAAGGCCGCGTATAACCTTGACGGAATGTGATTTGCATGACTCGTCCACTATTCGTGGGGATTAGCTTTGTATACACTTGTTGCTGTTATTTGGGACATTTCGTGCTGAAACATGGCTTCCAAAATCACAGCTTTTTGGGAAGGGTATATGTTTGGCCTTTCCAACGCTAACTTCAGTCTTTCGTGCACTGTGGAATTATGCAAACGAAATGGTACTGTGGTATCCAAAGCTACTGTGGGTTGAATAATCAAAAAGAACAAATTGCGACCATCTAATGAACGTGGACGAGCAGAGAAGCAGACCAGAAACAAGCCCCAGCCAACACGCCCAGCTCAGGTGGTGCGAGAAATCCGGTCTGAAGTGCTGAAAGAAAATCCCCCCACACAGAGGAGTCTAGCCCAAAGGAAAGGTATTTCACAGGCAACAGTCTCCAGAATAATTCATGACAATCTTGGGCTGGAGCGACGTCATAAAGCGTTCAACAACGTGGCTCTCACATCATCTATCACAACAACGTGGCCAAGTCATCTGTGGCTTACTACAGGAAGATGGAACAGGAGACGGGCATACGCGTCATCCCCTTCTCTCATGTGCCTGTAAAATCTCCTGACGCATCGCCGATGGGTTTCTGTGGTTTTGGTCTCCTGAAACGACGGCTCGGAAGTCGCCGACCAAGAACCGTTGATGGGCTATGGAAAGTGTGTCAGCAGGTGTGGAACGAACTTCGCATGGAGTCCCTCAAAACTCAGCCTACTTCAGTGGAAATTACGGTGCCGGGCGATAGTCCAACAACGTGGTTCTCACATCGAACACAACCGATGGTGGCGCCATGGTATTACACCATCGTAACAGAACTGCAAAGTCGTCTCATTTTATCTGAATCAACCCTCTGTAAAACACCTCCCAGTACACCTTTTTTGACATAGAAGATTGAAACTCGCAACGTAGCTTACTATAGGCATGCCATACTTCATTATTTAGTTTGGTTTTGATTGGCCCACTGGGTCGGAGTTACGGGGATGGGAGTTAGAAGGGACCAAGTGATCCATTTGGTATATAGGTATGTAAAGGAGTGAAATACGACAGTCAGATTCCTCTAAACAAGTTCTACATTACTATGAAGTTTGGGCCAAATTGCCCCAGTAGGATCGGAGTGGTGGGGTGGCAGTCACTTGGTCTTTAAAACTATGGCAACATATGTCATATATGAAATTTAATTATTACGTGTCTGCTAATCAATGCTATGGCATTACCTATGGAGTGATTTATTCACAAGATCAACTACAGTTACTTCCCCGTGTGCCAAAGTTATGTAACTTACCTAAAACACGCAGATGATAAATTACAACAATAAATGGCATCGTCCAGCGATCATAAGGTCATTTCTGCTTTAAAGAGCGGTTTTTCGAGCAGACGACGGGCTCAACATTTACGGCATTCACGGATGAAAAAAAATTTCGAAAGAACACAGATATTTTTAATTAGACAAGATTTTTTTTTATTTTTAAAATAATGATATCCAGATCACGTGAGGTTTAAAACAGACCTCATTCTTAATCACAATCTCATGTAATGAAAACAAAATGAACTCATTTAGTCTTAGCAAATTGTTATTAACAATATACGGTCAATCTAGAGAAGAGATAATGAACACCTTTGTCCACTCGTCAGTGTGACCAGCACAACGGACGACGTGAATCCAACTGATGAAAACATGAATATACAAATAAATAAAAAAGAAACTTTAACAATAATTTAAAAGGTCCACTATAGTGTTACTGGAAGAAGGATGATGTAG
Source organism: Rhysida immarginata (assembly GCA_023313115.1). Lineage (NCBI taxonomy): Eukaryota > Metazoa > Arthropoda > Chilopoda > Scolopendromorpha > Scolopendridae > Rhysida > Rhysida immarginata. The sequence goes on along the minus strand of JAHWFO010045937.1, from coordinate 519,107 downwards.
TGTTGTTGTTGTTGTTGCTAGGTTTATTGGGTTGTTGATAGACCGTGCTACCTCCTCCTCCTGTGTAGTAGGTGCTGATGAGTTTGCTCAGGTTGCTCAACGAGTAGGGACATTTGTTGTAGTAAAAGTCGCAATCGGCGCCACTCTTGCCTCGGTCGGCCGCCTCCTTCAGGCGGTAGGATGCCAGTAACGTTTGTCCGTAATTGGAGCTACAATTGGGAGAAAAACAGGATCAATTTCACTTATCGTAAAATATTTGGTGTGCTACTTAATTCTGTTGAATTTTTTTCCAGTTTAATTTTATTCATATTTGAGAGCGAGTTCCTCACACCAAAGCAAGAAACATAGTCCATATAAACATCCTTAGTTTTTGAGGTATTAATGAAAGTTTACGTTATACCTCACCTCAGAAACTCATAAAAAAATGCTCAAGCAGTCCTCCGCCTGCTTCTACACGCGCATGCACTTTTCGGATCATCGACTGTCGGACGCATTCAAATACTCCCAGAAGATGTCGAAGGGTTTCGCAGGCTTCCATGACACGTTGAAGAAGCCTCTCTGTATTCGGCTGCATAAACCAGTTCTTTTATGTAGCCCCACAGAGAAAAATCCAAAGTAGATCGGGGAAACGTGCAGGTCATGGAACTGGTGCTCTCCTATCTATCCATCTGTTGTGGTAGATATCAGCCAATACATCTCGAACAATGAGACTAAAATGTGCTGGAACCAGCCCATCATGCATAAACCACACACTTCTTATCTGCACAGGCACATCCTATAAAAAAATCTGGAAAAGTGTTCTGAAAACAGTCCCTGGAACCTTCATCATCGTAATTCGGAAACTACTCGATGGAATTCGAATAAAATTTTAACGGTATACACAGTTGTATATAGTATACCCTATTATTAGCCAAATTTCAGCTGATCTTAGTGGCAGCATTTCTATTTCTGTTCATACCTCAGTTATCGTTCAAAATAAACTTATTTGCTTAGAATCACTCATATTACCATTTACCAAATTTTCAGTGGTCACTCATTACGGGACAGCCTGTATACAATTCATATTACATGTAATATCCTGCTCACGAAATTGATATTCTGCCATGGTTAAAGGTGCTCCCTTTCAGCTAACTCAATGCTACACAGTGAAACCTTGAAGACAGACTGACCACAAATTACATAAATGACAAATGTAAACAAGTCTCCATGGCGACACAGCGTTGAACGAAAACTTTCATTAATACCTCTAAATCTAAAAGATTTTTGGATATATGTTCAAAAGGTGATAACTGTTTCTTGTTTTGGTTTGAGGAACCCGCCCTCAAAGTTTGCAAACGTATTTTAGATACACCTCCCGGTATATATCTTGGGTTCTATTGAGCGAATAGTCGTCTATCAAGCGAGCTCAAACGTCCATTTTTGTTTTAAAGAAAGATTAAAGATCACATTAATCTGATTGAAATTAGTTGGGGGGGGGGGCACCCTGTATCTAACTACTAAACATGTCCCAGTAGTGATGTTATAAAAAACTATGATAAGTGACGGACCAAGAAATCAAATGTATAAGTTTACATAAACATTTTGAATGAACATCTACTTCCTATTCGTCGGACGAAAATTTTGATTACCTGCATGATGGAGCACCTCCACACAAAGCAACGAAAACTATAGATTGCTTTGAGAAAATGGAATTAGGCAGGTAATTCACCAGACCTGAAATCTATAGAAAGTCGTTGGAGTCATTTGAAAAAAGGATAAAAGTAAAAAAAAAAAATAAATACCCAAACAGTGGATGATCTGATTGTTTCTGTCCATAATCTTTGATCAGAATTTACACCAAATACATGTCGATCATTGACAGATTCAATGGCAAGATGCAATGTGACAATTTTGAAAGCAAAGAGCAGGGTACCTAATTATTAACCTTATTGCAGAACTTTTGTCACACTTACCATATATTGCAGGAATTTTGTCCCTTCTACGCTACTAACAAAGCGTGATTTTTGAGATTTAAAAATTTAAAATAATCTATTAGCTATAGTGAGTGTTTTCTTGTGGAACCAGTATCTGGAACTTCTCGGATAACATATGTTTCATTGATTAGAATTGAGCTAGAAGGATGAAAAATAGGAAAGAAAATTCCACAGCCTGGATTCGAACCAGGAACCTTTGGCTTACAGCGCCAACCAATTGCGCCACTGCGGGCATGAAAGTTAAACGCTATTTACATGATCTCAGGGCTTGGTTAGAGCAGTTACCTAGTCCGCAGGCTGGGACTATCTTTCCTAAGGCGTAATATTCATTAAAGAATAACTCAGGAATGTTCAGCGAGGGTTTTATCGTACGCCATTCAAATTAATGATGAAAAATAGGAAAGAAAGCGTTGGCGATCTGAGCCAAAGGTTCCTAAACTGTAAATACCGACTCCTACTGTAATAATCCTCATGAAACTTTGTAATGCCACTCGACGGAAGCGACCAGAACTCCTCATCAAAAGCGTGTTGTTCTTGCAAGATAACGCGCGTCCTCATATTGTCATCAAGCCAACTGAGATGCTGCGAAAGTCCAATGGGAATTCTTCGAGCATCCTCCGTATAGCCATTACCTTCCTCCAAACGACTTCCATTTGTTCGGCTCCAAGCATTGCAAAGGTAACTCACTACCTGGTTCAGAAAGCAGCCCAAAAATTTGCGTTTTCTGTACCAGGTCTCTACCTTTCTCTTGGAGTAGTTTAATACATCTATTAACCATAGAATTCATGTTGCCTTTCAACTGAAATTTTTTCCCACAAATCCATGGTTGCTTTGATCAACTGGTCGATGTTGTCGAATTGGCGTACATCTTGATACACATCTCTCACCACCATTCCCCATCATTTTCAATTAGTTTATATCCGGGATAGAGCTGGCCGCTTCATCAGTTCAATCTTATGAGTTGAAGAATAGTATTTCAGCGCCTCTAGTGTAAGCGCTGAGAAGTTATGAGAACTAATGAACTTTTGAACCATGATAGATAGAGAAAAATTTTCAATTACAAAGTTGTAGAGTGTCATCGATTTAGCAGATCTCCACTTTTTGCATAAAGAAAACAAAAGCATAAACGTCATAAAACGGGAGGAGAAAGGTCTAACCTGCTGGACACTGTAAGTTGGAATATTCTCGTGTACGAAGTCGTTCTTATTTAGTACTTGCTACAATAGAAGATTGAAAAAATTAAATAAAGCAATCACTAAATTTCAACATTTCAGGATGCTCGAAACAAATGGAGAAGAGGATGCCGAGGTAATTATTCAGTCAGCACTTGCGATAACGCATAGCTAAACAATTCAACCAGAATTAGATGAGAAGTGCTCATCTATTCTTGATTCAACCCTGCATATACGCTAATGGAGATTTGCTTTCGCTTGTGATGGCCGTCCTGCAAGATTTAACATTAGGTCCAAAGGTCCAAGAGGATATTTTTGTGGCCGAAAATGTTCAAATTGGAAACTCTGGTTTAGGAAAAGAGACCAAGAAAATTTTCAAAAGTTGGTTCACAGGTGCATACTTTCCGCAAATGGGAATGAAATAGTCCTCCTTCTTGATCCTTATTCAACCCAGAATGACGAAAAACTATTCGCGTCTGTTACGCCAGATAAAAAACCAGTCGAATTCTCAATCTGGAACAATTTCAATATCTCAACCTCTTTAATTTCTTAAAAATGCTATCATAATGTAATGTAAATGGTTAAACTCCAACAGCTGATGTATGAATCAGACTTCTCAAAGAAAACCAACAAAATTAAGTTGCACACCTAATGATTAATAACAAAAGAGTAAATGGTCCTTGAGGCTAATTCCTTCCTTCCAGCAATAAAAAGGAATTAGCCATTAGGCTATTATTAATCTGAGAAATTTCACGCGATTCTTCGCAGTCACTTGAAATACAATGGAGGGAAGATTGCCCAAATCCCCGTAGTTCCCACTTACTTGATAGCGTAGTGGAGGATGGATTCCAGGGGTGACGAAGAACTGCCGCTTCGTGCCTTACTGAATGTGTTTTTTGCTACATGGCATGCCGATCGCTCGAGACACACCCGGATGTCAATATTGTTCTTGGAGAGGAATCCGTCGAGGGTCTGCATTATCGACCAAGAGGAATGATCATCCACTGCAATGAGAAGAACATCATCGTTATGATTACAGTTCACCTTAATACACTTTTAAATATGAATTCGTTTCATACTTACTCCGAAGGGATTTGGCAGCGGCATAAGCTGGTGCCCCGCCCGTCAGTCCTGTCAAGAAGCCGATGATGGAAGGCAGAAGAATGAAGACGCCAATCAGGAAGAGTCCAACGAGCGCCAAATTGTTAAGATTAAGCGTGAGCACGCTGCTTAGAGACGGGTTTCCAGTCAGTGCACTCTACGAAGAAATTATATTAAATGAGATTCAAACATAAGCCTCATCTGGAAACATACGAGTCATACGAATTTGATTTCTTACCGAAAGGCCGGGAAAGAAGATGCGTCCCTGCCGGTGATTGCTCATAGCGGGCAAGGCGGGCACAGGCATTGGCACCGGGATGACCGAAGGACTGGCACCTCCTTCTTTTTCGGGCGCCTTCTGTTCCTCTTGCGCCACGTATGCCTGTTGCTCTAACTTGTGGGTCGGGTGCAGTGCCTGCTGCTGATCTTGTTGCTGGACGCTGTCTACCGACGACGGAAGAGCCGCAGCTAAACCCACCAGCACCGCCAACGAACATACCACCAATTTCAACATCGTCGTCTTCTTTTATTTATACTATGAGCCTAGAAAGAAAATGTTTAGATTCATCACATCTGATTCATAACAGGGGCCCTCGAAATGCGTTATACAAGGAAGTTCCTTATGATTTTATAAACGTATGTCCGTAAATGAAGTAATTTCAGATGTAATCAGTATTTACAGTAGCATACCAATCGAGATATCCACACTCTGCTCCCTCCCCCCCATATTCTTAACATCACTTCTGGCTGCTGCAAAATGCATGATATGCGTACTTTTTATGGTTAGGACCAGTGCCAGATTATTTTGCACCCTAGGCAAGACCTAGCATAAACAGTGTAGTGGTTCAGTATTGCGCCCTACAACTCAGATCTGCGCTATTTGCGGATGGCTAGTTGGCAGCGGTTCTCAACCTTTCACAGCCATGTACCAATGAAACAAAACAACACTTCAGTGAATAACTAATCCTTTGGCGCACAATTTTGCTAAAAGGAATTATCTAAATCTCAAAGGCTGCCGTTCGCCGCAGCACTGCCCGGATGCTCTGATTGGCTGAAAATATAATGTCACAGCAGATTTTAGTTTCAGTTTCGTAAAACGTATGATCCGCACGGAGTGATAAGAAAGTATAGGAAAGCTCATAGAGTGATAATAAAACTTCCAATCTATGTCCAATATGTAAAAATATTATGTGTCACGGTTCATATTCAATGATTTTATAAGCATAATAAACACTGATACTTATTGAGGCGCTGAGAAATTACAAAAACTAACTTTTCAGCCCTGATAGATAGAGAAAAAAACCCATTCGCAAAGTTGTAGAGTTTCAACGATTTAGTAGCCATTCATTCTACTACTAAAGAAGAAGACAAAAGCATAAAAGGCGTAAAATCAGGGGAGAAAATTCCATGGATGGGAGGGGGGGGGGGGAGGAGATCGGAGTGGCATTTAGCGATTGTTTTGTTTAATCTTTTTCAATCTTCCACGGTGGCACTTACATAGAGCGATTTTGGGCACTTTTCTTAGACCGTAGTAATTTTTTTCTAAAGTTATTTGTCTGTTTCGGGAATCTCCTCTACATCCTGCATGTTTACTTAATATGCCTATGAAATCTTTGAATATGATTCGATTTTTTATAACCGATATATTTTTGGACATAGGCATTGGGTTCGGTTTGGAATTCTTTTATCACTCCGCTTCCCGGGTAGATGCTAACGCTAAAATACCATAATGTATATACAACTCTATCTTTATGTACAAATAATACCGGGTGGGCAAGAAATAACGTGAGGTGTTCAGAGCTCGCAAGCGGGAATTCTATTAGGCCAAATGCAGTACATTTTGGTGTATATACTTAGTGGAACATGCAGTTTCGATTTCTGCAAAAAAAAAAGAAAAAAAGTACCAAAAGTCGCCATAGGGGGCGTTTATTTCAAGAAAACAATGAATACCTAATTGTCAAATGAACAAATACCGTACAAACCAACTTTAGTAACAATAAACAATGCTTTATTTTTAATTCCAAATGTCTTTCAATATGACCAATGTGTGCTGTTCCAATAGCTGCATGCGGTACACGACATTTTCTACGGCAGCTCGCAGCATATCTGCATTAATTAGTCTGATATGTATGTAACGTTATTTGATCCTTTAAGGTTGAGAGGTCAGGAACATGTGCTTGATACACAAGGCTTTTCAAATATCCCCATAACCAAAAATCACAAGGGTTGAGATCAGGCGACCTGGGTGGCCATACCATGGGAAATGCACGACTAATTATTCTGTTGTCTGAAAAACGTTCTCACAAGATCTGCTGCACCTGACGTCCGATGTGCGGTGGCGCACCATCCTGCATAAATCCTCAGCCTTGCCTTTTATTGTCATGATTGCTCAACACGGAATGCGCTTATGCAAATGTATTCATTGTTTTCTTGAAATAAGCGCCCCCTATGGCGACTTTTGGTACTTTTTTTTGCAGAAATTGAAACTGCATGTTCCACTAAGTATATACACCAAAATGTACTGCATTTGGCCTAATAGAATCCCCGCTAGCGAGCTCTGAACACCTCACGTTATTTCTTGCCCACCCGGTATATGTAAAATTCTTACTGTTCTAATTCCTCGAATAAGTTTATTTCAACTCCATTGGAAAATTTTATTTAATTAAATAGTTTTTAATTTTTTCATTCAAAAATTTTCTTATAATATTTATTTATTGTTAATAAAACTTTTTAATTAAAATAATACATACAAGAAATGCTTATAAATAACGTTTTATCAAACATTCCATATGTAATAATTTTTTTTCGTGAAAGTTAATGAAACTTTTATAAGTACAGTATACAGTAGTATATAATGAAAATTGAAATCGGAGCTAAACATTTATTTACACACAAATTACCCATTTTGTTTTGCTCTTTTCCCTTTAAATTTTTTATCAAAAAGGTCACAAAGCATGGATGCTATCAGGGCCATGGCGTGCTATGATGCATCATACAGAGAAAAATCTACCAGACGCCTCTGGCTGCCATTATCCTAGCTGAAGTACTATCATAAGCTGCAGTTAAAAGTACTATCCTCGGCGACGATTTGGATTGATATTAGAGAGCACTTCTTTAATGTACAGCACCTGCCAGAAATCTGCCCTATGCATCCGCCATTGAATATCGCGCGAGTGGCTTTCGATTTTAGTGATGATAACGTAATATTTTCAGCCAATCAGAGCATCCGGGCAGTGCTGCGGCGAACGGCAGCCATCTCAAAGTTCATTAAGAATGGTCTCGCTGAATCATGAACTTACGCGGTTAATACTACACTCACTCTCCAATGAATTAGAAACATTAGTTCAATATTTTATCGGAGCCCATTTGGCCCGAATTACAGTATGCAGGATGGCATGAACTCAATAAGGTATTGAAACATTTGTAAGTCGATGGAACACTAGACACTCCCTTAGTTCCACCTTTCGAAAATCCAATCAACTGTTTCATTCGTGGTTAGATTTCTTGAAAAAAATGAATAACTTTTTATAACTGTTCATCCGCAATTGTGATTTTTATCCTTGAAGACTTCGTATGTTTTCTCCTTATGTTTCCAGATTATCAACTTTGAAGATTTTGGTAATATTAAACCTGTTTGATAAAATTGCATTGTTATTCCATATTCTTTTTTCGTTAACATTCTCTATTCGGTTGAGATCTAGGCTCTGGAACGAGCACAGTAAATGATGGCAAATCTAGATTGAACATTATAAGCCATCAGATGCAGGACGACTTGGTCATGCAACAATGCAAATAGTCCATAGAACATAACCGGCCTTCTTTAAATATCAGGCAGAAGAAGCTCCATACCATGACACTATCACCATGCTGGATCCATTGATTCACGGGGCAATCACGACCTTCCAGGCACCATTGTAGACGAAGTCTCCTGTTCTTTGTAAAATTCAGGGGTTTTCGTATAGGCATACGACTGCCGATTTGGACTCATTTCAATTCCCGATTCAATTCCCCTGCATTAGGGGTCGGGAAGAGCCTTGGTTAAAATCATTTGTCAATTGTTGCATAGTGGATGACCTATTTATATAGCTGGCCTTGTATTTCTCCCAAAGCCAGCTATATAAACAGGCCTTGACCAACACTTCCTAGAAAGAAAGCCTGTGCACTGAAAATTCATACATTGTTACATCATTATTGGTAGAAATCACGGTCTATAGATATACATGGTCACCGAGCTCGGCCATTTTCCAGTGTTTCGAGAAGCTAAGGAAAACAGATCGCGCCAGGTGCCGCATAGATCGCACTAAGGCCGACCATAGAGTTTTTCATTGAAACTGAAAATCACAGCCTACTATATAGATAACAGCCTGTTCAATCGACACGATTTCCATTGAAATCTCAAGACCGCGTTAGTTCAACGAGTTCTCACGTGAGGGCGCTTTTAGTGACTTTATACAATAAACGCTGAATTGTTGCCAGCACCCCGATGGTCAGATGACTTTTCCGCTTCCAGGCCTTGTTATCTCGTAGGCGTCGGTTTGTATTATCAATGCCACCTAAAAAACAAAGCCTGCTGACTAGCGTCATCAAATCTGGGTCGAAAATCCAACTTTCATTGTCTTTTGCAAACAATGAAAGTTGGATTGTCGGCCCAGATTTGATGACGCTAGTCAGGAAGCTTTGTTTTTTTAAGGTGGCTTTGGTATCCGGTGGCGCAAAGAAATGATCTTCCTCGTGATACTGCTCTATTGCAATTCTGAACATTCTATAGCTCACTCACGGATGTCTCTCATTACATTTCAGAATGGAAGCACTAACGTTGGAACTGATGCCAAATTGTGATGACAAAATTGAAGCATCCTTTGATGCAAGTTCTGTACTAGAATTTCACCGTGCAATGGACATTTTGGATGGTGCTATTCTTGGACCAAATGTTCTATTGAATAAGCTTCTCACCATAGCACTTCCAGCATTTTCGTAAAATTTCTTTACGATAAACCACGCTAGTAGTTTTAGTACCTTTGCTAAGTATGAAAGTAGCGTAGCTATAATTTTGCAGGGATTGCTGAATTGAACTCCGGGGTATGGAGCATCTCGTTTGTGGATTTGCGAGATCAAATGTTCAACTGGCTGAGTAAAACTTATTTTTTCTACAAGAAGACCTGTCTTGGTTGGCTGAACCCGTTAAAAATCTTAAGGACGCATCAGATTAGTGAGTAAAGATCTGCGTTTGAGCTTTTAATACTTCCAATTAAATCCGTACAAGTGTCGATACCAGCAATTGAAAATGACAAATCCACGTACTGTTGTTGAAGTTCAAATTACCTAATTTGAAACACCTGTTGAAATTACTATAAATTGGGGAGGGGGCGCAAAATTGTGACATAATATCAGAGAGGAGATTCATTAGATTGTGAATTAGTGTGACAAAGAGGGGGAGAGGTCGAAAATAAAAATTACCGTGACGTAATTAACAATACATAAGGCTCACACAACGCTAAGCAAAGCTCAGTACAAATATGTGCAGCCTACAAGTAGTAGTAGTACAGTATTTGGAAACGGATACTTCTTTTAATACATTATATTACATCGACTACTACTTTAGGTCATCCTTGGCTCTACAATTCCACATTGTAGCCACTGAACCAGAAATTTTCTTTATGACACTGATGATGTCCATTGTTTCTTGACATTGAAATGTGCAAATACAGCTGAAGCGAGGCAACGCGTCAAAGACATCACCTCCCTCGTCACTCAATCTGTGTACAAAACAAACGAGAAAGAGAGAGAGAGAGAGAGAGAGAGGCGAGTTGTTTTTATGAATAAGGAAGTGAGGTGACGGTAGCAACAGAAAAACTTTACTTTCAGCTTCTCCAAGTGAATTTGTAGCGAGTCAACAAGGAGTTCACGAGTGACACACTCCGCTCTCGTTACCTTTCCACCTCGCACCACTGATTCGGCTCGCGTGCTGATGAGCGACGTAAGTCGGTGGGATGTCTTCGTTGGCTTGCTTAGTGACCGCAAAAGAATCACTTGCAAGCAACAAAGGTCAGGTCAACGAGAAGAGTAGGTCGCGGCTCAAGGGGAAAAGCTTCCGCTCCAAAAGGTCGAAACGGAATGGAAATCAGAGCGGAAGTGACGTCATTTCTAGAGCGTTTAGGATACGCTAATAAACAAAGTGGGAAATAGATTTTTTCCCGCTTTTTTTTAAAAACAAGAAAAAACTAAATTCGTTTAATTTAACAACCTTGGAAATTTCATAGTTTCGAACTAATATTTTCTTAAAATACTTTTAATACAAAAAAAAATCTTCGGTGTAAATTATGTGATCAAAAATTTCCGAATACCCATCCAAAACAATGTTACGCATCCTAATTTACATGTCTAAAGGAATATAAATAGAAACATGCCTTACTGGACTCATTTGTGATTCAAATTGGTGCAGTTTGGGTTACTGTTTGCATCATAGGATATCACCTTTGTATCGGTGAAACCGCGAAATGGTAGGCTAAAAAATGGCAGCCAGAATTCTTCCAAGTACTTTATACGACACGAAGTGACACCATGCCAGGAACTGAGGGCTCTATGTTTCCTATCTCAGCAAAATCAAGGTGAAGCGATATTGCACAGTTCACCAAAACTAGACCATAAAACAACGGAAACATGCATTATGGAGCGATTAATCTCTGTATACACTCTGGTAATCAGATGGTCAAGTTTAACCTGACTGCGAAGTGGCAGAGACCATGACGTCTGCAACTTACCTCGACATTTTGAATAATGCTGAACTGCCAACATCGTAGCAACAGTTTGGGATTGGAGTATTCTAGTACAATAAGAAACGAATGAGTTGTCTCCACAGAAACGTTGAAGAAATCCCAATGAATATGGAGTTAGGCCACATCTGGACTTAAACTCATCAACGCTCTTCAAGAAGAATGGAAGAAAATTCCTGAAGGTGTCTACCAGGACCATATTGATCGTCCTGAAATTGCAGTGCAACAGTACAAGTATCTGGAAACTTTTGATCACATAGTGTACGCTTATTTAAACCGCTTCGCTTATAATTTGTTAGCTATTAGGGATCGTTTCAACATATACATGTGATCTATAGGTCCTGTGAGTTTTCTACTTGTGATCTATAGGTTTTGTTCGTTTTCTACTTAAATTGATAATTAATTACATGGTGTGCATACCAAGTGGTAGTGTCCAGCGGGTTTATTACTTTTTCTAATCAGGATACACATATATTACAATAAATTGTACGGGATGTATACGAGAAGGTGTACGAATTCCATTACAAGTTATAAGGTCTCTAATTTATTTAAAAAAAAAAAATACAATTATATCACAGAGCCCATCAATATCGTCACTTCTCAACATTTGTATAGTTAAACCGTAAGATCTAGGGGCCTTGTTGGAAAAAATTAAAAAAAAAAAAAAAAAAAAAAAAAAAAAAAAAACCGATAAAACTGCCTTCAGAAGCCAGAAAAGTATAACGTTCATTTTCCAGCCATTCCACTCCTATATCAGCGATTTCTCCTAAAGAAGCTTTCACGGTAGCAGAAATTCCAGAAATGTCCAGAAATTCCATTATCGCTTCAGTGAGTTCTTTCAAACCTTACCACAATCCTCTTCTGTCATTTGTTTAACGGTTTCTATCGGTAAAGGACAAATTTCTCAAGTATCACTTTTAAAGTGTACGATTATTCTTAAGTAACACGCACCTTATACTTTTCCAATTACCTGAATGAGGACATGTAATCGTTTGCTAAATTACTCGATTCTACGCAACCGCAGCAGCGAAAATTCTACTGATCCATTTAAAAATAACGAACTTCTTCCTTAGAGAGTCTATAATGCTCGGATCACTTATATTTTGGGACTGCGTTTTTGTTAAAGAGAAATAAAATGCTTCGATGACACAGTCATAGACTACAATGCTAATAAGCTATAAATTACACGAAACTCGGATTCTAGTTTTTAATGTAAATTTTAATCTCCCGGATATGCAAATTACGTCGTTGAAAAGAAGAAAGCTTTTTGTCGCAAGTTTTCATTCATCAGGAGACCAGGAGACCGCGGAAATACACTTCATAAGATTGTTCCTCAAAATGTATCAATCAATGTTGAGAAGTGACGGAAGAAAAGAAGAAAATGGGAGATTAGCTGGAGACTGTTCTTTGTCAAAGTAATTGAAACAAGAATATTAATGAAGTTCTATAAATGTTAATACAATAAAACAATCAGCTAAAATATAAACCAATGACTCTCCGATGTTATACACTTTGAAGAATAAGAATGAAGGAAGGCATAAACTGAGGATGGAGTTAGGCATAATCAGAAAACGTTAGTACAGTTTTTCAAGAATTGGAATGTGGAAATGTAAGAATATGTATAAGGAGACAAAATGTACAACATCAGTGAAAAAGCAATAAGAATTAAACTCTTATACAGATTTTATATTATATTTGACTGTTTTATTTCATTAACATTTATCGAAATTATTTTAATATTTTCTTTTTTAATAAAGATAGATAATACCATTTGAGAATGTGTGATACTGCATTACCATAACGAAGTTAATTAAAAGCATCGTTAGAAGTCGGTCGCTCTGTTGCCAATTGTCTTTCGAATTTTTCGATTTTGACTTCAGATTCGGATAGAACATCAAAAGTAAGTAAAAGTTATAATAGGCACACATGTCCTATCTATTCAGACATCATCATTTTGACCATGTTCCCAAATAGATAGGACATATGCGCCTATTATAACTTTTACTTACTTTTGTGATGCTCTATCCGAATCTGAAGTCAAAATAAAAATAAATTGAAAAAATAATATTATTAATTAAAAATAATTGCTTTGCAAAGATATCTCCGCTCGAAACGCCTATTTCTAACTTCCAAAATGGTTATATTTGATTTTATCCTCACAAATATGAAACTTTGTAACTTCTTTTTTGAAGGTATTTTTCACTTGGGCGATAATTGATATCCGCTGATCTGAGATGTAACTTGTTTTTTTTATAACTCAATTTGCTATTGTCATTGTGCATTGAAGAGCAGAGTTAAGAAGGCATTTTCTTGTTTAACCTCAGGGAAATTCATTTGTGATTGTTTCATTAGGAAACTTACACATAGTCAATTCAAATAACAGTAAACACAAAAAAAACAACAAATAAATATTAACGTGCTCGAGTCCTTTTGGTCTTGTTATTTTCAAATTAGAATCAATTATGCATCCAGGTGAAAATTACCACCAAAAAGAAGAAAACTTAAATAATTTTGTTTTAAAGCTTTGGGAGGACAAAGTCAAAAATAACAATTTTTATATATTATAAGATAACCTCCAATATATATAATTCCATTTTCAGCATTTTTCCAGAAAAAAAATTAGAAGACCTTAGCACTTGAATTAGTTCGCACAATAAAATACTTCTCTTTCTTATAACGACTTTTGTACCACCCAGCATTGTGACGATTTTCGTTCAATAATCGAGAATGTTTCGAAGTAAATCCGCATAAATCGAATCCACGCATCTTGAAATCGTATTGGGACAAATTATAATATCAAGCTTAACGAAAATGCAAAGTAAATCAATAAAGGTCCATTCACTCACTCACTCATTAGCGTTTGAACAACAATAGGAAAGCGCAAAGCAGAGGACGATTTCCTTTCATTGTCACAGCAAAGAAATCAAACACACAGTCGCATCATTGTCTTACCTGCTCTCTCGGTTCCTCTCTTTTGCTCACTCGTCGGCAGCTAGCCTCTATTTAAAGCCTCTCGTGGCCCACTGACTCGCCGCCTTCCCATCGTTCCTTCGCCGGCTTTTTCAGGTCATAATCTTCACGGTTGCTATTGAGAAGGTGGGGGAGGAGGAAGAGGAGGGTCACCCACTGGGAGGATGAATTGGGAACAAAAATGTCTCATTCCAGGAAGAATTAAAGCATTTTCCAAAAAAGAATGACGTTTTTTAATGTTTTTTACCATCAGGAAACGAAATGACACAAGTTTCTTGATGGAAACAATTCGTTAAAGAAGGTCAAGTTTGATTATTATACATAATACATAATAATAATAATAATAATAATTCTAACAATAGTAATAACATTAATGACTAGATCTCTTGTTCCTTACATTTATGATGTTCTCTGCCTTTAAGAAAACAGTAATTAAATATTTTTTTATTCTATTTTTTTTTTTTTTTTTTTTGTAATTTTGTTTTGCTAGGTGAAAATCAAAGTGAAAACTTTTTTCGCGCCAACAACAGGTTTGCGCTTTCAAGAAGCAAACATTTTTGATTCTAAGAATATAGTTTGAATTTAACAACGGATTTGTATTGTTTAAGTAAATACGTTTAATATAAACCAGGTGAGATTTAACGATAATTCCTTGCATAAAAACTCTTACCCAAAGATATAATTTTGTATCTCAATATAATTGTTGGCTACCAAGGTTCAGGGTCACGTACGTGCCTCGCTTATCGAGATCGAGTCATAAATGACGTCACGTGCGCGTTTTGTTTTTGAAAATTGAAGTCTTCTTCCGGTATTATGATCATGTGACCATCCCAGTGGGAATAGGTTAAAAAATTTTTTTCAATAAGTATCCGCTAAGGAAATTAGAGCGATGGCTTTGATTCGTAAGTCTATCTCCATTAGGGAATTATGTTCTTCCTATGCTTTAGATAAAAAGTTCACTGTGTCTAAACACGAAGGAGATAAATATATTTTATATTCGATTTATATTTTATTTCGTTTTATTTCTTTATTTTTTTTTCTTTAATGCCTTCCTCCACTTTAGCCGCTCTCACCAGATTCCCTCTCTGTCGAGTGGAAAAAGTCGTGGTGGCAGTTGACCCTGTCACTGTGATTCACTGCAACGAATAAACATTTCCAGAAGCCAACCCGGAAGGAAATTCCTGCAAATATTATTAAGTATGCTATGTGGTTTTAAGCTTGACAGTGGTAATACAAAAAGAGGGGGTGGTGACTAAAGAGTATTACTCTTGGCCCATTCACTAGAGAGGCGGATGTCTCGGACGGATTCGATTCCTCTTCGCTCTTGGCCTCGATTCTCGAATCCGGGTTAATTGAACGGGAGACACACAAGGGAGAAGGGAGCCCTCAACCATCGACGACAACTTTGGAAATAACATGTCCTCCTTCTTCTATATCATTTGTATGAAACAAAACAGAAACATGACAGAACAACAACAAAAAACTAAACCTTGACCATCAACCATTGTTCTTTCAGAAGCGAGCATTCAACTTGTGAAGAGATTCACGGAATCTGTGAATTTCAGTTAATCATTTAACACAATGGATTCGGGTTTCCCCCTCGTCTAATAAGAGTAAACTTGAATGCGACTGGAATTATCTCGAAATTAAGTAATAATAATTATACACGAAACAGCTCATAAATATGAAAGATGAACTTCTCACTGAGGTGAGGCGAGGCGCATCGGGCGACATTCACATCTCACCGCGAATTATTTAAAACACCATATACAAAAAAAAATTCCTTTACTTTAACTCCTTTTTATAGCTATATAAAAACACAACACTCTATAACTCTCTTTAAAGCAACATAATCCATTATTTTATTTGCGAATCTATATTATACAGTGATATAGTGAGATTCAGAAGAAGTCTAACTCAGTAGAGATCTTTTTCTCTTAACTCGGTATCCTAAACTTGTTTTTAGATCATTTTATGAAATTTTAGAATTTGTAAAATATATGTATACAATGCTAAAGAGCTATCATTTACGCTGCTTTTCTATGTCAATTTCATTTCTACGAACAATAATGCATCCACAGAAACTGATTCCGGGAGTTATATAGGTAACGCTTAGCTAAACTAAATTATAATTACATATAGTTTCCAGTTGAGAATGCGCAAGCTATCATTATCAAAAGGAACTTTAAAAGTTCATGAGGAATTTAAATGTGAAGATATGAATAGCCAAATGTGTTCGATAGAATGTATGGATGAGTGAATTAGATTTT
>JAHWFO010045937.1:439662-502448 GCA_023313115.1 Rhysida immarginata | reverse complement strand
TTACAGCCATGGAGGCATTACTTTTCAGCCCACCCTCGTACTTTAAGATCGAAGAAAAGTAAATTTAACCACTCGGATGTAAAACTCAGGACGATTTCTTGTAGACCCAAGCGCTGGAGGCTTTTTCTAGAAGAAATTCTGCGCAAATGTTGACATTCGATGAACTCAAATCCAGATGATAGCATAGTCTTAGTTGAATATGATGGTAAGATGGCTGTTATGTAGGTGCTAAACGTTAGAGTCTCTTGACCAAACACAAACAGTTAAGAAATATCTTCATCTTCACTTTAATTCCCTTATAAAACAACTGACGATGCGATTTGACTGTCCACGAAAACGTTATTAAGATTTACGGTAGTTTTACGTTAAATTTTATTTTCATATTTCATTTCGTTACTATCATTTTCATGTTCTGCATTTATACAGAATTAAGGAACTGACATCGTTCCATTTAATTTATAATTCTCAATTTAACACCACATCCGACTGTGAGACCTTGTGTACCATCTGAGAAGAGACTCCAGATGGTAAACGATCTCAAAGTACATTAATTTTCATCTGTCTTCAAGTACATTCCACCTGTACAATTTTATTACATGGAAAAATATCACATTACTATACTTAAATTCCCGATTGAATAATGAGTGAATATCGCGGTTGGTATTTATATCTCTCTAACGATTAATCCAATTCATGCTTATAATTGAGTCTATGTATATATCAGGTGTCCCAAAAATGAGCGACGATTTGAAAAATCAATTAACGAAAAACGGAAGGCGATAGAAATGTACGGTTTGCTGCGTTCTGATTAGGAAACCAGGGAGTTTATCCGCACCATGTTTCAAAATTAGTTACAAAGTTTGTCAATAGATGGCGCTGCTGATGGGAAAACTATAAACAGTGTTTTCAAAATAACCACCATTTGCACCAACAACTTGGCAAGCATTGGCCTCCCTATTCGCCAGATTTAACGTCATGTGATTATTTTTCTTTGGGGGTACTTGAAAGACCAGGTGTATCGTCACAATCCACAAACTATAGCTGGTTATATCTTCGGACAACTGAGCTGGTAGCGCCCACAATCTGGTCGGGTGTAATTCCTCGACTACAAGCTTGAATGGATGCAATGAGCTCATCTCTGGTGGTGGGCGGATTGCTGTAGACCTCCTCCTTCAGTGTTACCCACAGAAAAAATCTAATTGGGTGAAGTCCGGTGACCTAGGAGGCCAAGCCATTGGACCACCTCTACCGATCCATCCGTCCGGATAATTGATATTCAACGTAGCTTCATCCGTCCATAAAATCAATTGAGAGAAATGTCTGTCCACCCTTTGAGCACTCACAGAATTCAACACGTTTCCCTGCATCTTCAGCCCCCAGTTCTTGTACACGGCTTACGTGAAAACCATGCCTACCCTCGCGTCTCAGTGTCCTTCGAATTGACTCTCTGGGGATGGCTATTTCGGCAGAAGCTCTTCGCACACTTGTGGAGGGATCGTTGTCAAAATGGTCGAGAACGATATCTCCTCTACTCAGGACATGATGGGCCTGTTGATCCCTTCCACGTCTGAACGATCCTGTCTCCCTTAGATCTTGGTGTACCCTCGAAAACACCTCCCGATGTGGTTGGCGCCTAATGAGGAAAATCATCCCCGTACAACCTGCTGGTTTCTGCAGCGTTACTAGCAGCAAGCCCATAGTAAAAATAAATGTCCGCATATTCTTCATTTGTGAAAACAAACGGCATCATGAACTTAGACGTTGTGTTGCACAATATGAGCAACTGCTCAAATCAACCGCCAAGTCTGACTTAGTCAATAAATTACCTTTCACACATGTTAGAAGTACGACGATTCCTCTTCCTGTTTGGCATATGCAATACAGGAAGAGTACATTTCAGAATAAATAGGTAAATCTACGTTTTTTCTAAGAAAAGACTAAATAAAAGAAAACAGATAAACGTCGATATCTCACACACGATCGAAACTAGATGTAATGTTTATAGGACATTTTTTTTTTGTTTCATAATTGACCTAAACAATTATGCTGGATAAATTTCGGTCACTCTGTATAATTTATTTCTGCACACTTTTGCCTCACTCTGTATTTTTGTGTGGATTCCTTTTCCTTTGTATCCTTGATAAACGCAGAAATAAAAGGCGAAACCGGTCGGAAATCTTTTGTGTTTTCCCAGTTATGTATTATAAAGCCTCTATCAACTTCACCTTCAAGCGAGTTCGCGATACATGACTTTTTTTTTTTGGGTACGCGCTACTGACGGCAAAGTAGGAGGTGGTCATAACATTGTGGCTCGACTGTGCACCTCATTTCCATTTTGATGAGCATTTTATATTAAAAAATGAATTATTTCATGAAGACATGGTTGTTTTCAATATTGGAAATTTCGGCAAATATAATTGAATCAATTCGTTCAACGAGTGATTAAGATTTATGCATGCGGTAAACCTCTCTTTTGGAATTCAATTGAATAAATCAATGCCCAATGCTTTACCAAGAATTCTATGCACAGTGAGACCTTGAAATGAAGATTTTAATTTCAATTTAAAAAATCTATAAACTCAGTACATTTTGATATTAGTTCACCTCCCATTTTATTTGGTTGGATTTCAGTTGACAGTGAATATGATAAATAAATCAGCTGGTCCAAATTTTCAAAAATTGGCTTAGCATACGTTCTCCTATATTGCGCGGTGAACTTTCAAATGCGAATGGTAAAGTGACAAGAATTATGGTTTGCTAATTGGATAAGCTTTCTGCTTCGGTTGCTAAACGGTCGACATTAAGCATCACTAACTTCTTGCTTGTCTCTCTTTGTCAGTTTCATTTTCTCCACTCTGTGAATGTCTTTGTTTCAGTCTTTCTTACTGTCTTCTTGCTTCTTTTTTATTTCAAATTAAAAAAAATTTCAATCTGCAATGTATGAATGAATATTGTGGATTGAAAATTCATGGAAAACGTGATGATTAATGAAATCTATACATTTTTTTGAATTTTATGCAACAATGAAAATGAAGCTCATTACGTAACATTGATATGAAACATGGCCCATGCACGACTGGTCACTTCACTACACGCGACAGCGTTTTACACTTTGACCATAAACATGGAGAAGGGGAAGCATGGAGATAGGAAGGGGAAGTCACATGCTTAATGAGTACTTGGGATTTGAAAAATTATGTCCATAACATAATCAGTTTTTCCATATTCGTACTGACTGAAAATTAAGTAATTGAATTAAGGCATAAATCGAAATAAAATAACTTCGTATTGTTTCCCAGCATAGCTATTATTGAAAGTTTGCATCAAACCTAGCAAGCCTCATTTCATTTCCTAGAATTCTTTGGTGGGGTGTCAAAGGCAATGGCACGATCGCAATTAAATGTGTGAAAAATAAAAGACGATAAATCTCATTTCGATTTCAATTCCAAAATATGCACAATAAAATATTTAATATAGTTAAAGCTCGTAGCGACATCTGTTGATGTGGTTTAATATGAAAAAACAATTGACAGAGAAAGTTAGCGTCATCTGGGAGCCTAGCAGCAGACGAACTTTCAAGATGAACAAACGAAAAAGAAAGCCTTGTATTAATTGAATCACACATCACCAGATGAATAGAAGTTATCTTAGTCCTCTACAATTACAAGAGATACTCAAAGTGGTTGCCATCATCTTCCAGATTTAACTGCTGCTTGGGCAAAGTTGGCCAAAGTGTCCTATGGTATTGCTGGACATGCCGTTTCAATTTCTTCCGAAGGCCACCAGTATAACCGTTTTCTTTGATACACGACATTCTTTACGGTTCCCCCAGGTAGAACTCCAAAGGAGAACTTAATCCTAGCCAGCGTGCTTACAAATTCTTATCCATGTATGATCTGTAGCGATTCCGATTAATCGCTAGCTCTCTACGTGGGGTAGAAAAGGGAAAATAATTAACCCTTACCCTCCCAAAAAATAAAAGAAAGGCAAAAACTCCGCACCCTAACTTATAAACATTTTAACCCAAACTATGAGCGAACCCCCTAAACCAAGGACGAGCGTAATCAGAGTTAGTCAGGTAATTTCCCTATACCGCCACCCCAATTGCTAACCTGGTAATTATTAATTAAACCATCCCCCGCCCTCTCATTATAAATTATCTCCCACCTGAAGATAGAATCCTTCAGACGCCTCCTCCACTCAGGTGAGTGAGACGTATGAAGTTTTGCATGCAGTGTGAAATAGAAAGACAGGAGAGTGAGGCTGAAGATTCCGAAAGAACAAGGTACACAGGATTTATTTCACCCAGAAAGTACAAAATACACAAATTAATTCTTGACAATACAGGGGTGCGCAGTCGACCCAGCGCTGTTGCACAGACGTAAGCTGGGTGGAATTGTTCAAGGGAAAATAAAAAGGAACAGCTCCTGACGGGACCCTTGCTGAGGGGGAGGTGACCTGCAAATAGATTAAAAGAAATAATACAGGGGTAATTGAAACCTAGATTAAGATCCCAAACGTCCATTGATCCCAAAAAACGACCCAAGACGAGGAGAAGGGAGGCTCAAGGAAGAAAAAAAAAGAAGAAAAAAAACAACGGAAGAAAAGGGAAAACGAACACACTAAATTGTTACACGCCAAGCACACACAAAAGACTGCAACAACAGAAATACCAGCGGATCAATAAAGCTACACATCGGGAACACGCAGTCGGCAAAACCGTTATCGAGTGTTAAGATGCGGAATGTTGAAACAGCGCAGGAAAAGCCAAATGCCGGCGAATTGTTGCGAAGCTCGATGAGCGCTGAAATCAGATTGATCAGCACCAGGATGGTCGTTGGCAGATTGCCCAAGCTGACACGCAGTAATTGTCTGCAACAGATCATTAAAGTAATTTCCACGATAAGTCTCAGTAAATTGGAAAACACTTAACTGAGGGGTGCTGCTCTTGTTCGGATTCTTCAGTATTCTTTCTCCTTTGCGAATAGCGGGTTTTTATCTGCTTGGAATGATGAAATGGGACTTCTGACCGAGAGAGAGTTCGAATCCTCCATCTTCATGATTCGTTCCATTTGACGCACGGTAGCCATCACGAGGACAAAACAAAAAATTCTTGAGAAGTTCATAATGTTCATAACGTAGCCGCCCAGAGCGGGATCCTTCCTAAATAACGCATTAGGTAACATCAGTCCAAATCAAATCCTTCACGGCAAGTCAGGGACTAAGCCTTACCCAAAAATCCTATCCACACCAATGATTTTCTGGATAGCCATCTCACAAATCATGACTAGCCGCAATTGCACTTCGAAAGGACACGTCTGCTTTGTCCGACACCCACATAAAAAAGCCCCGAAAAGAAGCCGGGCGCAAGCGCAACAATAAGGGAACACGTTCCCCTCAGCAAAGGCAACAATCCAAGACGTTTACCGCAGGTCGGTGTTCCTTTAAAACAATTCCTTTATTGCTAGAGTAATAAGAAAGGAAGAAAAAAAAAAAATAATTTTTTTTAAATAAATTAGACGAACAAGAATATCAAAACTTAACAAAACATAATATTTCTCAAAAAATTAAACGAAAAAACAACTCACAGAAACCAAAAAAAACACCCAAAGAATGAAATTAACTAAACAGTTTCCGCCCTGTGAAGGGGTCTGAGGAAACGAACAAAACGAAGTAGAAATTTGTTAATCCCCAAAAATTTTCCCTTTCCTTTTTACTAAAAGAGTTAAATTAATTACCAGCCTTTTAAAAGGCTGTAGACCTGACTCTCCTGTCTCTCTTAAGCTCGAAGGAAGAAAATACCTCACACTGCGTTTCCCACCGAAACTCCGAATCGAGAAAAAAAAAAACAGTTAATCGCAGGAAACGTGCCTACTCATGAATCAATCAATAAATTAAAACTTAGCGTCTCCGTGGGGAAGGCATAATCTTCTGCCAGGGTGTTGTCCAAAAAGGAAGCGTACGACCATCTCATATCAAAACTTGACGCCAGAACGCGTCGCGTGCACCTTTTAATAAACAAGGGAGGGCACATTAACCCTTTTGAGCCATCCATGGACAACAACACAGGCAAACCGCCCCAAAAAGAAGATTGCTCCCACGGGGAACGCTACAGATCGCACGTTTCAGTGAGTTGTGTGGTACGCCATTCCATTTCAAGAAAACATTAGAAATTGGGACGGTATATGGCAAAAACTTGAATACAGGATTGATGTATGCAGCGTCACCAAGGGTGACATATGGCACACCTATAAGATACGAACAAAACTTGGAAAGATTCTCTATTCGTTGATACGAGCGTTTCCGCTACGTCTACCTTGGTACTGTTCTATTGACTTCGAAACCCAGGAAGGAATTATGAACCACCCTTATAAGGAGATGACCATTTCAACAAGTAAAAACAAAAACAGAAAACTCCTGAAGGAATGCGAACTTTGTGCAAAGACAGAGAATTGGATGCTCGGATCGGTGCAGCAAGCTGTGTCAAACGCGAACTGTGGCGTTCACTGATAACCAAACGTGAGCTAGGAAGTAAAGCCAAGTTCCTGGTTTTCAAATCTATCTTTGTCCCCATTCTCACCTATGACTCTTGGGTAATGACCGAAAGTGTGCGATCGCGGGTGCAAGCTAATGAGATTCCTGAGATATGTGGCAGAGGACTAACGAGAAGCAGGACAGGCAACTGAAGAACTTTGTGAAGTAACACCTTTTCAAAAATGTTAAATATTGCAGAATTATACATAGACACATCAATTTGCGTTTCAGTCTAGAGTTCCTAAAATTAAAACTCCGATTTGGATGATTATTTTTGTTTTGTTTGTTTTGTTTATGCTGAACAAGTTTGCAATTGGGTTTTTTTTCTCTATCTCTTACGGTTTTTGAGATAAATTTTGAATGTGTCCTAATTTGCATATTTGGGATGATGAAAAGTGCACCATGGGATAGGCCACCCACAACTTCCTATTCATTGGATTCATCAAAATTGACATATCTGCTTCGGTTCAAAAAATAAAAGGGGGGTTCAGACTTTTATATTCACCCTGTATACAGGGTGTAACTTAATTCAGGGACAATAAGTACCTAGCGTGATCCTTTGCATGATTACAAACTTAAAGTTTCCTATGCAAAATGTTCAAAACCCAAATGTTAATGGTCTAAACATCACGCGAAGTTTGCTCAAAACTAGTCGAAAACGTCATTTAATCTCAATAATTGCCGCCGATTTAATTGTAATCGCCCCTTTGAATGTAGTGAACTGCTGGTGCGGAAAGTTCATAAATGACGTAACGACGCAATTTAAATTTTGTGTTTTCGACATTTTCGATAAGGAACTTTAAGTTTATAATCATGTAAAGAATCACGCTAGTTGCTTATTGTCGCTGAATTACGTTACACCCTGTATATCAATACAGGGCTGTTCGGCATTCACATCAATCACATCTAGTGAATGTGTTGTTTGCTTTATGACTTCAAGGTGGACTTGTCAGCAGCAGCATAGAGTCGCCGAATGTGTCTTGCGTTTGGGGATGATGCTGTGAATGAACGCACTGCAAGGCATTGGTTCCAGAAATTCAGGTCGGGAGAATTTGCCATTTCTGATGAACCCCGCAGTAGTCGACCACAAGCCTTAGATGACCAGACTCTGAAAACGGCCATAGAGGAGGACAGCAGTTTAACATGTGGTGAACTTGCCAGACGGTACCAGGTTTCTGATGAAACAATTAGACGTCACCTGTACAGACTAGGAAAGACGTACAAGTTGAGAAAATGGGTATCTCAGACATTGTCGGAATCCAACAAGAATCAACGAGTGACAGCCTGCATGTCGTTACTTTCTCGACATCGAAACGTGACAAAAAGTGGGTCCTGTATGAGACTCCTAAGGGTTCCAAACATTGGTTGTCATCCCGGGACACCGTGCCTTACACCTCAAAGCCACCCCTACACCCACGCAAGATCATGCTCTGTCTGGTGGACTAGACGCCAAATGGTTCACTACGATCTGCTATCAACTGGCCAAACCATCACTGGGGACCTGTACTCCCAGCAGTTGGAGCGTGTGCAACAGGCATTGCAGCAGCAGGAGCCAGCATTGGTGAATTGCAAAAGGGTACTCTTCTTTCATGACAATGTCCGGCCACATGTGGTGCAGGTGGCCAGGGAAACCATAAAACGGCTTAGCCGGGAAACTTTGTGTTATCCACCTTACTCACCAGATCTTGCTTCAACGGATTTTCACCTTTTCTATTCTCTGGACAACCATGTTCGTGGAAAATCCTACACCAATGATACAGACCTGCGAAAGGCACTCACGGACTTCTTTGAGTCTAAGACCGGCAAATTTTACAGCCAGGGGATTGATCAACTGGAGACACGTTGGCAGAAGGTGCTAGATGCCAATGGGGATTACTTTGGGGACTAGCAATACGCTACTTTTTGTGTACATCATTTTGTTTTCCGTAATTAAAAACCGGCAAGAACTTTTGTGGTTACCTGGTATATTAGCATTGCTGAATTTTCTTGATTATCACCGAAATGGGAGGATTTTTGTATTTCGGGCACATACGTGGCTGGAATGACATGTTTCGGGCACATACGTGGCTGAATTGACGTGTTTCATCAATATTTTACATCATAGTGTAATGTACAGTTTACTGCTTGTCTTACGATTCTTATTATTTTCTGAATTTCGTATTTATTTCATTATTTTTTTTTATTTCATGTTATTTACCCATTTATATGTTTTTTTTCTTTAATTTAATCTATTTTACATTGCATTAATTTCTGCGAAATATTTATGCTTCGAATGAAAAATTAAAGCAGTCCATATAAAAAAATGGACTAACAAAAACATTTGATAAAAAATTCAAACATTTATTTATCATTAACAAAAAGTAAACACGTAGTAAAGTAAAAATTAAAAAAAAAAAGTTCACGTGCACAAAATAAAGATTCGTTGCTTCATCATGCAACTTATTCAATAAAGAATAAAAGCAATTTGCTTAAATTACAGTCTAAAGATTCATACATATAAGTCCTGGGAGTCCTCTTAAAATACATCATCAGATTCATCACACAGCAACGAATTAGGCGTTTCTAATTGAAACTAGAAAAAATTGAAACGTTGTTTACATTCTCATACATTCCTAAGCCATGTTAATCTTTAGTAATGCTGACTCTAATTTTTTGTCCAATTAACCATTTTCTGAACCATTCATGAATATGTAGCATGAAATCTCGTTCTAATTGATCAATGATATTACATAATCCTTTTGTTAGTACACATAAGAAACCAAAATTATTTATTTTGTCACTACATATTTTAAAGTAAGTAAACAGAATGTCATAGTTGTGTCTAGATAGCATTTGTATATCACTAACAATCTGGTTATCTATCTGCTTTAGCTCATCTGACTTTTCCACCTCTGAAAATAATATCAGCAAACTATCAAAATCTTTTTCACAATTAGTGTTACAACCAATGGAAAGTAATAATGAATTAACTAACGTCTGCATGTGTCCTGAACTTCTGTTCTGCTTGGATTTTCCCTGAACCCTTCCCTACCCGAATTATAGAAAAAAGATTTTCCATTGTGTCCAAGTTGCCCAGTTAAAAAAAAAAAAATCAAAGCTAAAATTACTATCTAAATGTTCCCAAAGCTGTATCACACCTGATGTAGTTATTTCCAGATCTTTTAAAGTTGAAATATATATACAGGAGTATTGAAATGCCAATCGTCTAACTGTTTTAAAAAATACCTCAAAATTTCCAAATATTTTTAATAATCTCAACTTTTTTTTATTGATTGAGGAGCCTTTAAACAAACTGCATTCATGCAGTCTAACCAATCATTCATTAAAACAGCAGTTTAGCCCTAAAACTGCCTGGCTCTAAATTTTCGACTTGATAATTACTAAAAGCAAGTAAAGTTGCTCCTAAAATTTGGCTGAAGTATTGGGCTGACAAAGCTACACTCAAGCTAAAATAGTTTAGCAAAATAAATCGCCTTGGGCATATTCTTTGGGGATTTTTAAAATCTAACTTAATAAAATCTATTACGTGTTGCCACTTAGCTATGATTTCGTTCATTTTGAGCTTGTATTTTTTAACTTGTTTCGTAAACACTTTAAGAAAAGTGGGAGACCAAATAAAAAAAAAATGCTCATTATGAAAATCACTTGTGATGCGACACTTGCGTTACTTACCCCCCTGGTCACATATGATGGCAGTTACTATAAAACCTTAATTTTGTAAATAAAGAAATTAAACTGGAGCTGATCCTGTAGCATGTTTACTAAGAGAACTTGCCAGAATTTCATTAAAAACAGTATCTAACTCTCATATGAAAACGACCTTTTGACAGTTCTTGTTGAACCAGTATCTAACTTACCACCTAAGAGAAGGTAAATGGAAAATATTCATTAACAATTTGTAGGTTTCAGAGCTACTAAAGTACAATACAAGAATCATGTGGTTCTTTTTCCTTGTTCAGTCCTGTATTTCCATTTTTTACCTGAATTAATGAAGTCAAATTGAGTAATAAATGTGACCTGGCTAGCTCACATTAGTCTTCACAACACTTTTTTACAAGAGAGGACTTACTTCTGTTACTCTCTATTTTCTTTAGTTATTTGTTCAACTTCACACATAGTCTTGCACACTACTTCCGCTTTTTTTTTTTTTTTATATATTGCTTTTTTTAGATGGTGATGGTTAGTCGAAAGGTTCTTTTGAAACCTGAAATTTATAATTAAGCAAGGGCTTAAAAAATTGCAATAAAACTTTCAGGTTTTCAGGATTGAAAAGCTTATAAGCAGTTTAACAACATGTGAAGTGCTGATAGATTAAAAAAAAAAAATAAGATGTGGTCACCACGCGACTTTCTTATACATAAAGTCCTAGTCCAAATACAGAAAAAAATAAAACAACTATCCAAAATGGCTACAAAATTTTGAAAAAGTTTGTGAATAAAAGTTACTTCAAATTAGCTTCTAAACACTTTGGTATAGATTCCAAATTTTCCTATACCATCTTCTTTCGCCTGTATTAGCAAAAAACAGGATTTTGTCAAGAGTAGAACTGGTACTTCCGGTTGGAATTTTGAAAAATTTTCTTTACAAAGGTTGTTTAAAATTAGCTTCTGAACACTTTTGTATACTTTACAAATTTTCGTATTTTGTCTTATTTCGACTGGGCTGGTACTTCCGTTTGGAATTTTGAAAATTTTTCTTAACAAAAATTGTAATTGTAACGCTTTTTAGTCCCTTCAAAATTTTCATAAACGCAATGGTTAACGAGATATTTCAAAATTTATATTTTGGCGCTGGAGTAAACTGATACTTCCGGTTCACCGATTCCACTGGAAAACTAATCAGACCTCCCGAGGAAGATTATAATTTTAAGTTTAAAGTTTGGTCTCGATAGCTTTAGCCGTTTGGACGCTATCGTGGACACACACACACACACACACTGACACAGACATTTTCCAAAAACCACATTTTCGTAATCTAGGAACCCTAAAACGTGAAGATCAGTGAAAATCTGGAGGTCGAAATTTTTCGTGATTACAAAACTTCCTTATACTATGTGTAAGAAAGTAAAAAAGACTCGTTATTTGCCTTTTGTGAAGTGGAAGGTGATGGATTGAAAACTCTGGTCACGACTGATATTAGTCTATTTGTTGGTTGAAAACTTGTGGAAGTTGAGATGTTCCTCCATGATGATTTGAAAATGGTTGACATTGTTTTTTTCTTCGTAGAGTTACTGATCGCGACATAACATGTAATTTTTTTTTCACTTTGTCCGAACTTTCAGTTAGCAGATCAAACCTTGCAGCTGCTGTTAATTACCCTTTACACCTATAAGTTCATAAAAACGTATCAATTAATGCACATGTAATGAACAACAAACCTAATAACACAGCATTTTCTTTTAATGATCGAAACTTGAACAAGTTAGCAATAACGTTATTATTTTTATTTAAAATAAGTACAAAGAGAGAAGCGAAACCACTATTCCACATGTATAATTTTTAATGACTCGTATACGCATTTCATGGGGGTGGCCGTGGCCTGGTTGTCTCGTCGGTTGGCTCGCTGATCGATGGAGTTAAGCAACTTCAGGCACGGCCAGCTGCTGGCTGGGTGACAGCCAGTGGCTTGAGGACCACTGCTGGGTGGGACGGCTATTTGGGGCACAGCTGTTGGGGGACTTTAGTCTGACCCATTTGCTGAGTCACCATTTGGATGTCCAGCAGCTGGTGATAGCCACTGGTTTGTTCGTCCGCCAGCAGCTCTTCCATCGTGAACTCCCCGTGCTTCGGAGGGCACGTTAAGCCGTCGGTCCCGGCTGCTACTGTCATCTCGTAGCAGTCGTTAGTTACTGGGATGGCGGAAAACTCCCTCGAAGGAGTAAGTGCCGCAGATAATCTACCCTCTGTACAAGATAAGATACCCATTTCATTGACAGGGTCAACTTCTCGTTCTCGAAAAATGTTCGATACCCTGGTAATATCTGGGCCCGTGTATGTAAAGGCAACATAGGTTTTGGGATCGGGATCGTCTTGGACTTGTTCTTAATGCGAAAATGGAATACGTGATATCATACCTTTTACACTTAGTCATATGTAAAAAGTATTATTTCTATCTTGTCACACAATATATCCAGTTTATAATTGATACTCTTACTCATAAAATACGATGTTTATTCAACAGCTGTTCAAAAGTTGAAGTTGCCTCTGTGCTACATTTTCTAATAATAAAATAAATTGCGGTATTATACGGTTTGGAAAATCATTGAGGGGGATGGGTCTAGCGCAGCGTTACATAATTTTCGAAGTGGGGGTCCGGACGTGCGTTACGGATGCGTTACGTAATTTATTGACGACCCTTATGATTTTGATTTTAACTCTACAATTTATTTATTAGAGAATATTAAAGAATTAAACTACAAAAAATTACATCTTTCTAAACTTTTGAAATGATGGTATGAATTTCTTTTTATTTTTCTCCACCATCAGAATGTTTTCGTTAAATAAAAAAATATCATTTAAACGTAATTAAGTAGCGGAAGAATGGTGGAACTACTTATTAGTCTCACAATGTCCGTCTGTCCCTTTCATAATTTCTGCATTTTTTGAGGTAGAAGGTTGAAATTCGGAATGTAGCTTACTGTACATCTTCACTATTAGGTTTGGTTTTCATTGCCCACTGCGGTCGCAGTTTCGGAAGTAGGAGTTAGAGGTGACCAAAAGATGTATGTGCTATCTGTAGGGGGATCAAAAGATCTCAGCGCTTCCGCTATCTCCTCGGGAGGATTAATTTCTTGTTAATTGCATGTGTTATATATGTTACGGTAAATATGAAGAAAAGGGGAATATATATAATAGCCGGTTATTATTCATAATCACCGTTTACAATGGGAAGTTTGATAAATAAACTTCAATTTATTATTTTTACCGGTGATTTTAAAAAATTCCCAAAAGGAGTTGGCTTCTTTAATAAATCGTTCTTGAAAACGCAATTCGCAAACTCATATGCGGTGCAACAAATCCAATTGCCACTCTTGCGTTTTCTTTTCTCCAAAAACTAACAAAAAAACCTGAATATGTGTACAAAAAATACGCCAACAGTGCTCGGATTGAACTGTGGCAAGACTAATTCGTTTTTCTATTATCTGTGGGCAGTAAATCTGTTTCCGAGAGCGCTCACGCGCCCTAGAGTCATACATACACCCTGGTTATTGCATGCAGGATAGTGCCAACAGTATTCTTTTAATTGATCGGCTGTGTGCGCCAACTGACGGGAAAATTTGTAATCATATTGTTGAAATGCTTATAAGTTAAATTAATACCATTTGTTCTCGACGAGTTGATAGCTCAGTGGTAAAGACGTTGATTGTTAACCAAGACATCCAACTATCCCAGGATCGAATTCCATCGCCGGAGAAAAAAAATTGTAGGACCAAAAACAACATTGGTAAGTAGTTTAAAATAAACAAAGAAATATAAATAAGTCGAAAATAGAGCATGGGCAGCAAGAGAGAGAGAGAAGGTAGTAGATGGGGGAGAAACAAGAGAGATAGCCAAAAGAAAGACAAAAAAGGGGAAAAAATTCTTTTCTGCCAAATAAAACACTTTTCTGCCCACACTTTTCAAAACAGTCGCCCACTTTTAAAATCCTGGCTGTAGATGGCGCAACTGTTCGATTCTGAAAAAACGCAAGAACAATAATCTTGCGAATATTGAACACCGATCACATAAAACGTCCGGAAAATGTGATTATATGAAGACTATATATCAAATTTACCACACAAAATGGTTATTATACATAATCACCGGCTACTATATATAATTCCCGGATTCATCACATTTACCCTAGCATATACATTGAACGTTCAATTTATTAGAGACACCCCGTTAATAGCGTG
Source organism: Rhysida immarginata (assembly GCA_023313115.1). Taxonomy (NCBI): domain Eukaryota; kingdom Metazoa; phylum Arthropoda; class Chilopoda; order Scolopendromorpha; family Scolopendridae; genus Rhysida; species Rhysida immarginata. Next base: position 488,020 of record JAHWFO010045937.1, on the reverse strand, counting down.
TTGCGCCTCCTTTAGCGGCGAAAACTTCCTGAATACGTGCTGGCATGGATTCAGCAAGATGCCGAAACCGTTGCGAAGGAAGAGCAGCCCAGGCTGATATCACAGCGTCCCGTAATTGGTGCAGGTTGGACGGTAGTGTGGGAAGGCGTCGGATGGTTCTCTCCATAAATGCTCGATCGGATTGAGATCGGGCGATTGAGCTGGCCACTGAAGCAGGTGGAAGTCCGCGTCATGTTCCTCGAACCAGTCCAAGACCATTCGAGCACGGTGACAGGGAGCATTGTCCTGCTGAAACTGTCCGTCACCACCAGGGCAACAGTGTTCAGGTAGTTTGTCGCATTCAGAGATGTGTCTACGGATATCAGAGGACCCAGTACGGATGTCCCAAGAGAAGATATCCCAGACCAGCACTCCTCCTCCACACGCCTGTACGGTTGTCTGCTGACAGGATGGGTCCATGGCCTCGTGCTGTCTGCGCCAGATGCGCAGTCTGCCGTCCCCATGATGAAGTAGGAACCGTGATTCGTCGGACCAGGCGACCTTCTTCCACTCATCCAGTGTCCAGTGGCGATGCCTGTGTGCCTATAGCAGGTGCGCTTTCCTGTTTTCCGGTAACAGCGACGGTACCCGTACTGGCCGCCTGTTGTTAAACCCAGCTCGGTGCAAGATACGCCGCACCGTGTGCTCCAGAAATGGGTTGGGATGCTCCCTCATTGAATTGCGCTGCAATTTCTTGGGCTGTTCCCGTCCCGTTGCTGTGGATGATTCGTGCCAGTCGCCATTGGAGGTTGGAGTTGTGTTTGTTGGAGGTTGTTTTTTGGCATAACTGCCATTCACGGAATACCCTTGACACTGTTGCACGGGAAAACCCGAGGAGGTTCGCGGTTTGCGAAATGCTCAACTGCACCCGTCGAGCTCCAACGATCATGCCTCGTTCAAAGTCGGTCATATCCTTGGATTTACCCATATTCAGTCCACTTCTGCTGCTGACTGCAACTTGTGACCCAATGCATCCCTTTTATACACCGCTTCGGCCTGTTCCATTGTTTGGGTGTCACTGGGAGGCCGTAAGAGGTGTCTCTAATAAATTGGTCGTTTAGTGTATATTTTGTTGTTTCAATGAAATAATTTTTTCAACCAGGAAATATTCAAGAAATTGACTGATATGACGCCAATAACTTTCTAAACTTATGAAAAACATTTTTTTTTTCCACTGAGATTACAAAGATATATTTTTGATTGCTTGGAACCAAAAAAAAAAGTAGAAATTCTGCTGTATTCGTGTATAATCATGCTTTATGAATAACGTTGAAAACTTTAATGTAAATCTCCTCTGAAATGAAAATTTTGTGAACCTCGGGATTACAGATCAAGCAAAGTCTTAGTAGGCAGGTGCCCTGCTAGGTCAAATAGATCCAATGGTCATTTAACATCCTCGACACCCAATACATCCACGAAGACCTTAAGCTGGGAAATTTGGAGCATTTGCTTCGGTACCATAAGGAGGGACACTCATTCCTTGGTAAACATCCCTCTTCTGGACATCGTCATTTCTCCACTACCCACGTAGATCATTCAATAAGGTTTCGTGCTTATGCAAAGGCTATGGTCCCGACCTTCTTCATTCTAACTTCGAGAGAAAAACTGATCGAATTGCGCAGCATCTTACCTCTTCCCATTTAAACCTTTCTAAAAATTTCAAACCACTAGTGAGGTGGCGGCAAATGAATGAAGCGTACAATCTGGAAAGAGCTAACATTTGAAATGAGCTTCCGCATAAGTAGGATCAGGGATGGATGAAAGGATGTATCCATTCAAATTCCTTAGCAACTAATCTTAATGCCAGCAACCATTCTTAAGCCTTTCGAGCATTTTATTAACCAATCACCGGTTGGCTCCCTGGATGCTGCTGGCCACATTGACTCACGTCGCGACTTCCCTTCACTACAAGGTCGATGGCGTTGTATCTTTATCCAGGTATGTGAGGAATTGATGTGCGTGATTACATTAAGTATTTAACTAATCTATTTCACAATTACATTATTTAAGCAGGAAACTTATTCTTTTAATTTTCCTAATCACCAAAAATACTTTAACACTAGAAAATTGTATTTGTAAAAACTTTTCATTTCTTTGAAGAAAACAACCTTTACTCACTTGGAGCCGTGTAAACGCAATGGCATTTTTTCGCTGCAGGAAATGAAAGATAATAATGAAATGCAGCATCCAATACTCTAAATGTATAATAGCTATATGGCGGTTTCATATGCATTTTTTGACATTTTTGATAATTATACACAATCATAATCATTTACAAGTAACAACAACATAGTTAGCGGGAATTTTTTTTTTTTTTCTCTTTAGTCTTGGCAAATGATATGGTTAGTGGTCGTAAATTTTTTGCGACAATTACCAATCCTTTTCCATGAAAAGCTAATTCTTGTAGATTACTCATTTGTTATATGCTAATTGCACAGTATTTTTTAAATTAAATGTAAATTTAATGTATACTTAAATAAGTCGCAAATTGCAGTGAAATGTGTACCCGTGGGCGATAGGTTGAGGTCAAATTTCCCTCCCTCCCTCTAGCGGAGAAAATTTACGCAAAACATTTAGCAACAAACAAATAAATAAATAAATAAATTATTATTATTACACTAATATAAATTTTAATTTTACAATTTTTACACGATAATTTTAATTCCAATAATTTCTTTGTGTTAATAATAAAATTGTTTATATAAAATATGAGTTTGTGTTTTTAAGAACTTTAAATTATAAACAAGTTTTTCATTCTCTTATTGCTCATAGGAAGCAATCTATTCTAAATAATCTACTGTAGAATCTTAACGGTTTCAGGAAATGAATTTGAGGCCAAAATTTTATTTAAAAAAATTACTTTAATATTACAGAGTAAAAAAAATAATAATTCAATTTTTTCCAAGAAGGCGCTCTAGCTGTGACGTAGAAGTAACATTAAATTTGAGAATTTAAAGTCTAGTTAAAATTACTAATAAAGAACGGAAATTCATTTAATTCTTTCCAAATTTACGTCTTATTTTATTGCTAACGCAGTACAATGATTGAGATATTGAGCCTCGCCTAAGCAATTATCACGTGCATGTGCCATGTCAACAATGCTTAAAAGATGAACAGACAATAAGAGTGTATTCATTCTTGACGAATCGATTGTTATATGAAATGCCATTGGCTTGGTAATCTTTACGGTCACTTAAATATCACGTAAATTCGACTTGAAGGGGGCTACGAAAAAGCCATAAAAGTTGATACAGCCGAGCTAAGTAACTTGATGGCCATATTTCTGAAAACAGAATTTGAAAAAGCTAATCCGTTTTCAAGTTATCGTGCAAACTGCAGATGGCCGGATAAACGTACAGATCAAGCATGCATTCTTATAAGTAGGTTTTTGCTAAAGCTCCTAATAAAAAGCTATTTAACCACAATGTAACATAGATGAAGGGAACCAACGAAATCACTTAAAGAAACAAGTAAAATGTAAAAAACAAAAAAATGTAAAATATTTTTAAAATTTCCAAACAAATATTTGGGGTGCAAAAGGTTCTTTAAAATACCGTATTTACCTGACTATAAGACGACTCGATTATAAGGCAACCCCACTTTTTTAAGGTAAATTTTTGGGTAAAAAAATTTTAATGAAAGAGGAAGCAAAAATACTTATTTAAAAATTAAAACAACTTCAATTGAAATATTTTTTGATTTAAAAAAAAAATTTTAAAAATGTTACCGCATCGATCCATACCTTAAGCTTGAAAACTTGCTGCGATATGTGAATGGGAATGATATTTTTTCCAAGCACTTGAGCAAGGGGTGGCCGTGGCCTGGTTATCTCGTCGGTTGGCTTGCTAATCGATGGAGTTCAGCAACTTCAGGCGCGGCCAGCTGCTGGCTGGGTGACGGCCAGGGCTTGAGGACCACTGCTGCTGGGACAGCTCTTTGGGGCACGGCTGTTGGAGACTTTAGTCTGACCCATTTGCTGAGTGACCAGTGCTGGTTTTCCAGCAGTTGGTGACAGCCACTGGTTTGTTTGTCCCCCAGCAGCTCTTCCATCATGAAACCCCCCCGTGCTTCGGAGGGCACATTAAGCCGTCGGTCCCGGCTGCTACTGTCATCTCGTAGCAGTCGTTATTTACTGGGATGGCGCAAAACTCCCTCGTAGGAGTAGGTGCCCCCTCTGTACTAGAAGCACTTGAGCACCATTAACTTGCAAAAGTTGACATATCTGTCATCCGTAATTTGCGATTTTAAGACAACCCTTTTTTTATTGACCCTTTAATTTAGAAAAAAAAACATCTTATAATCAAGTAAATACGGTAAAAAAGAGAAAATCAAACCCATTCAGGATAAATAAATAAACACTTATATAAAACAATATAAATATTTTTTTTTTGAACATAAAATAGAAAATAATACAACTAAAAGGAATTATAAAAATTACAGTAAATTTGACATGTACAGATTCCTCTTGTTGAGATGAATATTTCTATAAATAAATTGTATGGCTATCATGAGCCATTTAGGGGTGGGGGGTGCTGCCCCTATTCTCCTAGTGGTGGGAGGGTCCCCATGCAACAGAATTAGTTGTCAAGATGGTCAATTTCGGAGGGTGGGCTGCAGGGTGGGTCCAAACTGATGCTTTATTCTCAATAGATGGTTCGCGAATGCAGATTTCCCATCATTATTAATCCATGCCCTTCTGTGTTCACTAAATCATTCTTTGAACATTCGTTTTTTGTGAAACCGATGTAAAATTATCCACATGTGGGGCAAGTAAGTTTATACACACCCATATGCTGTGTACTTATCATTGCAGTCCATTGTCTTCCTGAGATTCAAAGCAAACTTACAATTGTAAAATACTGAATAATCAAACCAACTTCGAGAAGAACCCGATCCTAGACATTGTCAATGACATCATGAATCGTCTATTTGGAAGACATTGTGCGTAACATCACACAGCCAGTCACAACCTCTGTGAATTTCATTCATAAAAATTTTTTGTTCTTTGGTATATTGCACATTTTTGTAAAAAGTTTTATCCTTTTGTATATTTCACACTTTTGTTGCTTATCTGTTTGTTAGCCCATCAATCAGCTCCTTGGTTTGTGACCTGCCAAAGGTGGGCACAATCCCATAATTTGGCAGCTCGGGCCTGCTCCATTTTAGTTGTCCTTTGCCTTGAGGATGAAGTTATTTCGAAACACGTAGCTAGATTAAAGATGCTACCATATTGCTAATTCTGGACCCTTTATTTCTCTATATCAGATTTTTTTCGTTTTCTCTGTTTATTTTGAAAGAAACAAAATTTAGCATTTTCTTATTTTGCAAGCATCAATAATAGCTTTAGATGAGTAACACATTTCAATTTAGCATGACTCTTGAGGTACATGTTCGTGTACTTTCCTTGTGAGTGGCCAATTTATTTAACACAACCTCTCAAGAAAAAAAATTATAATCAGTTTTTCTGAATACTTTGTGTGAATTGGTGGCTGAAGAATAGGCAAACGTAAGGATTTGAGCAACTCCAAAAGGCAAAAGTTTGTGCAAGGTGCACAGGATCCAGCATTTTTGAATCTGTCAATATTTTGGGATTTTCTCAAACAGTACCCAAAGTAATGCACCATAATTTTTTTCTTCCACAATTATTTATTGAACACAATGAAACTTGTACACACGAAAGAAGGACATGTCTTCTACACTCCCTATTTTTCCACAAAATCTCTGTATGGCCTTCCTCCAGTGAGACACAAGGGCGTATATGGCCTGTCGGTACCAGTCCTTGTTCTGTTCACGCAGCCATGTCTTCACTGTGCGAATCGCCTCTTCGTCATCCTCAAAATGTCTTTCACGAATGGCATTCTTCAATGGTCCAAACAAGGGAAAGTCTGAGGGCACTAGGTCAGGGCTGTAGAGTGGATGTGGTAACACTGTCCAACCCTGTTTTGTGATGTGTTCAGACGTCCTCAAACTGATGTGAGGGCGAGCATTATCATGTTGAAGCAAGATCAGCTGGGTTGTTATGGCGTCCAAGTCGCTGGAAGTGCTTCTTGGGTTTGGTTAATGTGTTCACATATGCCTCAGAATTAATGGTGCTGCCTCTCGGCATCACATCAATGAGTATGATGCCATCACAGTCCCAAAACACAGTGATCATGACCTTACCAGCAGAAGCAGTTGCTTTGAATTTTTTCTTCTGTGGAGAGTGCGGATGATGCCATTCCATCGATTGTCGTTTTGTTTCGGGCTCAAAATGGTGCACCCAGGTGTCATCAGCTGTCGTAATCCGGGACAAGTAGGCTTCCCCCTCAGCTTCAAAACGTTGCAGCAACTCAGAAGAAATGTTTTTTCTCAGAGCTTTGTGTTCCTCCGTAAGACAGCGTGGAACTCATTGTGAACACATTTTTGTGTAATCAAGAGCATGGATGATTTCACCCACACTTCCATTGCTGATTGACAGCTCCAGTGCCAATTGTCGAGTCGTTCTGCATCGGTCCTGACGAATGAGCGCATCAGCACGCTGCATCTTGTCAGGTGTGACAACGGAGGAGGGCCGCCCCAACCATGGCAAATCTTGGAGCTCCGCCAAACCGCTTTCTGATGGCCCACCCTCTGTGCCCAGCGACTAAATAGTATTTCTGTCGACTGCTGATGCTCCGTAAACTGCACATAAGACAGCATGCATTTCACAACCGGAGGGATTTTCAATGGTCTGAGGCATTTGAAACGCGCATAAACAAATGTCAACATGAGTGAATGCTTCTGTAATGACGTCTGTGGTTAGCAAAAAGATGAAAGTATTTAGCCTGCATGCACAGAACGGCAACTGTAGCGCTGCAGTAGCCATATTTCAAAACGGTATTTAAAAAAAAAAATGCCTCGTATATGAGGGGAAAGAAAGGTGCTTCACTTATCAAGCCTGATTATCTTTACAGTCGGATAAACTTGACTTGAAGGGCCTCAAAAATACTGGTACCCAGGGCCTCGCATTTTTCTAAAAGGTATATATTGGTGAACAATTTGCAAAAGGAAAAAACGAGATCCGATATAGCAATCTACATTAAATATTCATAGAAAGAGCAGGTAGGGAGCAAACATGAACGCCACATGTTCACCTATTCATTGCTTACTGTCTTCTCTCCAGGACAGGGACAAGAAAATATTCCATGCCATAAGGACAGATTATTGTTTGGTGGTTCAATGAGCCTACCACTATGGCATTATGATGGTGTCATAATCACAAAATTTGAAAATGATCAAATGATGAGGTTGACAAAGCTGTCTCTGCTCAAAATGACCAACCCAACAGTCTGGGTGCTGCCTAAAAATTAGGAGGCATAGTTTCAGAGTGCCATTTCTAGATATTTTTGATAGTGTATAGCATTTTTTTTTAACCATTTGGTTACTCTTTCATTTCCAACCATTTAGTCAATTAACTTTATTGCATTATCTCACAAGTTTTCTTATTTTTTGTAGATTATCTTAAGGACAAGAATGTTACCATAAAACTCAACAACAGCACAGGAGTATGGATTAGCTTTGACAATGGTTCATGCATTGATCGAAGCAGCTCCTGTGAAAATGACAAATGAAGAACGACACAAATACTCTCCTCCTCCTCCCCCTCCTCAACTCTTCACTTCGAGGTTTAGCGATGAAGAGTTGTTGCAGATGGATCCTCCTGAACTGGTGAGACGACTTCGCAAAATAGAATCTGACAACATGAAATTAATGATGGAACATGGTAGCATGATGAAAGAGGTTAACTGCAGAATGCAGGTCCATCTCCTGGAGATTCGAGGACTAAAAGAAGTGAATCAGAGGTTGCAAGATGACAATCAGGAATTGAGAGATCTGTGCTGCTTTTTAGATGACGATAGACAGAAGGGACGAAAGCTGGCTCGCGAATGGCAACGTTTCGGTCGTTATACTGCAAGCGTGATGCGACAAGAAGTATCTACATATCAAGCAAAACTCAGAGAACTTGAAAGAAAGCAACAAGAGCTCATTAAGGACAACTTGGAATTAAAAGTAACTCTTTTGAATATTGATTTTCATAGTCAGATTTGTTTATTTTATAAATTAGAAGACCAATATTGCTCTTGCATTCCTTATTCTGATCTTAATGCCACTCTTGAATTTAAATGAACATAAGGGCATAGCTCCAATTATAGTAATTGAAGTAATATTTATTTCAGGAACTTTGTTTGTATCTTGATGAGGAAAGACATATAAGCAGGGCATCATTGTGCAATCAGTGCAGTGCTATGCTACAGCATGGACCACGTGATGAAGGAGATGGCAGCAGTTCAAGCACCAATAACGACGAACCAACTCTCATTATCCCACCGCCTCCTCCATCCCGTAGTTCAAGCCGAGAGCGTTTATTGGAGGAAAGCATCCAGCGTCAACGTAACATCATTAATGGTGAGTTTAGAAACGAATAAAAGCATCGGTGAACTTCTTAGTCAATATGATAAAGACGTTTATTAAAACTTGCTTAAAACGTTTTATAGAACAAATTTTGCAGTACATAAGGAGTTTGGAACAAAGAATTCTTCAACTAGAAGAAGAAAAACAGTCTTTATCTCAGGTAAAAGTTTTATTTATATAAAAGGGATACTCTAAAGGTTTTTAGCCAGAAACGCTGCACACATCTTACTAAGACCATTCTTTTAGCACTTTTTGAAATACTCTCCCTCAGCTTCTATACAAAGAGTTGTTAGGGACCTGTGGTAAAAATTAGCATATATAAATGTGGTGAGTGCATTTATTTCACATGAGCTAAATAGCTACCAGACAAATAAGAAAATCAAAATCCGGTTTAATTGGTCATTTGCCTTCGTCCGTGTCACAAATATCACATGACATTCTCGTATTTCGTGGCAAGTCCAATATGTTCATCCAGTGGCGTAATTCAAAGTGAATCACTAAGGGGAACAAACTCTTTTAAACATTTTGTAATACCTTTCTAGTGTCCGTATTCATTTTATCTAGTTCTCAATTAATTTGATGTGAAGCTACCACCCCCGTGGGCGTCAACCTACGGGTTGGCCTACGGAAAAAGCCTACCACACAGGATTGCTGGGCTTGGACGGGTGTTAAAAAATGAAAACCGAAACTGGGTGGTTGATGGTAAAAGTTCATACATTTAATATCAATAAGCATAAAAATTACTTACAAGTAACTTTCGTGCAGGGGCCCCTCAAAGCTAAAAAACAAAAGAAAAAACAAAAGAGCTTAAACCATAAAACCTGCAACAGTTTTTAACAACATTCTGGTAAATATACAGCAGTTCATTAAGGCAGCATGCTAACACATTAGTATCCAGTCACGGTGGGGTACGACCGGGTGACCACCAGTAACCACTACCATTCCACCACTGCTTTGCAATTACGTGTCTACCATGGCTTGACAAAATCCCCTTTCTCTACTAAGAGTAGGCCTAACACCACCTCGGCCTGACTGCTCCAGATTCTGTGACCATTTAGAGCAATTACAGAAGCTTCCACGCTATCTATACCAGTGCTACAACGTTCAGTACACGTCGCATGTCCCTTTTTACAGCTATCCGTGCTACACTTGGGTGAGGGACCTTATAACCCTTCAACAACATTTTCTCACGCACCTCCTAGGTGCTTAAATTATAAGATGGACCTTCGACAGCCCCTTGATTAGGGCCAACGCCCAAATAACTAGGTCAAAACTACACATCTCAATTCCAAAAATGTTGGGACACTAAAAAAAGCTAATACACACAGACTTTGGAGTTTTGTAACCTGTTTGCGATGTGGTTATAATTAAAACTGAAAGAATAATCATGATATATAATTATTTCATTGAAACATTTGTACTTTATGCAAAATGCTGACCTGTATGCTTGCAACATGTGTCTAAATAGTTGGGACATGCGCAGAAGAAGCCCCCAAACGCGGTCGAATGTTCGAGAAACGGCCAGAACGTGACGAATTCGAGATTACATGAGCATATACGACGCAGAAAAGTCGGCTTCCACAGTTGTGAATGTTATGGGTCGAGGAAAGCCCATTAATAACGACTTGTGAAAGCGAATAATCCAAAGGTATGAAAATTATGAATCGCAACGGGAAATTGCTAGGATTTTGAATCTGCCTCCCTTTACTGTTCATAACATTGTTAAACGTTACCGCGAATCTGCTGAAATTTCCGTACGTATAGGGCAAGGACGAAAACCAATATTTAACGCACATGACCTTCGATCTTTCTGGCGATATTGCGTTAAAAATACGCATGCTTCTGTAGTCGAAATTACCTCATGGGCTCAGAGATTCTTTGGAAAACATGTATCGACCAATACAATTCGTCGCTGTATTCAGAGATGCAATTAAAGCTGCACTAGGCTCAATGCAAGCCATACATCAATACCGTCCAGAAACGCCGTTGACTTCAGTGGGCACGAGCTCATGCAAGATGGTCCATAGCTCAGTGGAAACGCATCCTATGGTCTGATGAATCCACTTTTCAAGTCGTTTACGGAAATAATCGACGTCGGGTTCTTCGGAGCAAGGACGAAAAGGACCACCCAGATTGTTACCGCTGTACGGTTCAAAAACCAGCTTGTCATTGTATGAGGGTGCATGAGTGCCCAGGGTTTGGGCAACCTGCACTTCTGTGATGGAACTCTTAATGCTGAGCACTATATACGGATTCTAGAGGAACAAATGTTGCCATCTAAACGACGATTAAGCAGAAAGGCGACGCAACCCAGTGGTAAAATGTGGAAAATATAAGCACTGTTCCAACATTGGTGGCACTTGTTGCGTATCAATGTACAATGTAGCCTGCATTTCTTAAAATAGCAATAAAATTTGTGAAAGGAATTATGTTGAACCTGTGTTTTTAGACTTTTAACAATTTACTACACAACCTACATAACTAACAAACCAATCAGTACTTTGTATATGCAACTTTTCATTGTGTCCCAACATTTTTGGAATTAAGGTTTGTACTTGGATAGAACGTGGAATCACTGACTTGCTACACAGTGGCATCCAGAACTCAGTAACCAGTTACAAGAGGAAAGTTGCCTCACACAATACTAAATTGAACAGCATTCACTACTAGCATCTCATTGCCAACTTGCTCTCCAGCATACATGTTTCAGTCAGAAAAAAAAAACACTGCTTAAGTCACATCTCACAATCCACTGGGTCGACATGGGCTTGACAAAGATGAGGTTTCAAAGGAAGCAATCTTTTACTGTCCAGCTATTCTCCGTGTAATGTTTGGTAGAGTTTGCGTCAGTCTCCCCAATTTCCAAAAAGCAAACAGGCACTCCCCCCATGTGTGAAATCCAAATCAAAATAACTCCTTAGCCAAAGAGAGGACTTCCCTGCATGTCAACCACGTCTGGCTGTGCACGCTGGCACTCCACACGCACAACAACTCGTTGACGAATCCAGATTATCTTTGAAGAATCGTATTCTTATTTAAAATGCAACAAGACCATTAACTTGTAAAAGGGGACAATTTTTCGGAAAGGCTGCTTCACTATTGCTTAAGTGAATACAGCTAATTTCCTCTAGCTATTGATGAACAGCATTAAAATATCTACAGGTATTATCTTTCACAATAGCTTTCAAACATTAAGATGTCGGCGCCAGCCTAACATCGTATTGGCAATCAACTTCAAGAGCTATCACATGTCCCTTCTCCATACAAGATTCATGTATACCAATATATGAAAAAAAAAAAACGAAACGTAAACAGCGTAACAATAAATATGGAGATGTCAGCATTCCTTCTCTGAAAATATCCGAGAAACAATGCTGACCCTCCAACAATCCCGTTGGCAATCCCGTTCAGCAACAACGAAGACCGTAAACAACACTATATTAATAAAAATAAGCTATAAAACAGCAGAAACAATAATTGAACCAAGTGGCGATTTTTATATTAAACTCAAATGTTGGGGCAAGGTATTCATTTTTGCACTTACGCCCAGGATGTACTTTCAAAATGGGCATGCATGAGGCCTAATGCAATACAGAAAATGAAAACGAAAAAAAAAACAAAAAAAAAAAAAAACAAGCTGACATAGGATTTCACAGATGAATAGCTTATGATATTCTAGTGGGCTAGATGATCTCATTGTTCCCTTATCATATTATAGAATAACTTGTGATTAATAATATCAAGTTTTTATAATTTCTGGGGCTCCTGGCTCATGCCCTTATGTAGATTGCTTTCATATAAATATTCCTAAAAATAAATAAATACGAGGGGTGGTCATAAAGTCATTACAATCAACTTGAACTGCAGCTTCCTAGCTTTTGAACCTGTGTCAGGCTGACGATTTTTTCAAGCGGCTCGGCATGCATTGTTCCCAGTCATGGCTCGCATCTCCAATTTTCCGCTGGGCTGCACTATGTTGCTTTCGATGCTTTGGCGGCGTTTAGCGGTACTGCACTAAACGCCGCTTTGTAAATCCTCTAGCACTCAAGGGATGTCGTTTCCCAGTGGCATCACACGTTTTCAAAAGTGATCGTTTATTCATGTTGATTGTAATGACTTTATGACTGTCCCTTGTAAATAAGCAACAGGTGAAAGTAAGTTATCAGTTTAAAAAAAAATCAAATCAAATTTTCTCTGTTGCTGTAAACGTTTGTAAATATTTTTTATTTTCAGAATGGCACTCGTAGAATACAAGAGCCTTCCAAGCCAGAAGCAGTAGTACATGCAATGAAAGTATGGACCTGATTTTAATTTACTTTAATTATTATGTAAATAAAATTTATGCTGAAAAGAGAAAAGTTAACAATAAAAACTGTAAATTCTACGTACTTTTTGACAATCACAATAAAAAATGTGGCTTTTTTTATTTTTTTACCTTTTATGCAATAAAAAAAGGAATCTCATTTGGCTTGTAAAATTAGAACACCATTAAGGAGATACTGATTCTTGCTAATTGATTCCTCCTTTGTTTTCACAGGTTTTAGAAGTTCATGAACAGTTGGAAAAGTCTGCTATTGATGAAGAGTTAGAAGAAATTGGTCAGCGAGAAAAAGCATTGGTCAGGGAAATGTGCAACGTATGTATTGGATTGATACCATATTAATATACATACAGTCGACTCTCGTTATAACAAAGTTCACCGGAATCCATAAAAAGTTTGTTATAACCGGTATTTCGCTATATGTGAAACCCAATTTTTTAATGTAAAAACGCATTTTTCACCTTAGAATTAGTAGGTCTTAGTTGAAAGTATTGCGACTAAACGGCGATGAAATATCCTTAATTGAACATAATCAAACAAAAAATGCGATTTCCATTCGACTACGCTCGTTTGGTGAATTTTTTTTGTTCAGACACTACCAAAACACTGCCAGATTTTCATTCGAATACATTTTTATAGTAGAAAATCTGTCTTTTCTAATGGATCGAGATGCTCAGTCTCTATATAAACAAACAATTTAAAGATCTTTGAAAGATTTTTAAACTGTTTTATATAAATCAAAGAACAAATTGGTGAACTTGTTCAATTGTTTGCGTTCTCTCTTCTCCTCCCCCCTCCCAGACTAAAGAGTTCTGAATAAATTTCTTTCCAACATGTGATGTGCTTCTTTATCAGCATTTGATATTTTCATAAGAATGTTTTTTCCGTTTTTCAATACATGATATTTTCTAGAAAGATTTTTGTTTCTATTTTTCGTAGTCATCGATCAACGATCGTAATAATCTGAAGAGCAGGAAGTAAATTCTACTTGCTTCCGCTTTTGATCTTTCTCCGGCTAAGGTTAAAAACCCTCACCGGTGAGAAGAGTTAGTGTTTGGTTGGTCAGAAATCCCGGTGAGAAAACTGTGACGTCATTTTAACACTGTCAAAAACGCCAGTTAGTGCTGCTATGCCTAACCGGTTAGTCTAACCAACACCACCTAAAGAGAAAGCCTGAGCGCAGAAACGTCATACATTGTTACATCATGATACGAAGTCATAATTTAGAGCTTATTATTGGTAGAAATGCGATTAAAGATGACTTTTTATGATGATGTAACAATGTATGAAATTTTCACGCTCAGGCTTTGAGTAGAGGTGGTGTTGGTCTAACCGTCCTCACTGAGTAAAAGACGGTTAGCCCAGTGAGAAATTACGTCATCATTCTCTCACCGGTGAGGGTTTTTGACCACAGCCTCCATTTTCCAGCATTTCCACTTTTGTATGGATTCTTATTGGCTGTTTTCAAGCAAACAAAGACGTCATTTCCGCATTCTCAAAATCAGAGTACAATTTTTACTGTTTTTTCGTCTTTACATGAAATAAGCCTAATGGCATGTATTGTGAATTGCCTTTACGATAAATCGTTATTTTGCCCAATTTACGACGTCGTTTTTAGTTCGTTGCATCAAGTGTGAAATTACTATACATTCAATTATGTGTCATTGGAAAATTACCGGTATATTAATTTTAAATGTTCATAAATAAATCTCATCAGAAGTTCTAAAAACATCAGTACCTTTATTAGACAAAAAAAAAAGAATAATAACCAAATGAACACAAGAATTCAGCATCATCTAAATCAAAAGACTTTATACGAACTGAAATCATTGTTTTGGACTAAGACATCATTTAATATTTTGTTGGCCCGCCTTTGGCCTCGATTACTGAAGCAATATGATATGGCATTGTAGAAATAAGACGTTGGCATTCATCAATTGTTATATTTTCCCCTATGTTCATCAAGACTTGCTCAAATTGGTTAGCATGGATTGACGAACTCTCTTCTTTAATAAGTTCCACAACAACTTGATTGGGTTTAGATTCGGTGAATAAGCTGATAAAATCGGTATGTTACGGTCCTCAAACCGTTTTTTGTCATCTTTGTGGAATGTGCCGTTACCAAATCTTGTTGAAATATCGTCTCATCATTGAACAAAAACTCTGATGATGGTATCGTGAGACAATCAAGCAGTGCATAATAGCATTCTGCATTAATAGTACCGTTGATGACAGCAAGTTGCCCCACTCCAGAAGTACCAGAAGTGCACACACATGCCCATAGTATCACACTTGGATCAAACTTCACAGATCTGTTAAGTGATGCAACACTTGCAACCTATTGCTCAATTTGTACGTGGGGTTTCGCAATTGTTGAAAACAAAAATTTACGATCCTGCACGTCGTCTTTTTTTCCCACACAAATTTTCGTTTTCATTTGTACGACCCTTATATGAATAAATTAGTTTTAACTCGACCCATTGAGACTGCCATTGTATTATTGCGTCCCTAACCAGGCTCCGAACTCCTGATGTTTTGCTCTCACGTGGTTAGCTGTGGCACTTATCTGACCCTTAGTGGTCAGCGCCCATGGCGACGCGTCACAAAATCTAACAGGGACTATGAAAACTTTGTTATTTCAGTAAATTCATTAGAACCAGCCCCTTGCTTCAGAGGATACGTAAAGCCATCAGTCTCAGCTGCTGCTACTAAGCAGTCGTTAAAAGGAGAGCCTCAGTAGGCCAATCCCCTATTAGGGTGAAAGCCTACACATGCAAGGAATGTTATCATCCTCGACGCTGAAAGGGAAAAGAGGAATAGGACCATGATACGTTAGAAACAATTTCGTTATAATGGGAGTTGACTGTATTTGATGAAAAACTTGATGTGTTTTGCACTAGGATTAATGCCCATAATATTAAATCTTGTTGGCATTATTTTTTGTTATTGTACTGAATTAATGTTAAAATTGTCTCTCTTCAACAGGTTGTATGGCGCAAACTTGAAGATGGGCCTGCTCATACATGAAATCTGAATCTCATGGGTTTTTGTTGTTGACTAACAAACAAATTAATCTCTTCCACTTAGGAAATTATCTTAGCTAGCACCTAACATGCTTTATGTAACTGTATTGTAAATATTGAAGTGAATATCATTTTTAAAAGCATATTTATTTCAATGTACACTTAGAATTTTTTTAATCAAATATTTTTGTGAATATTTAAAAATTATATATTAATGTATATATATTATTATTATACTGTACCTGTTAAAAATTATATTTTTTTATACAATTTTTAAACAAATTTTTACATTCCACATGTACAAAGTTTTATAGTTGAAGGTTAACAAATAAATCCTTTTAAAATGCACTTAATCTTTTCTTATTTGGATAACGACGAAAACCAAGATTTTCCTTAGGTCTTTAAGGATGTCCGATTTCCTGGCCTTCCAGTATGAGGGAAAGCATTGTGCATGTTATACTGTGAAATAGGTTGGGCAGGCCAATGAACTAGATCTCGATGCCCTATCCACCGTCATGGGAAAGTTTTGTCCAAAAGAACTTCTATACACATCATGCTGATGTGAATGAAAACATAATTCATCACATACATGATACATCCTACATTGTGCATTAATTTTCACCACTGCATCAAGTTACAAATTCTAAGATGTCTTTTTGAACAATACCTGGCAACAACAGTAAACTTCTTACAAGGGAACCCACATAGCCTATCAGTGCACTTTTTTTTTTTGCACGCAAGCACATCGTGGAAGCGATAGCGTTGCGCAGCAGTGGAGCACTCTGGAAGTGCAGAGTTCAACAAACAAGGCGGTAAGAGGGAAAGCACATCACTAGCGGCAGTCGCCAAAGAATTCAGTTAGAGCCCTAAGCATAAAACCTTAATTTTGCTGTACAATTATTCGTCTTAAAGTAATTTATAAAATGAGGTAAGCATCCATGAATACTATTTTTATTTAAAATTACAAAGCACCACGATACATGCTCCCTCACCAACGCAACGTATTACACGACATTGTACATGAAGCCAGCCCCGGGTGTGATTACCGAATTACTTAATAAAATGAAATAATAAATTAAGGAAATGGTTATTAATTACTCTAAGCTAATTGTAATAATCTATTTTAAAAACTAAGTTTGTTTAGAAACTTGAGAACCATTCAATTGTCGTCTGCTTCCATTAATTTCATGTGAAGTGTATTCGACTGTGCTTATTGCTGGAAGCAAGAAGTTGAGTTATTAATACATACAGCCCACTTTAACAATGGAGTTCTCGTATCGCTATGTGTGCTCAAATTTTTTAGTTTTCGCGGTTTATTTTGAAAGAAACAAAATTTCGCACTTTCTTATTTTAGCTTCAGATGAGTAACATACCGTATTTCAATATGGTGGAAATCTGTGACATACATGTTTGACGGATTCCCTTGTTAATGGGACTTTTGCAGGCTGTCTGGACCAAATACTGGTCTTCAGTCCAGCGATGTCACATAGTAGGAGGGCATCGACAGACAGACAGACAGAGAGAGAGAGAGAGAGAGAGAGAGCACGCATGGACTCTAGAATAAAATTGTTGAGAACTGGTTCTTTAGAGCATATGACCATAACATTGGTTATTTTCATCTTGAGGTGGAGGAAGCCTTCATAATTCTAAATAAATGAGACTATATATACCGGGTGAGCAAGAAATAACGTGAGGTGTTCAGAGCTCGCTAGCGGGAATTCTATTAGGCCAAATGCTGTACATTTTGGTGTATATACTTAGTGGAACATGCAGTTTCGATTTCTGCAAAAAAAAAAATAGTAGCAAAAGTCGCCATAGGGGGCGCTTATTTCAAGAAAACAATGAATAGATTTGCATAAGCGCGTTCCGTATTGAGCAATCATGACAATAAAAGGCAAGGCTGAGGATTTCCCATCATTCACGAACGAATGGCCTGATGATGACGCTTACTATGTCTGATCGGGCGTTATTAGTCAAGTTGTTTTATCAGAAGAGCGACAATGCAAGTGCTGCCCTTCATGAATTCGAGCAATTGGAAACGTTACGAAGAGGACCGATGAGCATAACTAACTTACGGAAAATGACTGAACGATTTGAATCTACCGGAACTCTAGAAGTGCAACCAGGCCGGGGACGCAAACAAATCAGGCAGCAACACGTTGAAGAAGTTGCAACTTCTGTTGTGGAACAGGAGATGACTACTGTGCAGGGTACGAGCAGTGCACACGCAATAACACGCCAAACAGATATCCCATATTCGACGGTGAGGAAAATATTGCATAAGATATTGACATTTTATCCCTATAAACTCACACCTGTTCAACAATTGCTTCCTGGAGATGAACGTACCTGAACTGACTTTTCGTTGAGATTTTTAGCACGTATGGAAGTGGATGATGCATGGCCATGGCAAATTTTATGGAGTGATGAGGCACATTTTTATTTGAATGGTGATATCAATACCCACAGCTGCATCAAATCCACAAGTGTGTCTGCCAACTCCTATGCATTCACCGAAACTAACAGTATGGTGCGGCTTTACTGCTTCTTTCATCATCGGCCCGTACATTTTTGAAGAAATCCGTCCCCGTGGACCGGTGTCAGGTATGCTGATATGCTTGAGAATTTTGTGATACCACGATTGCAGGAAAAGGGTTGGCTGGATTCTACCATTTCTATGCAGGATGGTGCGCCACCGCACATCGGACGTCAGGTGCAGCAGATCTTGCGAGAACGTTTTTCAGACAACAGAATAATTAGTGGTGCATTTCCCATGGTATGGCCACCCAGGTCGCCTGATCTCAACCCTTGTGATTTTTGGTTATGGGGATACTTGAAAAGCCTTGCGTATCAAGCACATGTTCCTGACCTCTTAACCTTAAAGGATCAAATAACGTTACATATCAGACTAATTAAGGCAGATATGCTGCGAGCTGCCGTAGAAAATGTCGTGTATCGCATGCAGCTATTGGAACAGCACACTGGTGGTCATATTGAAACACATTTGTAATTAAAAATAAAACATTGTTTATTGTTGTTACTAAAGTTGGATTGTACGGTATTTGTTCATTTGACAATTAGGTATTCATTGTTTTCTTGAAATAAGCGCCCCCTATGGCAACTTTTGGTACTTTTTTTTTTTTTTTTTTGCAGAAATCGAAACTGCATGTTCCACTAAGTATATACACCAAAATGTACTGCATTTGGCCTAATAGAATTCCCGCTAGCGAGCTCTGAACATCTCACGTTATTTCTTGCCCACCCGGTACATTAATTAATAATGGAGTAGTACCAGTAAATGTTTATTATATGTTGTTTATTAATGAATGATTACTCTTTATAAATGAAAAAGATAAAATAAAATAATAAATAAAATAAATAATGACTAAAGATAAAATAGTTGAGAGTTTTGAAGGGAATGGAAGAACTTGTAGATGAACGCTAGATGGATGAAATGTGAAGAGCTTGAAGATTATGGTTGCAGAAGCTGAAGAAAATGCCTTGAAAGAAAAGATCTGAATACTTGTAGATGAACAGTGGATGGTAGGCATGTGAAGAACTTGAAAAGTTGTGGTTGTGTAAGAAGTGTTGAAAAATGATGAACAAACTTAATTTGAAAAACTGGACGAAAGCCTGATATGCTTTATGAAACTGCAATTTGAAATATCTTCAAGTTCTTTGCATTTCATCCATCCAGTGTTCATCTTCTTCAATTCCCTTCAAACCTTTCATCCCTATTCATTGGTGAACTTTAAGTTATTATTTATTATTTATTTTATTCATTATTTTATCTTTTCCATTTATAAGGAGTAAACATTCATTAATAGACAACATATAATTTTAATAAAGGATATTGTATTTAGACTGTTCGATTACTAGACATTTCCTCTGGAAATTTGTGAATCCAATTAAATAGTTTGTTGCATGTATTTTATTAATAAAACAGACAAGGGCTGACAAAAGGAAAATATTTATATACAATATCACAAAATGTTGTCATTGAAAAGGTTTGCTATATTCATAATAAAATAGATAAAAATTTATTTCTTAAATTCTTATTTAATTTAATTTTTTATCATGAGGAAGGTATAAAAATGCAGAGTTTAAGGGAGCAAAGTTAAAGGCTAACAACATTATTTTAAATTATTGAGAATTTAAATTTAATAAATTTTTTTAATACTATTAAAATGAAAATATAAGTTTTTTTAAAAAAAAATATTTTATATTTTCCTATATACTGTCCACTTTGGCTGCAAATGCTTCTATCTGTTGCATGATTTCTCTCCTTAGAACATCTTCGCTAGCATGTGGATTTTCTTTTATGTATTTTACTATGGACAGCAAGGCATCTTCCTAATTGAAGGTGAAAATATTAATCAATTACATTTCAATAGAAACAATCCAAAGCAGGAAGGTTTCCTAATTACAAAATATTATTCGCAATATAGGATCGGGACACATTAATATGACCACCTCTCCTCGAACATGTTGGAACGTCCCATGGTATGCAGATGAAAAATTATTGCATATCAATAAAAAACCGACAACAGCAGGCATGTAGTAGCATCCATTAACACAGCAATTGTCACCGTCATGGGCAGAGCAAGTGAACTGTCAGACCTCCAAAAGGGGATGGTCATTTAAGCCAAGGGGGGCAGCATTTCAGAAATGGCCACCTTTGTGAACTGCTCTAGAGCTGCCGTTGTGAAGGTGTACCACGACTGGATGAACCAGACAGTTTCGAGCAACCGAAGAGGTAACTGTGGGGTCCCACGAACCATCGATCCTAGAGGCGAGCGTCAGTTACGACACATGGCCAAGACCAATCGGCGTGCCACTGTTGAGCAACTGACACAGTAGGGCCACTAGGCGTGTCAGCACCAAGACAGTACAAACGTTCCCTCTTGAGGTTGGGGCTCCGGAGCAGGCAAGAGGTAACAGCACCCATGTTGACGCCTGTGCATCGCTGAAAACGCCTCCAATTCGCAATGGACTATCGCCATTGGACCTCGGCCGAGTGGCAAAGGGTTGCTTTCTCTAACGAGTCGCGGTTTCTGGTGAACAGAGTGGATGGACGATGGAGAATTCGCCAGGAAGCATCTGAGAACAGGCATCCCGACATCATCATTGGCAGATGGGGGAGATGTGACTGTTTGGGGTATGTTTTCGTGGTGTGATCTGAGTCCACTGATACCGCTGGAGGGTACACTGAATGCTGTTCGCTACCTGACGATCGTCGCAGACCAGGTACACGCCTTCATGTCGACAGTGTTTCCTCAGGGTGATGGCAGCTTTCAACAGGACAATGCTCCCTGTTATGCTGCCAAAATTGTCCACGACTGGTTCGAGGAACATGAGGATGAATTCGAGCTACTCCCATGGCCACCAAACTCCCCGGATCTCAACCCCATTGAACATTTGTGGGACTATCTCGATCGCCATGTCTGCAAGCTGGACCCTCCACCACGCACGGTGATGGAATTACGGGATGCACTGATCGCCGAATGGTCCCAGATACCTGCAACCACCTTCCGAGGACATACTGACTCTCTGCCACATCGACTAGCTGCTGTGCTTGCAGCCAAAGGTGGATATTCCGGATACTAGCAGTGGTCAAATTAATGTGTCCCGACCCTGTATTTTGACTGCTGTAATGGGTATTCAGGATGATGTCTACCAGTTCAGTCATCAAATTAAGAAATAGAATAATTCCAGGATATTAGAAATACAAGGTTTGACAATTAATAAATGAGACTGCTGTTACTTTAAACATGTTCAAGCAAGTGCAACCACAACGATGCGTGTTTTCAATTTATAAGCATTCCTTGTTGCCATGTGTACAATTTGCAACAATAAAGTTGAACACGCCTATATATTCTCATGCTTCAAACGCAAGCAATCATTAGTTGGCGTTCCGATATTAAATATGGAATTACTGTATTAAACTTGGAAACCGCTACGGATTCTTACAAGTTGATAAAGCTAGTGTATGGTGATCATGCACTATTTCGTGCACGTGTTCTTGAATGGTTTGCTAGTTTTCGTGATGGCCGGGAAGAGCTGAAAGACGACGAACACACTAGACGTCCGAAAACTGTTCAAACACAGGAAATGATCGAGAAAGTGAGAGAACTTTTGTTAAGTGATTGGGGCAATGAACGTGAAAATGATGGAAGTCTCTTAAACATTAACTGAGAAACAATTCGCCTTATACTGACACAAGATTTGGGCAAATGGAAACTGTATGCTTGGTTTATGCCACATTTCTTAACAGATGGGTAAAAACCAAACAGTGAATGCTTGCATGAAATTCATCACAGCCACAGAAGCCAACCCGAAAATTCTGGATTCAATTGTGACAGGGGACGAAGCCTGATGCAATCAATATGACTCTGAAACAGAATGACAGAGCATAGAATGTCAGTTCCCAGCATCCCTGCGAAAACAGAAATTCTGGTTTCTCAAGTCAAGAACAAAAATAACACTCTTCACTTTTTTGATGGCACTGGCATTATCCATTAGGAGTTTCTTCTGCCTGGACAAACAGTCAACAAGGAAGGTGTTTTCACGCAGATGTGTCTTAGCAAACTCCAGTCTCTCCTGCATGTGTTTCTGTGCTAGTGACAACTTTTTGGGTATAATTTCATTGGTAAAGTTCTGAGCACGTAGTTCGCTGCGAATTGTTCTTCTTGCGGCAGCAAGTTGCAGATTAAGTTTGACTTGTGTGGTGTTGACTACATGCCCAGATGTAATATCATGTCTAACATGTCTCTTAATTCTTGATTTGTCTCTTCGCGTCAGTGCACAAGGTTGTCCTATTTCCGTCCTATTTTCCAATTAACATTTTTAACAATTCTGATAAAGATTTGTAGCTCACACGGGAGATTTCAGCAACTTTTTTGAAGTTTGTAAATTGCTTGTTAAAATTTCTAATTCGCTCTCGTTGGCCTTCAGTTAACATTGTACAATACATAATATGGTATTAGTGCTCACCACACAAAACGATGACTTGTAATATGCAAATTATTTGCATGTTTGTGATGTTGGTCCAAACTTTTGGCCCGTCTTATTTTGATTTAAGGTAATAAAGCAACGACGCAGAAATAAATTCGTTTCTTCACTGAATATTGTTTCATATTTACTTAGAGTTGTAAGTGTAAAATATTTTTAGTATAAATTCATTTTTTCTTGATTTTGCTGGTTGGTCCAAACTTTTGGCCACCAGTGTAGAGAGGGAAACTCTCAAGTTTTCTTAAGACATTTCACAGATGCTCAATGTGTTCACTTTTGGCTATAAAGCAGACATCTAGGTGATAATCCATTTCATCCCACATGCACTTCGTGTTATCACGGTCTACCAGATCCACAGCAGGTGTAATATAGTTGTGAAGATCTAGTAGGTTACCAGCGAATGAAGGAACAAAGACAGTGTCCTTGATGAACTCTCACAAGAAGAAGCCACACTGGGTTAAATATGGGGATTGGAGTGGTCATCCCATTAACGCAGCATCTTCTTTTCCTTTGCATCCTATCCTGAATGCCACATTTGCTACTACTATCTCTGACGGCAAACTACAGCAAATATGCATGTGGGGTCTTTTTAAATAAAAATTTGGAGAGTTTACCTATAAGGTTTAGTATGATCTGTTGCTTAGTTTATTTATAAATTTTTGAAATATTTGATAGACTTATGAATAACCCTGTACAGTAGAACTCTGATATTACGAATCAGCTGGGTCACAACAAGTTTTTCATAATAGCTGAGTTTCATATTAACCAGGAAGAGAGAAAAATAGAAACCTGTGCGCCTTTTTTGCTGATTCAATTACATTAATTGCTTGTACACTATTTGCAGTAGCCTATTATAGTACAGAGTAATAAATTTTTAATCAGTGGATGAATAAAGATATTCTAAAATTGACGTCTGTTTTTAATGACGCTTCGTGATTTTCCTATTACTGTAATAAAGTCGTTAACTTTGAAATTCAAATTAAATTCTTCATCGGTAACTTCACTTTTGGTGAGAAATAAAGTTTTTAATTTGCTGGAAAATCGTTTAACTTTTTCGATGAAAGAGCCTTGCTCCTGTTCGACTAACCCAGTGTCATCACACTCCTCGGATATGCCATCTTGGTTTTCGTGGATCTGTTCTGTAATTGCTTCATCCATTAGTGACTCCGTCGTTATTAAATCACTTTCAACATCATCAAAGTTCACCCACAAATAAGAAACGACAAGAAACGTTCACCCAAACCTCTCACAGATAAGAAATGAAAGTCACGTGACATTTTTCCATTTTATCAATAGAGATGATTAAAATTGTTTCAAGTATTGATAAAAAATTCGTCTTTCAGGTGATTTTCGGATGAATTTTGCGTACATTTTTTGGAATATCCGAGTTTGCAAATAAAAATCTTTCATAACATTAAGGGAATTTAACAAGAAAAATAGTCATTTAGGGTCGGGACACGAAAAAGTTTTGTATTAAGCAACTTTTCGTGTATCCAAGTTCTACTGTATTTTTGAAATGGCTTTGCTGAAAATTGTGCTTACTAGTGAGTTTGGGTTTTAGAGAAATTTTAGGTTCAAATGGTAACATGTATATCATCATCATTTACGACCATTATCTAATCACTGTAGGATGAGGTCGCCATCAAATTTTTCCATGCACAAAATGGAAAATGGCCAATGTGGATTTGGGGCTGTTAGTAACAACAAACACAAACATCCATGTTACTTATAGAGGGTGTTTCAAAAGATATAATCCAAACGCCACACGCAGGTTGGAGAGATGAAAAGCAGTTTCCATGTAATGAGCATAAACAAACCATCACAAACTTGGAGAGTTGCTCTTTCTAATTCAGGGTTTGTACACTTGATCAAAGATAAAATTCCATGACTTTTCCAATACTTTTCAAGGCAATTCAATACATTTTCCATGACCATAATCTTTCATAAATTTAAGAATAATATATTCATATCATTTATAAATAATTATTAAGTAAACATTAAATCTGTTCAAAAAAACATTTTTTCAAAACTTTTCCAAAACTTAAGTCAGAAACTATTGATTTTCCAAAACTTTCCAGGCCTGGAAATTTTTTTTTCGATTTTCCAAGACTTTCCAGGTTTTTAATGATCCATACGAACCCTGTAATTGCACAATGTGCACCAGTGTTTAGCAGGGACTGGCTATTTCATTTGCTTATGAAATCCCGCCATACTTTTGTAAAGAACCTGTACATAATACTCCTTTCCATATGAGGGGCGGTCATTACAATCAATATGAAAGAACGATCACTTTTGAAAATGTGTGATGCCACTGGGAAGTGACAGCCCTCGATGCTGGAGAATATAAAGCGGCCTTTTGTGCAATACGGCACAGCCAGTCGGAAAATTGGACATGCACTGTGTGATAAGGTTCCTGCAGCTTCCATGCTTTTGAACCTATTCAGGCTGACCCAGATGATTTTTTCGAGCAGCTGAATGTGTTGTTCCCATTCAAATGCAGGAACCTCCAATTTCCCATGATGCTTTCTACGGTCTGGTGGCGTTTAGCAGTGCTGCACCAAACACTGCTTTGTATCCTCCAGCACTCAAGGGATATTGCTTCCTAGTGGCAAGACACATTTTCAAAAGTGATCGTTCTTTGATATTGATTGGAATGACTTTATGACCACCCCTCTTATACTGGGTGTCTCCAACTGCATGACTGTATTTTGTTTGCTTATAACGCCAGTTTTTATTGCTTAATTGTACTCACATTTACAAATAGATTCTCAGGCTTGTTGCTTTGCTTAAACTTCAAGATGTGCACCACTGGAAGTGAAGCAAAGTACATAACTGGCAGATAGTGCTTCCCACATGTTTTCTAGTATCTCCAAGTGACACTTTGAATGGCTGCAGTGATTTTCCTTTTTAAATCATCTAGGTTTGTCAGTCCTTGGTCATAGACAATGCCCTTGATATGGCCTCACAAAAAGAAATCTAGTGGAGTCTGACCCAGGGAGTTGGGAGGTCGTTGTATGGACCCTCCTTAACTGTACCAATTATAGTTAAACACTGCATTTGTTTACAGACTTCCGGAGATCAGGGTCTTTGTTTTGTACCAATTTCTTTCATGTGAACATAATTAATAACGACGCTGCTTGAAGCTGCCATAATGAAAAGTAATGAGTCTGAGAATATATCTGTAAAATGTGAATGCAATGACCCAATAAAAAACGGACTCATTTGTTATCATAGACATCACTCTAACTTGATGTAATAAAAATATTATCTGTCATCATTTAGGTGCAATGTTGTTTATAATATATATTTAGATGTAATTTGCAAAAGAAACAGAATTTTGTCAATCTTTTTTGTTTACCTTGGAAACACTGTTACAGTAATCAATTACACCTAACAACCTAGCGGAGCACTGCTTTGCTTACACGAAATGAAAACAAGCAACAGTCACTATACACCACAAACATTCATCATCATTATTATTATTATTATTATTATTATTATTATTATACGAACGCGTAAAGTTTTGATTTCATCCTCTTTGGTGATCCTATTCCAAATTTCTAGCAGCACCTGCATTCCTGTCGCAGCTTCTACGGCAGGTCTCGCTTCTTCTCCTTTCATCATCCATCCTAGCATCGCCAGCTTAAAATAAATAAACAATCTCAAGACATTTGTTTAAGAATCACACAAAGAGATAAATAAATCAAAGAAGAAGATAATCCGTACTCCTTACCTCTTGAACAAGATCCAAATTTTTTTTCAATTCGTTGGGGGATCCAGCGCAATTTTTATCTTCTTTGCTCATTTTTCAACAGGTTTTCAATAAACAACCGATCTCACCTACGCAGCACTCACTTTTTCACTTCCGTGTGGATCGAATGCTGACTTCACATGCTGCCCCTATTGCTGGGCAGGCGTCGTATGTGTCATCTTTTGGGTTTTTATTCAAGAAACTAGGAGAGTTACAGGATCTGGGAATATATTCAGGATAACTTCTTAATTTCAAACCACAAATAGAAAATCCCGTAGAAGCAGCTCTTATTAGACAGTATTTACTATCTCGTAGGCCGTGGTTTAGAAAACTTCATTATATCAACACAAGAGTGCTCTGTGGTCGTATTTGCTGTTAAAATATTCGATTTCGATTTGCTTAAAAGACATCGAACCTTCTTCTAGCCTATGCTTATGCAACTATACTATGATTATGCTTCAAATAAGAGTAAAAAATTAAAACACAAAATAAATTTGTGTTTGAAAAATAATTTACAAACTCTATATACAAAAAAAAATAAATAAATAATCCCAAACTCTATGCAATAACACTCTTACAGAGATATAAATTACTATTAAAAAGATTCAAAGAGTTACCAGTAACGTGGACACGAATAACTTGTGGATCAAACGGGAAAATCGTTGATTAAGAAGTCCATAGTGCTGTTTCTATCGATAAAGTTGGTAAATACTTTACAACACAAAAGATGGAGAACAGAATTACCGACTAGTTTCGCCATTTATTCCCGGCTTAAGCACGAGCTATCCCTTCTGAACAAGGGCCGTAAGCACGTCATCTATAGACGTCCTACCCAACCTGATCTCCACGCACTATATCATCGCGGACACCGAACGAGCCATAACTCTCCTGCCTAAACAAGACCGTCCACCAGCCCGTACTATTGCGGGATACCTCATCCGCAAATCATACAATGCGACATCCGCCACGATACCCCATGAACAAAACGCAACGATGCAACTGCTGCCCTCACTATAAAGAAGAAGTTAGCCGAAGCCGATGCCCTAATCTCAAAGCAGACAAAGGAACCGCATCCGTTATCCTTTACTGATCTGTATACATATCCATCGTTAAATTTACATCGATTAATCGATTCAAATCGATTTTTGCCCAACACTGCGCCGTCCTTCATCTGTGGTTGAACTAACTAGTGCTCTGAGGCAGGAATGGAGAGGAATTCCAGCTTCTTACTATCAAAAACTGGTGCACCATGGAAATCCTCTTCGAAGGGTGGAGCCTGTTTACCACCGCTTACAAATTCCTGTTATCATCGGAAACCTGCAACGCAAAAATGCTTATGTCCCTATGTAAATGTAAGAAATATCTTGCTCATATATTTAATAATAATGGTGATGCAGCCTATATTGCTTTAAATTGTATGGATCCTACAAATGCAATGTGTTTTTTCTAATCCCTTTGTAGAAAATGAAACATTAACAGTAATTAATAGTAGGTCGGCAGGATTGCGAAGAATTCTGCTTATATTTTAGCTCCAATTCTTTCACATATTTTTAACCCATCTGTTAAGCAAGGTATTTTCCCAGAAAGATGAAGAACAATATTGTAATTCCTCTCTTTAAATCTGTGATAGTACTATACCTATAAATTATAGATTAAGTGTAAAGTTTTGAAAGACTCTTGCCGCTCAATTTTTGGATAACTGTAGAATTATTTTAAGCTGTCATTATGGTTTCAGAAAAGATTGTTTTACTGTTGATTCTATTGCTTGTTCTCTTGGTTTTGCAGAGTTTAATGCTGAATCAAGTCTGTTTGTCAGGACTTTACTGAAGACCTTATAAACAACTGACAACATATATAATTCATTTACCTCTTTTAAAATTACATATAATTCATTTATTCATAGCCATATTAATTATTGTATTTAAATTTAGGATAATACATATGATTCTTACATTTAACCGCTACATTTTTTAAAGGATCTTTTGCTTTTACTGGCTTACTTGAATCTGCTAAATCTCTGTACAAAATGGTACATATAAAAGATATCAAGGATGTTCAAAGATTAAACTTGCTTGCATACTACGGGTGTCTAGCAAAACGATTTCGTAAACTTCCCTTACTCTTCCCGTTGATCACGTTATTTTCCCTGATAGGGCATGAAAGCCGCATGTTTATTAGGGCATTGGCAGCAAAAAAAAATCTATCTTGATAGAATATTATTGATATTTTTCAAATTTTTCGTTCCTATATCGCATTTTTTGCTGATTTTATAAAATTCCCTGACTTTTCCCGGTCGTTAGTTACACTGATACAGAATAATTTCACAGAATTCACTGAATTACGACTAACAAGTAAGTTTAATACTACTTTTAATACTGGGACTAACTCGCTTCCACTTCAAAATAACATCACTCACTGTCGAGCGGGGTATCTGAAATTTTTTGGAAATCTGTGGGTTACCAATGAAGCATCTTTCCTCCGCATCAAGCTCTCGTCGACTATTCATATTGATGGCAGTAGCTGGTAAGAGCGTATTCTACGACAGTCGAACAGCGCATGGAAAAACGAAAGCAATGCTCTGACTGCCATACTCATGCAGGAAGTACATTAGACTATAAGCAAGAAGCCAGAAAAAAAACCTAATTAAACCTAATTAAGAAGGCGTCCTTATCTATCTGGACAATAAAACTGATTGACGAGGATACGGAGGAGCTAGGATGGCTTTTTGGGTGTCGTCGAAGTTGATGTCCACTATGTAACGAGGCCTGCGAGCTGCTCCAGAATATGTGATGGTCCTTGATCTTCAGAAACAGTTTCTTCAACGATTCCTCTCCAATGGGAGGAATATCGAAAATGTCAGCAATGGAAATATTTGTTGCAACTTTCCTGTCAAGTTGGGCAATTGTCCTCAGGGTAACGTTGAAAGTTTGGTGATCCTTCCAAGCGAACTAGCACATTGTATCCGAGAGAGGCATGCTATAGAGAAGAATGGTACAGAGGACCATTTTAGAAAGCAAATTTTAGCTATCTGCTACCATGCGCTTTTAGAGAGGTATCTGACGACAAACGGCCTATATATATATTTGTGACTTATTTACCTATATAAGTCTTCATTCACGGGAAAATGAAACTTACTATAGGATTCCTGCGATAAAAATAATTATATTCGATGCCCCCATTAATATTCTGATGAATCGAACAAATTTCCCAGTAAAACTTTCGTCGAACCTTCTTTATAGTATGCTATTCGGTAGCCAATTTGACTTCGAACCAACGAAAGAACAAAGACCGATCCTACCTATCTGTCAATAGCAATATATAGTAGTTAATTCCTCTCGAAAGCAAAGCATGATGAACACTGATGCCTGCAGTCAATATAGAAAAATTGCAATCATAGAATAATAGCCGCCAAGTACTGAACGTAAACTCTTTATTTTCAATCAAAATATAACACACAAAATAAATTGCAAAAGAATTCAGTTTTAATTGTATGCAACTGACAATTCGTCCAACACCCGAAGGTAAGTAGTCATTGCGTCGTACAGCGTAGACTCTGTTGGATAAACGAGGTCCGGAACGGAATCATCAACTATAATATAAGAAAATAAAATCATTAGAAAATAGACAAACTAAAGACTACCATAAAAAATAATTTCAACCAGTAACATACCGTAAACCTTCAGATCATTTATAAGCTTCGCGAGGCGAGTCAGCCGACGGTTAAGATACAATAGCCTGTTCTTGCTGGCTAATAATACTTTCTCTTCCTAAAAAGAATATTCACAGATTAACATATATGAAAGCAAAGAGACACACAAGAAGTATTTCATCCTCCGCGAACTTACGCATGATGTATGATTAAATCCAAAACATTCTTCAACACTTTTCCATAAGGATTTCATGTTATAAGCGAAATGCATAGCTTCATGGTATAATAGCTTCCACTCAGGCTCTATAAGAGCAAACAAATGT
Organism: Rhysida immarginata; assembly: GCA_023313115.1. NCBI lineage: Eukaryota > Metazoa > Arthropoda > Chilopoda > Scolopendromorpha > Scolopendridae > Rhysida > Rhysida immarginata. The sequence goes on along the minus strand of JAHWFO010045937.1, from coordinate 457,473 downwards.
AAATATAATGCAATATCGATATTATTGGAATCTACTGCAATTTTCATAACATAATGCATTAATAAAAAAAAATAGCTAGAACAGATTAAAAATACCTCACCTCTGTCAGTGCGTTTTTTCCTCATTATCACGGCTAATTCTACTTCACAGTGAGCAACCTGATATAAACAGAAAATTCAGTATAATACACGTAAGTGATCTATATTTATGAAAATTCAGCCTAAACTCTTCGTAACTCACCCATTCCGGATATTTTTGCATCGCATGCTTTACGGAATCAATTTCTGTATTAATCACTATGAGATAGTCCTTGAAAAATTCTGTCTCCTTCGCCTATAAACATTTAGCAATTAACATATATTAAAAAAATATCAAATTAAAAGCAACTATAAATAAATTTTTATCATCCACTGAATACTCACCATGAAGCGCTCATTTTGCAGAGTGGTTGTCAGTGATACTGTATCCCGAAGCAAGAACCCAAGATACCATGCTACTTTGAACTTTTCTTCCCGGAACTGACCTGAAGTATTTAGTTATAATTTAGGAAACCGCATTGTATTGACAATATCTAAATACAGGGTGTCTAGCAAAACGATCTTGTAAGTTGTTCACGTAATTTTACCTGACCACCGGCGGCAGATTTAAAAGTAGTTTCAACAGAATAATATAGACATTTTTCATTTTCGTCCCTAAATTTTTTTCTTATTTTCCAAAATTCACTGATTTTTTTGACGATTTTGTAAAAATTCCTGATTTTTCTCGGTTAGAAAAAAATTCCCTGACTTTTCCGGGATTTCCCGGTCGCTAGTCACCATGTAAATAGTAATATCTGAATTCATACTTACACACTGTCCGCTCTGACGAGTTCGTGTTTTGGTAGGATCCTGCAATCATAATAACAAAATCGATATCAGAAGGAAAATTATTAGAATAAAATGGAAGCCTTATGGTTCGAAAAATCTTATGACAAAAGATAGGAAATTTCACAAAAAAAACATTGACAACCTCATTAAAATTGATTGTATCAATAACTTATAGAATTAAAAAATCATAAATAGAAAAGTAGAAAAAGCAGTATAGAAAAAAATTACCTGATGCAGTTGCCATAATCAAAATTTAAAGAGACGTTGCTGATGACGCTGGCAATGGACTGATGAATAATAGTTGCTGTTTTTGTTGTTCTAACTATCGACAATCGAGCAGTGTAGTTGTTCTGACTAATCGACAATCGAACAGTGTAGTGTATCGGTATTCAAGTGGAACTTGAAGCATAGCTTCCATAATCTCACCCTTCATAATCATATTCCAAGGGAAATACACTGAGCTAGAAAAGAAGCCTGATGTACCCACAAGGGTCATCCAAAGTATGAAAGAAAATTGCCTCCTCTTGGTGGAGGAAAATTTGATTGACGACTGTCTAGACTAGAAGCAGACCACTAGTATTAGATAAAACACGACCTATGAAGTCCAGTAATCTGGAAATAAGACATTATCAATGTCTTCAAAATTAATATCAAGTATATGCCTTGGATCACGATATCTCTTTCTATGCATAGGATGCTTTAAAATGCCCGAGACTAGCTCGTTGCTATGATTTTCTATATTGGGCAGCATGGATTCCATGAGCCCTTGAACGTATTTGCCAATATGAGTCATGTTGAAGTCATTATAAATGGAGGAATTGCGAACAATTCTCCGATCTTTTTGCGCAATAGTCCTAAGGGTAACGTTTTGGAACGTTTGCAGTTCTTTCCATCTAGTTTTACATATTGTGGCCCAGACGGGCATACCATAGGTCAAGATAGTCCGAACAATGACCTTATAGAGTAGGAGTTTATTATCAATGTTTAGAGCACTATTCCGGCCCAGCAGAGCAATCAAGCTAAACTTGGCTCTCCTGGCCTTATTCAACGCATAAGTTGCGTGGGGAGTCCAGGTAAGTTTAGAGTCAATAACAACACCAAGATATTTATAAGTTTCAACCCAGTCCAGTTTTTTTGCCATATAGTGTTAGAGAATCTAATGATCTCTTTCTCTTCTTGGAGACAAACATCGCCTTGCATTTGTCTACATTCAATTTTAGCCTCCACTTGCTAAACCAGCTTTCACACTCCTTTAGAGCCTTCTGCAGCCGCGAGACTACTATGGCTGGTTGACGAGCACAGGTCAGTATAGCAGCGTCATCTGCGTAAAAAAATAGCTTACATTTAGAAGGACTTGGGAAGTCTCGCATAAAATAATTGAATAATACTGGCCCCAGGACTGAACCCTGTGGGACACCAGCTTTTACTTCATAGATAGGAGATAGACTATCTCCAACTCTGGCCTGAAAGAACCGGTTGGAGAGAAACGAGTGTATCAGAGTAATTATGTCTTGAGGAAATCCATCCATAATCATTTTAAAAATAAGACCATCGTGCCAGACTTGGTCGAAGGCTTTGTGTACATCGAGAAAAACGACCCCACAGTACATAGAGAGATTAAGGGGCTCATTGATATCCGCTGCGAGCCTCCATGTTTGGAGTTGGCAGGAATGGTTTGAGCGAAAGCCAAATTGTTCATCGCGGATGAGATCGTTGGCATCACAGTGCTCAATGAATCTCTTGAGAATTGTTTTTTCCAGGATTTTGGAAATTGATGGTAACAAGCTGATGGGCCTGTAGCTAACAGGATTTGCAGGATTTTGTCCTGGCTTAGGAATGCTTAAGACAACTGATTGCTTCCAAGCATCCGGGAAGTAAGTGTTCTTCCAGCAGTCGTTAATCACTTTTGCAATATCTTGAATTGTATTTGGAGGTAAATTTTTCAAAGCAGTGTTCTTAATAGAGTCTTTACCTGGAGCTTTTCTCGTTTTTAAATTTTTAATGATGCTTAGGACTTCATTTACATCAATGCTATGTTTTGGGAATTCATTGCCGTGAATATTATAGAAGCCAGTTATGCAGGAATTTACTTTCTCGGACATATCAAGTCCTATTTGCCGACCATCAGTAGGCGTGACAAACTGTTCTGAAAGTGAGCTTGCAATAAGCTGCGCTTTATCATCATCATTCGTGATGAATTTGCCATTTTGGGCTAACAGAGGTGGGATATTTATGGCTTTCTTGTTTTGCAAGGCTCGAACCATGCACCACATAGAGTTATCGTGGGTCGACAGACTCTTAACTTTATCATTCCATCTGGCATTACGAAGTGCTTTTACCTCCTCGTGAACTCTTCTTGTGAGCCTATTATACTTGGTCTTAAGCCATGAATCACGAGTTCGGTACCACTGCCTTCTAACCTTATTCCTTTGCTCAATTAATTGTTTGATTTCTGGGGTGAGATCAAGGTGATCAGCTCGCTTCGACTCTAAGGGCGAAGCACTAGAGTCAATAGCTGCATTTATACGTTCAGTAAGCCTTTTCACATTGGTATCTATGTCGCTCGTACTATGTACGTTATTTAGTGGGTCGTCATCATTTTTGAGAATTTCTCTAAAAAATTTCCAGTCTTGTTTGAGCCTCAGTTCTTCTTTGAGGTCAATGTTTACGTTATCAAAATTTAGTGCAACTGGTTTATGGTCTGAGGACAGATCATTGACAGTATAGATACTGAATGATTTGTAGAAGCCCTTCAACAACACAATATCAAGTACATCAAGGAGAATGATCACAATAATATGTGTCATCCACAGGGCCTACTGCAATAATATCAGATTGCTTTTGCACGTAGCCATACAAAAGGACACCGTTTTGGTTATGGCATTTTGAATTCCAGTGCGAGTGCTTAGCGTTCAGGTCTCCCGCCATAATAACGGGAATATTCCCGGAAAACAGCTCGTCAAGCTCATTGGCATCGAATTTATGCTTGGGCGCATTATATAGAGCCACTAGTTTCACTTCTCCCAGTGTGGCATCAGTAATGATAGCAGAGGCAGCTTCCATTCCCATATAGTCTCGGGTTGGTTCCTCCCGATGATGAATGCCTTTCTTAATAATAATTGCTGACCCACCTGACGGGGACTTTACTGTAGTGGGAAGAATTCTGTCTTTACGATAGACACAGTAACCAGGTAGCCTGAAGTCGCGGTCTGGCCTTAAGTGTGTCTCACATAGAAATGCTATGTCTATATCCCATTGGGTTAGGAAGTTGTAAAACTCAATACGCCTCCGGGGGACCCCCCTGGCGTTCCATATTACGCAACGAAGTTTACCTTGATTTGTAATAGAATAACATCGATCAGCCATACTGTCAGTGTTTATTCGTAAATATTCCACTCATCAGTGGCATTTTCTTGCCCAGTTCGTTTAACAAATTGCATACACTGCCAATTTGTTTATACATTTCTTGAAAATCATTCACGTTAATGCTCTTATCTTGTTTGGAGACCATTGAGGCATAGGAAATCTCCGGGGACACTTTAGCACTTTGCACTCTCCTGACTTGCGGATATTTAGGACATTTTGTGTAACTGGAGGTGTGTTGTCCATTACATCGAATACATTTTGGGGGATCTTGTCCTTTTACATTTGGGCAGTCTTTTGACTGATGATCTTTAGCGCATTTGTTACAACGGGGGGATTCCGTGCAACCCATAGATACATGGCCAAATCGCAAACAATTATAGCATTGTAAAGGTTTCTTATTACCTCGAAACATTTCAACACTGACAGCTAAAGGCCCTATGCGGGTCACATTTTTAAGTGTCTTATCGTGTTCAGTGTTTGATAACAGAACCAGAATCATGGGCATATCAATTGATCCTTTGGCTTTTTTAAGCCTAATCACTTTCTCAGGGAAGTAGTTGGCCTTTTTCAGGTCTTCATTAAAATCGTTAAGGTCATAGGTCACGTCTACATTTCGTATAACGTATTTGAGGACTTTTTCCGATTTAAGTTGATGATGCTGAATCTTTAGCACGTTATCAGCCTTAATGCCAGACACCAATTTACTATGCGTTTCCTCATCATGACACCTTATTTTGATCGTCTCTGCTCTGCCTGTGTGTACAGTAATTAGGTTAATCGCCACATGCTTTTGAATCTCGCCCAGGATTTGCTTGATTGGCTGACCGTGAGTACGTATTATGATTGGCGGAATATAGGAGCTGCTCTTGGTATTTGGCTTTTCAACATTTTTTCGCTGTTCGGACTTGCTTTCTCGAAAAGCAACAGCGATTGTATCATTTATATCAACAACATCCTTAATGTTGTCAATTTTCAACCCTTTTTTAGCCTTTTTAGATTTTGCAGGTATCCATTTATCCGTATCATTGTGTAGCCGTTTGCGATTTGTACTAATCGGGTCTTTGCCATCGTTATCATTACTCCCTGAGCCGGAGGGGATAATTTCCATAGGCTGAGGATTCACACTCTCTGTTTCACAAGAGTCTCTTAGATAGTCAGAAGTTACACCAGTAGGCTGATTACCTTTCATTGACAGAGCAGAGAATTGATCTTTGAGGAACTGCTCCAACTTATTAAAGTTCTTGTTGGCTTCATTACGTGCTGCAGATATTTCAGCATTCATATTAGCAATTTTATCGTGGATTTCAGTTATGTTCCCTTTTAGTGACTCGACTTTTCCTTGTAAAATATCATACTTAGTGCACATTTCTTGGCGCAAAACCTCTAGCTTATCCTTAATTATAGCATCAAAAGCTTCGAATCTGTAGTCTTTACAGGCATCTTTATATATCTCGCCATATGTATATTTACCGTCACTTGTTTTTTGGCTTGCAATGCCACTTAACGCTTTGCCTGAGTCTGGCATTATGATAAAATTTAAAATAATAGTCACTTAAGAATAGTCAGACTGCTAGCCCTGAAAAGGGCTTTTCCAGAATAAGATCTGTACAAAAAACAGCCTTAAAGAATAGGATATAAAAAAAAACCGCTGACCTTAAGAGAGTGTGCCTTCAATTACATTCCTTCTCCAGTCTATACCATCTATGAGTAGCTCGAACCCGTGAAGTGTGCTCTGCTCTCTGTCTCTCTGATTTGTATCTCTGATTTGTCTCTCTGATTTGTCTCTCTGATTTGTCTCTGATTTGTCTCTCTCTCTCTCTCTCTGACTATTCTTCATGCTGTATATAAAGGATTAAGACTTGATGACGTGATAGCTAATTCACGAATTAGAATCAATATCACACGACCAATAGAATTTTTGTCAAAGTTAACCAATGAAAACAAAACGAGAGGGAAAAAAAGATGTTTTGGTTTTTTTTCAAAACACGCTTTTACTATATTTATTTAATATTTTCCTAAACATTCGATGTATCGATATTATATGAGATATCGATATATCGATGTTCTGAATACTACGATTGTCGATGTTTTGAAAAATTATATCAATTATATTAAACCAATCCGAAAGCATTCTTTATCCGCGACTTTTTTTTATCAATTTCAATTTCTTTATCCATGACTTTCCTAAGTTTACAAAGTGCAATCTTTACTTGTTTGCTGACGACGGGTCCATCATGGCCTGGGCACGTAATCCAGTCCACGTCATCAGCCGTCTGCAAAGAGCTTTACCCAGTGTGAGAGTTAGTTCTCTAAGTGGCGCTTACAGCTGAATGTTAACAAGTGTAAAGCCATGTTCATCACACTTAAACGCAAAAACCCTCCAAGGCCCCTCATCCTACATGGTAGGAAGCTTGAGTGGGTTAAAAATTATAAGTACCTCGAAGTTGTGATTGATTCCAAGCTCAAATGGAACGACCATATCCAATATTCGCTTAACAAGGCTAAGAAAGCGAAGTTTAGTCTCATCGCGCTACTGGGGCGAAACAGCGCTCTCAGAGTGGACAGCAAACTCTTGTTATATAAGGTAGTGATTCGTGCCATTTTACTTCACGGGCTTCCATTTGCAAATCGAGATGGAAAGATCTTCAGACCTACCAAAATGTTACTCTCCGGTCTATTGCTCAACTAGACAGAAGAGTTGCCAACAATTTCTCTATCTATGAAGATCTGGGGATGACCCACATTGGTTCTTATGTTCAAACACTTCTCAGGAACACGCTGCCCAAGATGGAACATCATGAAAATATCCTGGTCGCTGGTATCCTGGACCACACACTTACTATCAGGGGTTCCCTCAGGTTTCGAAGACCCCGTCGTATCTTGGATGTCAATTTCGAGAACATTAACAAGGCCGAGTTCCCCAACTACTGGATCTGCTAGATCCTAGTTTTTCGGACTTGCTATTCGTCAATCCACAATCTGATTCTCGTCCCTGCCATGAAGGGACTCTTTTCTGGATGACTTAAAGAGGTTCATCAGGCTTCTTTCCTACTTCAGTGTACCTCATTTGGTTTACTTTTTGGGCGAGCGTGTAAAGTGAGCTAAAGGCTCCTGGACCACTCGTATTACTTTTTCACTACTCTGATCGATTGCCACTTTCAGATTGTTAAACGTCTTTTTATGTGTATGCCTTCTCATTGGTCACTTCATTCAAAGTTGAAAACTGTCATTTACTTTCGCCGGCCAGGTGGCCGAGAGGGCTAGGGGGTAGGCTTTCTAGTTCTCGAGTCCGCCTGGCTGCGGGTTCGAATCCCGCCGTGAGCATGGATGTATGTGTTTGTCCCGGGCTGCGTACTGTTAAAACTTGTGTAAAAGGCGCAAAATGACCTTTGTAATCGACCCCAAGATTTCCAGAACCCCCCCCCCCCCCCCATTTACTTTCTATAAGTTCTCTTCTAGATCCTAGATTTCAGAAGCTACATTTTCATGATCCGTTAGCGGTTTCAAGAGGCATTTCACAGATCAACATACTCATGAGCGTCCTGAATCCAAATCCTGAACGCATCAGACAAGTACAGCCAATTAACCATCAAAATATGTCAAACGATCTTTGGGCCCATCATGAAGATTTAATTTCAAAATTACGTGACAATGACGATCAATGGTCTTTGATCCAGCTTAAACAATATTTAAATAAAAAAGTTTGTAGTAGATCTGCTCAGCGTGTGGAAGAAGGTATTGTCAACTTTGATGAAGTCCCACAGCATTTAACGAAGAACAGCATCGAGGCTGGAGAGGTCGCCACCATCATAAGTAAACGGAAAAAGAAGGCGGCTCCAGGAAGAGACAAGGTGCCCTTATAAATCTCCCGAAGAACTTTATTGACTATCTCACTAATATAATTAACGTCTGTTGGAAATTTTCTTACTTCCCTGTGGCTTGGAAGCAATCTATTGTGTTGAGTATCCCCAAAAGCAGGGACAAAATCCTGCAATTCCGGCGAGTAACTGACCTATTAGCCTGCTACCCACGATGTCCAAAGTGTTGGAGAAAGCGATTCTCGTCAGATTCCAAGACCACTGTCTAGCAAATGACCTTTTTCGGGAAGAGCAGTTTGGCTTTCGTGCTGCCCACTCTTGTCCGATGCAGATATGGAGGCTCGTTGAAGACCTGAGCACACCCCTGAACCTCTCCAGGTATTGTGGGGTGGTATTTCTCGATGTCAGTAAAGCTTTTGACCAGGTCTGGCATGAGGGCCTTGTCTACAAAATGATCAGAGACGGGTTCCCTTCCCTAGTTCGCTCACGTAAGACACAGCGTTAGTCCTTCTTCCCGCGCCCTCGCCTTAAAGAATGGATATTCTTTGCCGCCTTCTCCCGTATTCTACAACGAAGGGACCTTGCCCTCTCCAACCCTAGACCGCCTGACCCACCCCCATCCAAAAAATGGGTATCCTTGCGTTTCATTAGTCCTCATTTCTCCCGCCTTTCCAATTTCCTTTCTTCACTTGGCCTCCAAGTTTCCTTCCGCTCATCAACCCCATGCTTTCGTCCTCCAGTCCATACCGACACCGACAAGTTCTCCTACTCCGGAGTTTATAGATTAAATTGCGGGTTTTGTGATAAGTATTACATAGACCTGTCGACTCGCAATTTCAATACCCATTTCAAGGAGCATATGGACTCCTACAACAAACAAGACAATAAATCTCATTACGCGAACCATCTTACTCACACTGGACATGCCCCGAAAGAACAAGAAGATGTAATGACTCCATCTATGCAATGACCCATCCAAGACCACCGCTCTTGAAGCTATTGGAATCTTTAAAGCTAAGACTGTGCCTCTCCAGATCACCTCCTCAATTGCCAAACTGTATTTGATATTTATTCTATTTTAAATTCTTTTCTGATATCTTGTAATTTATTTCCTTATTTGTATTTTGTATTCTTTTCTTTTCACCTTTGTTTGTATATTTAACTGCTGGACTAGTCTTCTACTAGGTCCGCGATTTGATTTTTACCATGTTATTTCCGTTTTTACCATGATCCTCCATTTTGTTTACTTATTTTTATTCCCATGTCCTCCTTTTTTTTTTCTATTGATTTCTCTTATCCACACGATGAATTTATTTATTTTTAACTATATATGCTTTCATTTGTTCATGGCCAAACGCTTTTGATTCAATAAAATAATTGTAAATGTCGAAATATGAAACAGGTGCGCACTTCACATCACACATTCTGAAGAATTAATTTATGTTCATAATCTGAAATATAATTAGAAACAGGTTTTAAAGTGAGCATATAAAGACATTTTTACAAATGCTGTCTAATTTATATAAGCTGATAAATGAGGTACAGTCGACGTCGATCAATCGTCCAGCACAACCAAGCTGGTAAATATTTTTGGGTGTTCCTTATTTTGAAGACTTCACAATTTGTAAGTAGACTTGCCATTTTTAGGTTTTTATTCTCTGAAGTTTTCTTTACTGCTTGGCGATATTGAGAAAAACATCGATGTTTCCAACAACATCGAGTTAAAATCCCACTTTATTTAGGTTACTTTTCTTCTTAGTTAAAAGAAAATAGCATTAATCTGAAAGAATTTGCTTTATTGCATATTTTTGTTTAAAAATAGCATCACGTGAACTTTTTTTGGTTTCAATGAATTTCGTTTAGCTGTGAGGCCAGCGATCAACTTTTCTCTTATTGCTTGAACAGCTTTGCACTCATCACTTCTAGCAGAAGCTGTCAATCTCTGCAAATTACGACCTGTTGGTATCAGTGGTGGATCCCAAATACGTAATAGCATCCACACGACAATCGACAATCGAACAGTGTAGTGTATCGGTATTCGTGTGGAACTTGAAGCATAGCTTCCATAATCTCACCCTTCATAATCATATTCCAAGGGAAATACACTGAACTAGAAAAGAAGCCTGATGTACTCACATAGGTCATCCAAAGTATGAAAGAAAATTGCGTCCTCTTGGTGGAGGAAAATTTGATTGACGATTGTCTGAAGTAGGAGTATACTACATAGTAAGCCACAGAAAAAACGAAAGAATTTATGAAACCCAATAATCTGGGAAGATGACATTATCAATGTCATCAAAATTGACATCACGGATATGTCTTGGATTACGATGCCTTTTTCTATGTAGAGATATGTTTTCGAATGCCAGAGACTAGATCATTATCATGATTTGCCATAATAGGCAGCACGGTTTTCATGAGCTCTTGAACATATTTCCCGACATGGGTCATATCGAAATCATTATGAATGGAGTAATTGCGAGCAATTCTCCTATCTAATTGTGCAATAGTCCTTAGGGTAATTTTCTGGAAAGTTTGGAGTACCTTCCATCTTGTCTTGCAAATCGTAGCCCAGACGGGCATGCCATATAGCAAGATGACACGAACAATTATTTTGTATAACAGTAGTTTGTTATCAAAACTGAGGGCACTGTTACGACCCAGCAGAGCAATTAAGCTAAATTTTGCTTTTTTGGCCTTGTTCACCGCATAAGTCACATGCATATTCCATGATAGTTTTGAATCAATAACAACGCCAAGGTATCTATAATTATCAACCCATTCCAAGTATTTGCCATATAACTTTAAGGAGTCAAGATTTCTCTTTTTCTTCTTAGTGATAAACATTGCTTTGCATTTGTCTACATTAAGTTTTAATCGCCACTTGCTAAAGGAGATTTCACGTTCTTTAAGGGCTTTCTGCAAACGTGTTATAGCATCCACACGTAGGGCATGTGAATTTGGAGACCCCACACGCGTTGAACATCTTCTCATTGGTGGTCTTCTTTCTGGACATGAGGAGGTACTTACATTTATTGGAAGTTCTATCCCTGAAGATAATGGTGATTCTAGTTATTACTGGGCCGGTGTACGTGAGCGTAGTGTATCAGCACTTCCTACTCTGGCTTGTTGTTTGGTCTTCCGGAAAATGGACCTGGTGATCTGGTCAGGAAATGCGTTGGTCCTGGCTACGTCGTAAGTGAGGCGTAGTTCTTCACTCCTATCCTTATCTGTGATCGGGTAAAATAATGCCCTGTGGAACATGTACCTCAGTGCCACGGCCTTGTGTTGTGGTGGGTGGTTGGGTTCCTATGATGTTGCTGCACTTTGCGGTCGGCTTCCTGTATATCGAAAACTCCAGTTTTCTGGTGGTTTGATCCTTATATGTGGATAAATTCAGAAAATTTATTGTGCCATTCAATTCTTCTTCCATTGTGTAGGTTAAATTGACATGGAATTCATTGAATGCCTCTAGAATCATCTCTGGTTTATTTTCTCCTTGTTGTAGACGATGATCGTATCATCCATATATCGCCTGTAGAACGTTATAATCCCGTCGTCCAGAAGTGGTGTGACTTGTCTTTCTTCTAGAGTCTGCAAGACTATTTCGGCAATGACTGATCCCATAATTACCCCAGTGGGGGGATTTTGAAAAACTTATCGTCCATGCAAAAATAATTTTACTTCCGTATTACTTCCAGTGCTTTGATAATGTCGGATCTGCCATCATTGTCTGTATTGTTGTTACGGAGGAGGTCATTGACTATGCCAATGGTTTTCTCGAAAAGTTCGTTATGTCCAGTGATATGTAGGACATGTTCTTCTCCACATTTATGTGTTTTAGGCATTCAGTAAGTTGGACACTATTCTTCGGGATATAGGTGTTGTTAAGAGGGCATGTATTTTTCATAATATCGGAGACTCTTCTCGCCAAACAATAGAACGTAGATGAGATGCAGTTTATCACAGGTCTAATTGGTTGTGAGGGGTTATGAACCTTTATAAGGGCGCGTATATGGGGTGGGGATGGCTTCTTGCATATCATTCTATTCTCTAGATCTTTAAAAAGCTTTGAATGAAAAATTTTCACCATTAACCTTGTTGTCCTTTGGAATGATGTTGTGGGGTCTTTTTCATCGGCCTCGGTGGCTCAGTGGTTGCGTGATCGCCTCTGATGCCCAAGGACGCGGGTTCGACCCCGGCCGAGGATTTTTTCAGGGGGAAAATCCTGAGATCACGCACTTCCTTCTGAAGGGAAGTAAAGCCGTTAGTCCCGTGTAGTCGTTTGCCGGCTGCACGTTAAAGAACCCTTGCGAGGCAAAATTTGCGTTCCCTATAACGCCGTCCTGAAATGACCATGGCAGTTGAAAAGGACGTTAATACCAAAACAAAACAAACAAACCAATCTTTTTCCTTTTGTATGAAACCATTTTCTATCACGAAGTCTTGTATTTTCTTATTATAGTCATCTTGGTAGATAACAATCCACTATTTGTTGCTTGATTGTCCGTTAGTTTTCTCTTTATGTGTCTTGCATTCCTCTGTCCCTCGTGAGTGTAGGACATTTACCACACCTAACTGCTTCAGTATCGTTCTTGTTCAGAGAAATTCTTGTAATTAATAACTATAAAAGAAAAACAACTAACTATTCACATACGGAAAATAAAACTAAAAGGTAAACAATAATGCTAGAGTGTAAAAATTAAATAATAACTTAAATACTTATGTGAATAATAACTAATAATAAATACGACAAAATTAAATATTTATTCAAGGTAAACAATAACATAAATTTGATGGTGTAGGACTTTCAATTCAATCGGAACCATAATTAATGCGTCAGGGTAAACGAAGCCGAAGATAAATATTAGATAATAAAGAATTAAGATTGTGGACGGCGTGGGGATAAAGGTTTCATCCCGGGTCCCATCCGATGCTCGCATGGAAACATCGCTAGATCAAGCGCGAATCATCCATAGGAATCAACATCGACCGATCTTTATAAAAAATTTTCACAAAGAAATATTATGACACTCGATTATAAAATTGTAAAATATGGCATACAGTTTCACAAAATAAATGAAGCTCTGTAAAATTAAAATAAATAAAATTGTAATTCAATAAATATGATGGTGTAGGACTTTCAATTCAATTATACAACTTTGAATTTATTTATTTATTGACGAATCCAAAAAATTACTAGAGTGTAAAAAATAAATAATAACATAAATATTATGTGAATAATAACTAATAATAAAAGAAATACGATAAACTGATCACATACTGGAAATTAAATGTTTATTCAAGGTAAACGATAACATAAATGTGATGGCATGCTTCTTTCTATAATTTGGTGGGGCATGCACATCCAACCATTTGGAAGGCGATCGAAAGTATAAGGAAAGATCAGAGTTTAGTCGAAGCTTCCTTCTTGAATACATCTCGCGGGCAACCTCTGCAAAAGCGGATTAGACGTGCCGCGCAAGATCATCAGCGGCGGCTTAAGACCCTATGTGACCGGTTGGAAGACACTGCCAGAATTTTTAATCGGTATAGGCCATGCTATCCGATTGAATTGAAAGTCTTATTGTTATGTTATTGTTGAAAGTTTTATTGAAGATCATCACCATCATATTTATTGAATTACAATTTTATTTATCTATTTATTTTAATTTAAAATAAAGATTTTTACAGAGCTTCATTTATTTTGTAAAACTGTATGCCATATTTTACAATTTTATAATCGTGTGTCATAATATTTCTTTGTGAAATTTTTTTATAAAGATCGGTCGATGTTGATTCCTATGGATGATTCGCGCTTGATCTAGCGATGTTTCCATGCGAGCATCGGATGGGACCCGGGATGAAACCTTTATCACCACGCCGTCCACAATCTTAATTCTTTATTATCTAATATTTATCTTCGGCTTCGTTTACCCTGACGCATTAATTATGGTTCCGATTGAATTGAAAGTCCTACACCATCAAATTTATGTTATTGTTTACCTTGAATAAATATTTAATTTTGTCGTATTTCTTTTATTATTAGTTATTATTCACATAAGTATTTAATTTTTACACTCTAGCGTTATTGTTTACCTTTTAGTTTTATTTTCCGTATGTGAATAGTTAGTTGTTTTTCTTTTATAGTTATTAATTACAAAAATTTCTCTGAACAAGAACGATACTGAAGCAGTTATGTGTGGCAATTGTCCGGTTCCCGTCCCTCGTATGTCGGAAATTGCATGGCTTATGTTTTCCATCTCTTGCGCTGCCTGTGTGCGAAGGTAGTTTAAGTAAGGCTAACTTAATATCTACTGCCGTGTTGACATAGTCGACACTATATGACTTTTTCCTGATATTATGTATTAATCCTTTCTCTAATAAACTATTTTCTTCATCCGAAAAGCTAATGGGTGTTAAGTTAATGACGTTGTTATAGAACGTGTACTTTTTACCTTTATGTAGACTTTTGGCATTGATTAAACGGTCTTTATATTGTGAGCAACAAATTTATAGATTGTAAAATAACATATTATTATAACTAATTTTTTTTAATACTTTAGCTCTTATAATACCTAAAGTTTGAGCGCTAGGAATAAAATCATAAAGCTGTTTAATTTCTATTATATACATTTTATAACAAGGTTTTAATTTCATATTTTCTAAAATACGCTTAATTGTGATGAATTCTTAACACTATGAACTGACGGAAATAACTTTTAAAAAGTTTGAAAAAATTTTGGCAATTTATTAAAAAAAAAAATACCTTTTCGCAGGAGTAGAAATTTTCGATTTCAGATTTTTAAAAATTTCATCATTGATATTGCCTAATTTCTTTAATTCATCTTCTTTCTTATTAACCTGCCTCAGACAATAATGTGACTTTTCAGAATTATCTTTTGAAATTTCGGATTAGCATCTACAGCATAAGTTCTTTAGCTTTTTGAATAATAAACTTCAATGGAATTGATTGTAGCTATTTGTTCCCTTATTTGCTTGTGCTATCATCAATTTATTTTGTTTTAAAAAATTATTTAGACAACAAATTTCTCTATAAAATTTAAATTGACAAACTTGTATGTTTTGAAATATTTGTAAAAACCTTTGAATTGTAATATTATATTTAGTGAATATAGAAATTGGGGGAACCTGTTATGTTCACAATAAATAAATCTATCTATATATATAAAGAAGGATGTTTGTGGGTCTGTTTGTCTGTATGTTTTTTATACAAATCTACAGTTTTATTCCGATCTTGATAAAATTTCGCATACATGACCTTCAAAGCATGAGGAAGGTCACTGTCTACCTCAGATTTCGGAAAAATAATAAATATCGATAAAAAATCGATATTCATGGTTATGGCAAGGCATATTAATGAGAAATATCTCATGACCAACAATGCAAGGCAAAGTTTGTACAACAATAGGTATCAACAATGGTATCAGCACGCAATTCACAAACACACTGCATGAACCAACAATATATATCTCATGACCAACAATGCAAGGCAAAGTTTGTGCAACAATAGGCCCATTGTGTTCGCATCAACAATGGTATCAACGCGCAATTCACCAATAACAATGAGCACAGAATGATGATGTAATGTTAAAGCAATCTTTCCAAGAATTATAACAATGAACATAAAATGATGGTGTAATATGGATAAGTTTCAATTTGTAACAATGCATAGAATTCCTGTTATTCAGGCTTTTCTTAGAAAAGAGAGTTCTTAGTACTTAACAATTTCTTGAAAATCTTTAAAAATGATCAGTAACTGGAGATAATGGAGAGTTAGCAGACTATTGAGAAAGAGTGGAAAGACCGCTAGACTGTACAAAGTGATGAATGGCCAAATTTTGCTTCAACACATCGAGAGAAGAGTGGAAATTGCAACAACACTAAGTATACATCTGAGGTAAGATTACGTGAGTAAGAAACTATTTAGACTAGCAGTGGCATCCTTGGAGAGGTCCAGCCATTGTGAGCCTTTAAAAAGATTTTTTTCGAATTTTCATTAAGAATTTTTACTGGATTAATTCTAAGCATTTTCATGTGTTTATTTTTAAGATATTGCAAAATTTAATTTAATTTTTTGAGATTGTTCTGTTTACATCCAAGTGGAATTATCCCGGGCAACGCCGGGTACCTTTGCTAGTAAATAAATAAATAACAATTTCTAAATCTATTTTTTTTAATATCATCAATTTTTAAATTTATAATTATATATTAAAGATCAGTAATAAAATCCAATTTATTATTCAAAAGCAAATTTTAAACCATATTGAAGTAGAAGTATCCATTTTTCTTGAGTAGGTATAGGCGTTAAATTAATCACTTTAGAAAATACGTTCTTGAGAATGAGATCATCGCCTGGCTGCGCTAAAACCTTCAATTTAATCGATAACCTGTCTGTTTATTTGATTTTAGTTGGTTTTATCTTATTTTATCCATTTATTGCAGTTATTAAAAAACGCGTCAGCGGAAATAAAAATATTGGAAATTACATAAGCTTTGTAAGCAATTGAGTTTTTAATAATTTAATGGGTTAAAAAATGATGACTGTTACTGTTGTAGTAATTCTTTAAATAGATTTTATGTGCTTATCGCGGTAGCATTGAGCCCGAAAGTACATTTCAAGCCTTGAACCAGCCTTGATTTAAATTGTTTAATTTATAATATAGATCATCAATTGAAATAAAAGTCTAAATTCAGTAAAATTTATTAATTTGTGAATCTCCTTAGATAGTTTTGAATCCTTCTTTTGTACTAAAAATTTCGGAATAATTCCTTCATTTTTACAAATTTTCAAAAACTTAATATCCAATATCAACTTACCAATTTTGTGAATTCTACGTTCATTTGATCTCAGTGCGGCTGTAGCTTATGGAAATAATAAAAATAAATTAGATAATATAATGCCTGAGAAATTAGCTATATGTTAGGTATTAAATGAATAAAGCAATAAATAGAATTTCTTTCTCAATCAAAAACAATTTAATAAAAAAATAATAAAAATTATATATTGTGATAAAATCGGTGTATCTAATTATTGCCAATTTAACTTTTGAATTAACACCAAATACATTTTTTTTCTAACTGAGAATTATAAGTACAATACAATAAAAAAATTAAGCCTATTTCTTTGGAGAAGATTAAACTGTCTTCATAATGATGTTGAGTGCTGAAGTTGAAATTTTCGTGGAAACCAGGAAAAAAAGAAAAATTCATAATTTATAATCCACAATTTGCAATTTTTATTATTTTTGATTAAATTATTTTGATTGAGGAATTCTATTTATTTTTTTATTACAGTCGTAATTACGTATAGTTCATGTAATCAGGATTTTGTAAAAGCGAATTGTAGATGTATTTGAAGTTAAAATTTTGAAGACCTTGATGGATGAAGATGTTTTTTGGAAGAAATTTTATTGAAGGAATGATTTATGAAATTAAAATTAGAAATTCAAATCATTCCTCGAAGAAGGAAGTTGTTTTTGAAGCCTTCAATGACATGCGGAGATTTTGTTCCATGATCGATGGATTGGTCGAACTGGGCAGTTGCTTGGCCACCTCGATCGTCGGACCTTTAGATTTCTTCTTCTGGGGATATCTGAAGAATATGGTATATGATACTCCTGTGGATTCGGAAAAGAAGCTGGTAGCGCGAATTGTGGCTGCAAGTGACCATGTAAGAGATACTGCAGGGATTTTTGGCAGTGTCAGATGCTGTAGGCATGCATTGCTGTTTGTGGCCA